>CM060857.1:8267359-8702359 GCA_030737835.1 Acorus gramineus | reverse complement strand
ATATTTTAAAGTATTTGAAAGTGCTCAGACAAGCTAGGCCTAAAAAGGCAAGAATAGAGGTTTATGGCAAGAATAAAATTCTCTCAATCTTTAGTTGTGAATCTTCAAACCATATTTAATTGATTAATTATTTGTTAGAATCCTTAAAATTCAATCATACTAAACCTTAAGCTAAACAAATAAAGATTGAGATAATCAAATTCAATCATATTGTTATAGATAATTAGAACCCATAAACAAATGACCGCGGAAGGTAATTTAGATAATCAAACTTTCAAATGGCTCTTTTATATCAACGTTCTTCTCCAGATAAGTAGCCTTACATCATCCATGGTGAAGTTATAAATACCAAAGAAAACATAGAAAGAGAGAAGGAAAAAAAAATCTCCCGAGACACTTACAATCATCCTTAGCCTCGCAGTGTTTGACGAACTACATCTGAAAAAGAAGACCATAAAATCCTTGTATCAAGACCGCACATCTTATTCAGTAAAAAAAGTATTATCACAATGTCATAAGTAAAAAAAGTGATCATGCTTAAAAAACACAAAACAAGAGGTCTAATTAGATTAATTTTTCGGTAACCATGAATCTAGATGCCCTGTTTTCATTACATTGTAATGCACATTGTATGAAGATAGTTTCAAAATTTCAATTGCACCCCAGACTCCAAGAGTACACAATCATATAAGATACATTCTATCCTCCCGATTCGCAGATAGAGAACAAAAATATGAAAGAAAAAGTGCCAACCCACGTTGAGCTTATTTCAAATTAGATCATCAGAACCAAAAATCATCTTTGAAATGTGTGTCATGAATCACCCATTAAAATTGCACAAGCAGTCACCATTTTCAGTGTAAACCTTTCATCTTTTTCATTCCATCCCAAAAGAATCGACACAAACCCATTTCAACCCCTTGAAGGCTTCTGCCGGACAGCACTGCTGACATGAAACAAATAAATGTCTAGGGCTGATAAGTCAAACATTTCATTCTCTGAATCAAATTTACCCCCCATTAAACAATATGAAACGATTAGTCTGTATCTCACAAGCATTATCACAAACATATACAAAACAATATCATCATCTCTCCAACCACTCACAATAGAAAATCCACCACAGGCCCGGCAGATCACGCAGCGGGAGTGGCGGGCGATGAGGAAGTTCGCGCTCTGGACACGCGCGTCGCATTAGAAGCATAGGTGGGCGGATTTCGACACGCAGTATAGCGAGGCCTCCACCTTGCAGAGCTCACACACCCTCTTTTTCATGGCTTCTCCTCCGAATTAAACCCCAATTTAGATAGAAAAAAATAAAATTGCGGAGAGGGAGGGAGGCGTTTTTTAATGGAGAGAAAGGGATTTGATTTTATATTTTTTTTTAAAGAAGGGTTTATTTGCAAAAAAGAAAGCTAAATTAATGGGCACCAACCCTGGCCACAACAACTCGTTCGCGTCGAACGAATGAACAACGATTTTTTTTTTTTGCCTGTTTAGCAGCGGTTTATTATAAAACGAAGCTTATATGCACATGTAGTGATGATTTTAACTAACCATCACCAAATAAATATCACTGTAGATATTAATTACACTTAGGAATCTATGCATGTTTTATTCGATAGCTGACTGGATTCAATAGAAGAATAAAACATGCATGTACTCAATAATTAATTGTACAGATTCATAAGTTGTATAGTTCAATACTAATATAACTAACTAAAGTAAGACCTCACAGAATCTGAACCCCTCGCCCACCTAGGAAAAGAAATTATAAAATATCTCAATATGTATATTGTGGAAAATGAGAATACTTACCAAAATTAAGGAGTGCTTTGCATGGTATTTGTGAAATCCAGGATGTATGCCTAAAGGTTTCAATACTATAATGTTTATAGTATAATTGTGTAAAAAAATCTAGGGAAAAAGAAATGATGAATGTTATTCTAGTTTATAAAATTTAACTTGATTTTTATATAACAGATAGAATAAACTATTCTTGACTGGCTATCCTGCAGATTAGCTCACTATTCCACTATTAATTCTTTAATTGATCAAATTTCACTGATTGGGTTATTTGAATACCTATAATCAAAAAGTTGTTTCTAAGTGATGTACACTGTTGTTTGTGGAATATTCTCTCATTTTTAAAATCTTATTGAATTTGTTCTTGCTGTAATAAAAAGTTGTATCTTAGATATTATGAAGGTGATTCTCTAGTGGATATGTGGATATATGTATACATTGAAAAAAAAAAAAAAGCCCCGAGATACAGAAAATAAAAAATAAAAAAAAAGGTTGGCCACAGTTTCTGATAACTTTATCTTCCGTCTTCCCCTAGCCATCCCACCAACTTGACATGTGTTGTTAAATCAACAAGTCAATTCTTTTATACTACTATAAATAAACCTTGATTTCCATATAGTATATATACTAGTACTACCAAATGAATCCATGCATATAATATATCAATCTAATGATTGACCAAGAAAAGGAAAAGAAACTATTCAAATCCACATTTGATGATGGCTTTTTAATTCATCTTGTATGGAGCATCTCTAGCAAACAAAGTGCTTTTTAATGGCTTACTTTTTATGAGGTGCCATTTCTTACATCTTACCAAGAATTTTGAGTTTGTTGGATCATCAAGAACCACAGCTTAAGATGAGGCACCCCTTTTGTGGCAACCACTAGAATGGGTTGGGTGTGGGCGAAAAACAAAAAAGTGTTAATACACGCAGTTCGTTTTACAGCTCGTTTTGTAGTTTCATAGGCTATGATAACGTAGTATATACTACATTATCATAGTGTATACTATACTATGATAATATATACTTTAGTCTATTATTTTTATTTTTTTACCATGAAAAAAATTACACTAATGTATCTCAATATGTATTTTATTTAATATAATAGCATGCACTTTAAAGGGTAAGCGTATAATTTTATAATAATAAAAAAATGTGATGGACTGTAATTGTAACTGCAATGTGGGCTACTAATATCTTTTTCTTTGTGTATCTATAAGTAAAGCATTTGACACCTTTAATACAATAACAAGAATTTTCTTTTCTTTATTCTAATAGAAACACGTGTATACTTGTGAATTGTGATGTAAGGCAATTGCATGTAGTTTAATAAGTCTCAACTAAAAACATGATTTTATGTTTTTTTGTGGGTGAATGCTGGGGCTGTTTTTAGCGACAAAGAACTCCAACATCAATTTAAGAAATGCACAGATTCACTTACAAATCCTCATGGAAAAAAAAACTAAGGGCGAAATAATAAAAGAATTCTAGCTAGGGTTTTTGTAATCATCACCTCATAAAAATGCAATTTGGTATTGGAGTATCAAATTAAATATTATTGATAAAATTAAAGCTTCCTAAGAACAATAGTTCATGTGCCCCTGGCCAGATGTCGTGTGTTACCAAATAAAAAGTTCATGTTTACAAACATTTTAGTGTTTTATTAAGCAGTGTCATTTTCTCTCTCTATCTACGTGTGTGCACGAATTAATTTCTAGTGTCTTGTTCAGGGTACATTTGACAGAAAAAAAATTGTTTGAGGATTTTAGCTTTTTAAAAAGTTAAAAGTTGTTATTATCAAACAGGTCAAGTTATATGCATTATCATTACTAGATTTTATCAAATAATTGTGTCTTGAAATCTGTGTTTCATATACATCCTCAAAAACTGTGTATAAAGCTACTAAAAACTGTTTTTCAAACTATATTTTCAAACGCATCCTTAGTTGGGACAACCTATAAAGTAGTAATACATGGAATTCAAGCAAGGTTACTCAAGGGAAATTAATATATGGTCTTTGGTATGTGAAAGATGAAACGGAGGGAGGGGTGACCGAAGTAGAGGGCAGCTATTTCCTTCCCATTGGTTACTTACCCAACCCCTATAAACAATATAAAACTTAGACATTTTTAATCAGCCGAACCCACCCTGTGGGGAGGGAAGCGCCGCCGCCTCGTGATGGGTGCAAAATAGATACTCCGCTGGTCTTTCACCGACGCCGTCGCTCACATCCACAGCCTCGTCAGGTGGGGTGGTGGTCGACAATCCTCTCGCAAGATCATATCCTATCCTCTCAGACTCTCACTTAATTTCTCTCACGGGCACAGCACCCCCTCTCCCCTCCCACAGAACCCTCTTCCTCCTCTTTAGCACCTCCTCGATCTCCCCTCACTCACATTAAGCACCCGCTCTCCCTCGCCCCACAGTCTCTTACAAATCTCCCTCTCCTCTTTCACTCTTTCACAGACGCTCTGGATTTAACCACCGGAGACACCGACACGTATTCTTATGTATGCACCTGAGCCAGAGATGATCACACTATAAAACACAGCCACACAATGGGGTCCACAGCTGCAAGACTGCACCCCATCGTTTCTATATATATATATATATATATATATATATATGCACGGGTGATATCGTGCGGGACGTGAGGGAGGCGTGATACATGCGGGACGCGACTACGTCCGTCCGATTCGGGGACCATCAATCAGACGGTCCAATTAAAAAAAAAAACCAACAAATTCCGAATATACCCCTCCCTAAATAATCGAAACAGACCCTCTCTCGACCCTTCTCTCTCTTTCGTCTCTGTTTTTTTTCTTCTTCGTCTCCACCGAAAAGCTTCCCCAAATCACACCGGCACCTCCCCTCTTCACGCCGACACCTCCCTTCCCCGGCATCGTCCCCGTGCCCGTCCCGACATTGTTCAGAAATCGTCCCCTTCCCGGCCGGCATCGTCACCTCCCGGCACCGGCATCGTCCCGGCATAACATTCAAGTATTTCCTTTTTCTTCATTGAATATCTGATTATTTCGGATTTTTTTTAAGGTTTGTTGTTTTGTTTGATTAGCTAGGGTTTTCATTGTGAATTTGTTTTGGATGATCTGTGATTTTTTTTTTGGGGAAAGGCTAATGCATGTAAATCCTACCATCTTGAAATTCTGTGTGAATATGTTTTGAATGATAAAGAATAGACATTGCATGTACAAGTATTTCCTTTTTCTTCATTGATTATATGATTATTTAGGGTTTGTGAATATGTAAGTATTTCCTTTTTCTGATATTTGATTATTTAGGTTTTTTTTTGTTTGACTTTGAAAAGGAATCCAAATATTGTTGTGATTTTGATTTGTTCTGTTATTCGATTATTTAGGGTTTTCTTTTGTTTTGGCTTTGAAGAGGAACTCATATCTTCCAGTGATTTTGATTTGTTCTGTTATTTGATTATTTAGTTTTCTTTTATTTTAGCTTTGAAGAGGAACCCAAATCTTCCATAAACAGACAAGTGCCTCCATTTTTATTTTTTTTTGAGACTCAAAATATCATACCTTTACATTGTAGGCTTAGATCTTTAGAAGACAAAACACAATGGAATCTCTGCCACTAAAAACCCAATCTTTTTTTTTTTTTGACTCCTACTACTTCAAATTATAATTAATAAAAAAAAGAGGTGTCTCTGTGTGTGAGTGTGTTGAGTGGGAGAGATGGAGGTGGTGGTGGTGGTGGGGATGGTGTGAGAGAGGGAGGTCAATAAATGGCATTGAAAGGGCTGTTCAAAATGTAGGTTTGATTGATCATTTTACATGTTTATGTGAGTGTGATTTGTATGGGGTTTTTTATATGGTAAAAAAAATGTAGCTTTGTAATGTGGCATAGATAATTAGTTAATATATATGAGTACTGTTTGATTTTAAATTAATTGTGGTCATGTTTGTTTTCTTTTTGGAGAGACTTAACATATCATACTTTTACATCGTAGGCTTGGATCTTTAGAAGATAAAACACTTTGGAATCTCTGCCACTACAAATGTAAAACTTGAGCAACCAGCTCGCTAATATGTCTTGTTGCTTTAGTAATACTACTTGCCTCTGTTTAATGATCAATGATTATCTTTCCTTTCTATGTTATGTGAAAAGTCTTTTGATGACTTTCAAGGACTTGAAAAATTGTTGTGATGAAAATGTACTTTTCTGTATATATGTGTATAGTTCTCTATTATTTCATTGTAATGGTGTTGTTAATGCTTATGGTTGTGTTTATACTAAATAGGTTGTGGTGTTATGGTACTGTCAGATGGTTGAAGGTGTTAGGGTGCAACTATTCATCAGGTCCTTGAGTTCAGTGATGGTGCTTCTGTTTATGTTGTCTATTATACAGTAGTTTATTTTGTTATGTAGTTGCTATGCAGTTCAGCTTATGGTTGTATTAAACATATATTATGCAGTTGATATGCAATTCACTTCAGTTTATCTCACATGTTTAATGTGACAATGAAGAAACAAATCAGCTTATGTTTCTAACCACCAGCACACAAATTATGACATATTCAATTGCCTAGTTGAACACTACAGGGCCTTATTTCAAGAAATAGAATTTGCTATTATATCCAAGTTGCAGGTCTGACTACATGTTTTTCCTCTAAAACATGTTTATTTAATTTGTCCAAATCAAAATTTAATTTTAGACAAATTTATTATACAAATTAAATAAACATGTTTTAGAGGAAAAACATGTAGTCAGACCTGCAACTTGGATATAATAGCAAATTCTATTTCTTGAAATAAGGCCCTGTAGTGTTCAACTAGGCAATTGAATATGTCATAATTTGTGTGCTGGTGGTTAGAAACATAAGCTGATTTGTTTCTTCATTGTCACATTAAACATGTGAGATAAACTGAAGTGAATTGCATATCAACTGCATAATATATGTTTAATACAACCATAAGCTGAACTGCATAGCAACTACATAACAAAATAAACTACTGTATAATAGACAACATAAACAGAAGCACCATCACTGAACTCAAGGACCTGATGAATAGTTGCACCCTAACACCTTCAACCATCTGACAGTACCATAACACCACAACCTATTTAGTATAAACACAACCATAAGCATTAACAACACCATTACAATGAAATAATAAAGAACTATACACATATATACAGAAAAGTACATTTTCATCACAACAATTTTTCAAGTCCTTGAAAGTCATCAAAAGACTTTTCACATAACATAGAAAGGAAAGATAATCATTGATCATTAAACAGAGGCAAGTAGTATTACTAAAGCAACAAGACATATTAGCGAGCTGGTTGCTCAAGTTTTACATTTGTAGTGGCAGAGATTCCAAAGTGTTTAATCTTAGAAAGATCCAAGCCTACGATGTAAAAGTATGATATGTTAAGTCTCTCCAAAAAGAAAACAAACATGACCACAATTAATTTAAAATCAAACAGTACTCATATATATTAACTAATTATCTATGCCACATTACAAAGCTACATTTTTTTTACCATATAAAAAACCCATACAAATCACACTCACATAAACATGTAAAATGATCAATCAAACCTACATTTTGAACAGCCCTTTCAATGCCATTTATTGACCTCCCTCTCTCACACCATCCCCACCACCACCACCACCTCCATCTCTCCCACTCAACACACTCACACACAGAGACACCTCTTTTTTTTATTAATTATAATTTGAAGTAGTAGGAGTCAAAAAAAAAAAAAAGATTGGGTTTTTAGTGGCAGAGATTCCATTGTGTTTTGTCTTCTAAAGATCTAAGCCTACAATGTAAAGGTATGATATTTTGAGTCTCAAAAAAAAAAAAATGGAGGCACTTGTCTGTTTATGGAAGATTTGGGTTCCTCTTCAAAGCTAAAATAAAAGAAAACTAAATAATCAAATAACAGAACAAATCAAAATCACTGGAAGATATGAGTTCCTCTTCAAAGCCAAAACAAAAGAAAACCCTAAATAATCGAATAACAGAACAAATCAAAATCACAACAATATTTGGATTCCTTTTCAAAGTCAAACAAAAAAAAACCTAAATAATCAAATATCAGAAAAAGGAAATACTTACATATTCACAAACCCTAAATAATCATATAATCAATGAAGAAAAAGGAAATACTTGTACATGCAATGTCTATTCTTTATCATTCAAAACATATTCACATAGAATTTCAAGATGGTAGGATTTACATGCATTAGCCTTTCCCCAAAAAAAAATCACAGATCATCCAAAACAAATTCACAATGAAAACCCTAGCTAATCAAACAAAACAACAAACCTTAAAAAAATCCGAAATAATCAGATATTCAATGAAGAAAAATGAAATACTTGAATGTTATGCCGGACGATGCCGGTGCCGGGAGGTGACGATGCCGGCCGGGAAGGGGACGATTTCTGAACAATGTCGGGACGGGCACGGGGACGATGCCGGGGAAGGGAGGTGTCGGCGTGAAGAGGGGAGGTGCCGGTGTGATTTGGGGAAGCTTTTCGGTGGAGACGAAGAATAAAAAAAACAGAGACGAAAGAGAGAGAAGGGGTCGACACTGTCTAATTATTCCCGTACTTTTTCATATTTCTCTCGTATGATTTACGAATGTACACGTACCGTATCGAACATAACATTAGCCGAATATTTGCCGTACACGAACTTTGTTACTATGGTCGACAGAGGGTCTGTTTTGATTATTTAGGGAGGGGTATATTCGGAATTTGTAAGTTTTTTTTTTTTAATTGGACCGTTCGATTGATGGTCCGCGAATCGACGGACGTAATCGCGTCCCGCATGTATTACGCCTCCCTCATGTCCCGCACGATATCACTCGTGTATATATATATATATATATATATATATATATATATATATATATATATATATATATATAAAAAAAAGATCTTTATCCCTTATTTTAGTTTAACAAATCCAGTGAATAACAAACTGACGATCGTTTTCTACCTCATGAGGGAGTCCTTCCTTCTATGGAATTAATAATGACCTTTTCTTATTATATCTGATCAACAAAATTAAAGGTGCTGGAACGAATAGTCTAGCGGGGTGGGGAGAAGGAAAAGGACAGGAGTTTGGATAAGTTTTTAATATAATATTGTTTGGCGCTTTGACCTTATTGTAGGCTTAATATAGGCTATATGTGTACACATCTTGGTCACATATTATTCCAGCCCTTTAATTTGGTAATGTCGTCATGGTGCTATGCTTTTTTGGTGGGTTCATGGTGCTATGTTTATTCATCGTAGATATGATAGTTATGTCAAGATGGATACCAATGTGACAAGTATAAAACATCTTTTGCTTTATTGTCATCTATACTTTTATTGAAAAACATAAAATCTCCTTTTGCGCTTTTGTACATATTGAACAAATTATATACACGCGCGCGCGCGCGGGAACAAGATATATATTGATATATTTAATTAATTATTATTTTTGGATGATGATTCTAACATTATAGTTATTTGCTTTTTTAGATTGTTGTGACATGTTTAGCATGTGAATGATGTTTAATTTTTTTTACATATTTGTCACTTTAGTTAAATTTCCTTATTATCTTTCTAAATATGTTAATGAATACAATTTAGTCATGTAAAAAGGCAAAAATACCATAATTTTATTTTTTAATATATTCTCTCACAATATAGTATTTATTTTTATAATATAACATCTATAATTGTTAATATATAAAAAATGTAGAATTCAAGTTTTAAACAGAAGATGTTTAATCAACAAAGATTTACAATCATGTTTACTTTAATCATCAAAGAGTTTTCTTTTATATTTTGATTACATTAATGTAATAAAAGTTAAAAAATCATTTAAATATTATCATATAACAAATGATAAAACTATAAAAAACTGAAACATATATATTTCATTTGAAACAAATATGAAAAGAGGAAAAAATAATAAATTAAATGGATATAATTACAAAGATTAGATTATTATTATAAATTTTAAGTTAAGGTTATTTTTGTCATTTCTTTTCATTAGTAATTTGTTAACTATAGTTATGTTTAAAGCATAACAAGTGATCAAATGATATATTTTTACATTAAATAAGATTTTGATGGTATAAAAATAAGGAATTTTTATTTTTAAGTCCCTGCAAACATACTTATTTAGAGATCGATCCCTCCATTATTCATATTTCTTTTTAAGTCCCTATATTCAACCGCCTATTTGGTTTTTAGTCCCTCTATCAAACGTCCATCGCTACAGCGTTAATTTGTGAAATGTGATTTATTTTTAAGTCCCTGTAAATTTTGTTGTTTAGCGATTAGTCCCTCCCTTCTTCATATTTTACAGGGACTGATAAATAAATAACATAGTTTATAGGGACTTAACACTAAATAACATAGTTTACAGGGACTTAACACTAAATAACATAGTTTACAGGGACTTAAAAATAAAATCACATTTCATAAATTAACGATATATGTACGGACGTTTGACAGAGAGACTAAAAACAAAATAGATGATTAAATATGCGGACTTAAAGAAAATATGAAGAAGTGAGAGACTGATTCCTAAATAGGCATGTTTACAGGGACTTAAAACAAAAAATCCCTAAAAATAAATATCTAATTTACAATGATATAAAAATAATTGGAAAAAATGTATATAACCTCTTGAAAGCTGGTTAATATCCATGTCTCCCTTTTTTTTTTTTTTTTGAAAGTTCATATAACCCCTTAAAAATTTTCCTAATTAAGCAAATACCCCTGAATTAATATTCCGTCAATTTTTGAGAAATATTCACATGATATTCCGTCAGTTAATGTTACCCAAACCAAGTAACCATATATAAGCATATAACACCTGCAATTTTAACAAAAATACAAAGAAAACCCTACAAATGACAGAAATGCCATTCCTTCTTCTTCCAGCTTCTCTCCTCTCCGATCACTGTCTCTCCCTATCTCTCTCTCTGACGTCCTCAACAGGCCGATATAAAATCGACACATCTCTCTCTCTCTTTCTCTCTCTCGGCCGCGTGCAGAGGCGGGGGCGGACCTAAAGGTTGGCTCGACCGGGTTATAGCCCGACCCAATTTTTTGTGTTTGTTATTTGTTATATATATTAAAATAATGTTACGTACATACTTTTTTTCAATCATAATTCCAGTTTACACGTGTTTTAAAAATTTTAAAAATAATATTTACTTTATTTAATGAGAGATACATGATTTTATTAAAAAATAAAGCATATACTGTAATAAATTACATTAACACATTTATAGAAAATGTGTAAAATTTATATCAAAACATATACCTCGTTATTGTAAATATATTTTCGGTGATTTTCTATCGACGCATATAGGACTGAAATTGGGGCTGCAAAAAAAAATGATATGTCTAGCCTTTTCTGCAGTCTCATTTGCAATCCACATCGTTTTTCCTTTTTTTAAAAAAAATTATGCACTCTTCTGTCGAAATACATGTTGTCATATGAAGTAATATATAAATTGAGATACAGTAGTGTAGTTTTTTTCTTATGAATAAATAATTTTTTTATTCTATACATTATGATACCCTACATTATGATACACAGTGTATACTACATTATCACAATGTATGAAGTTGTAAAAAATATTAAATGTCTTTTGAATATCACATTATTTGATATATAAAATAATTACATCAAATATAAAAATAAAAAATCCTTCTTTAATATAGTCCACCAAAAAATATTGTCTTGGATCCGCCACTGACCGCGTATATAAACCGATTAGGGAAGCTCTGTTTCAGTTGAGATAGAGAGGTGTGTACGGGTGAAGAATAGAATGGAATGGAATATAAAGCTATTGTATTACACGTGTTCTTTTTTTGTTCATATATTATAGGTATATATGTTGTATGTATAGCTAGTAAACATAGAAATGAAAACATCAGATGATATGTATGTATATATGGTTTATATGCTGACCTCCCCTGTTAGAGGGAATTGAAGACCCATTAATCGGTTTGGTCGGGAGTCTGATTGATGTCATCATTTGTCCTTATATTTTTTGAACTCTTGTTGTATATCCGAGAAACCCTCTCTCTCTCTCTCTCTCTCTCTGTATAAGTGATGAAACACTAGAGTGAGATACACAATGAGGTGGTCATGTGTAATGATGTTGTGTGTCTCGGCCATCGCTTGGCCGTCAATGACCGCCGAAGGAGCGGAAGACAGATCAGTTTATAAAAACACAAGGTTTGCTTGGGTGAGAAGGTTGGTTGAGTACGGGTGAAAGTGAAGGGAGTAAGACAGTAATTTAACGATGTCTAGTTAACTTAACTAGAACATAGTTTATGTGTCTTGACGGCATGACGCCATATGGATTTGAGGGCAACTTTCAAGGTATTATATGGATTTTTATAATAAACATAGGGTGATATAGACATTAACCAACTTTCACGGGGTATTTTCAGGGTATATAAGCAAAAAAAAAAAAAAAAACTATTTATTGTTGCTTTTTCAAAAATACAACTGTTACCTTTTCAAACTATGGAAACCTGGCCCATTAACCGATCTATGACCCTACCAGCCCACCTTGACCTTGCCTAGCTAGATTTTTTATTTAAAACCCTCGAATTATAAAAATTTATATATTGAAAATCTTGCATCTCCTTTATTTGATTGTTTATTTTTTTATTAATGTAAGTTGTTCTATTTTTTTAAAAAAATGTTTTTGATAAATATATGATATAAATAGATTTTTTAAAAATTTTGTAGAATTTATTTTTTTTAAATGACCCCATCTATAAAAGTTACTGTTGCGGCCATTGTGTGGGGGCAGAAAGAAGTTTTTAGACAGGCAAGAGAAGTTATTATCTTAATCCATCGGCCCTAGAATTATTATCCGGCTTCTACAAACTTACAATCGTAGCATAACTATCAATTTAATTTTCAGACTTACCAGTTACTTGATACCAAAAAAAAATTAGAGCTTGGGGTTATATTAATTAAATACCATGCAACAATAAACAAGGATGGCAATTTGAATTTCTTGTTCCCGTAATGTTTATGCTGCACAAAGCACTTCCTACACTACACTACCCTATCAGCCCAATTAACCTAATGCAAGTGAATAGTACTACTGAAGGAAAAACGACACCACTAGGGGGAAACAAAAACAATTCAATCATAAAGGAACTTTCTAAGGTTGGCAATTAGGATTGGAAACCAAACAAAAAGGATCACAACAAACACATGAAGAAGCGTGTTGTGGTTGGGAGGGTGGAACAACTTCTAAGAAGCTCTAGTCGCATGCCTTGCATCAGTAGGAGGATTGTGGTCAGGTATGGGGAGTGCCAGAAGAACCATGCGGCGAGCATGGGAAGGCACGTCGTGGATGGCTGTCGAGAGTTCATGGCGTGTGGGGAGGAGGGAATGACAATCGATGCGTTCAAATGCGCTGCCTGTGGATGCCACCGGAGCTTCCATGGGAGGGAGGAGGAAGACAAGGAGGAGAGGGAGGGCACCTCCCATGCTTCAACCAGGAGTTGAGAGAGGTTCAATACTTGACCATAACCTAGTGTTTTCTGATTGAATATTGTAAGTATTGGTGAGTATTTGAGATTAATTGTATTACTACCTTATAGACTCGATTCTTGGTTTCACTTCTTAAAAAGACTCATTTGGTTTATCAATATATTGATGTTGATTGAAGTTTGTTATACACAAGATGCTAACAAGCGCAACAAACCCGAGATCCAACCTAGCTAAAAACATAACACTACACAGAAATGCGCAGATTTACGTGGTTCAGTATTGCTTACATTCAAGTGGTTATTTATGAAATCCAAATAATCTACTAAACATACACAATACAATATACTTTACAAGAGGCACTCAAGAATTCCTATAGATTTTTTCTCTCTTAGTTGTCCCTCTCAACTCTCCTTGAAAGATATCAAAAGATACACTTTCAAATATAGTTAATTAACATTAAAAAAAAATTAAAATAGGTATATCTTGATACCGTCACTTGTATTAAAGTGTGTTGATTGTAGGTTCAAAAAGAGATGAAAAGTTAACATTAATTAAAACTTAACTAATTAACCCAGTCAGTTGTGTATCGAACTACCCCACATGATTTCATCATAAATATCCAGTGTGGGTTCTTTAGATCCAAAACATGATCCGAATGGTTGTCGTATTTCAATCTTACTTTTCTTTTTGTATAGTTTTGTCATGGATAATTTGATCCTTTTGTTATTTCTGTCTGTATAAAATGGTATAATATCAACTCGAGCACATCATAAACTTTTTCCTATATAGTGATTCTCCATATATGCAAGTGCATGTGCATGCCTAGGCAAGCCCTTGAAGTAGCCTGTACTGATAGTGATAGCTAGGCTAGCTTTTAGTGGAGATTCTGTTTGCCTGCATAGACCTTGTCCCATAAATTAAATTTACATGAACAACTCAACTACGAAACATCACAAATGATAAAGTAATATGCTGTCCCCCAATGTAATATTCAGATTAATTAGAATGTCCATCTTCCTTAGGGAAACGACAAAGTCTTAGGGAAATCATGACAAAGTTTAAGTATAGATTGTACTTCACATATCAGATAAACCATATTGTTATCTAGAGACAGCACAAAATTCTATTTAAACACCTTTCTTTTTCTCTCTAGCAGCCAAGCTTTACTAGAGATATGCAGTCCTTTGGGCATCCATTCATCACTAAGGATTCTTCTCCCTTCCACCTCACCATTTTCACATGTTACATTTACTCAACTCATGTAATCACATGCTCTCACAAAGCTTGGGATTGACTATAAATCATAATCCTAACATGTTTCTTTCTATTCATTGGGGGCAACTAAAGGCACCTTTAAAATTGAAATCTCACCCAAAAAAAAAAATGGGGTGTGGTTTTCATTCCCAAAAATTCTTTGGGTTCTCCAGCCACCTCTCAGTCTCTATCTCTTTCTTTCTCTCTCTTAACCTCTCTAGTTATCTTTCTCTTTCTCTCTCCCTTAACCCTCCACCGTCGCTACCTCCGTCCCCCCATCTTTATTTCTCTTTCTTTCTCTCTCCCCATTGCCACTACCTCCTCCACTCGCCTCCGCCGCTCTCCCGCCCTCTTCTCTTTTTCTCTCTCCTCCGTTTCTTTCTTTTTTTTCAAGATGTAAACCCTCACCCCAAAAAAGAAAAAAATGGTGAGTGGGTTTGCATCTTTAGAGGGCGGATATAACCATCCCTTATTCTTTTGATAAGCAAACATCTTTGTATTACTTTTAAGTTAAATCTTATCATATTCACATAAATAAATCTTAACCCATGATTTTGTAGTCTCAAGCAAGCTCTTGGTTGGGTTTTTTTTTTTTTTAAGTTAGATATTGCTATCAATAGGTTCTTAATTGTTAGCCAGGATTATTTCATCCGTAATAGTTCTTGGATTGATTTTTATAAGGATAATGTTAGTGGTGATAGAATGGATTTACCCTCTCATGTTCCAGCGGGGATTCTTGCTTTGAGATTTATCCTAACACCAAGCAATATATCTTTGAAAAATGCTACTTATACTGATTCATGCAATCATTTCAGCAGGTCGAAAACGTTTTTATTTTTTTGGCAGAAATTGTACATATGCCCCTGGATCATGCCCCAGTTATTTTCATGTCTCTTGACCCGGGGGAATTTTTATTTGCCTCTGCTTTTTGGTTCCCTTATTTTTTTACCCCTTCCATTGCCACATCACATTCCCCTTCCACATTTACCCATTCCCTCCCACTTCTCCCCAAAATCAGTCGAATAATAGCCCCAAATCAAGAAGACGCCCCCAAATCATCTTGTCTTCCCAAATCGCCTCGTCTTCTCCAATCGAATCGGCTATACTGTTCCATTCACATCTTCCCATCGAATCCATTCGGTAGCCTCGGTGGTTACGAACAGTGTCTCTTCTCGACTTCCCCCAATCGATTCGAAGGTTACAGTGGTACCCTCTTTCACTGCCGTCTCATTCTTTTTGGGTAGCCTCGGTGGTTAAACACCCCCCCCCCCCCCTCCCATCACACTACAAAAGCCTCTCAAACCCTTTCACCAAAACCCAACACCAACATCATAATCCTAACCTTGTCACCGTAACCTAGAAATGGTCGAATCCTCCAACAAAACAGCCACCCAAAGAAGAAAAATGTCACCCGATGGGAGGTATGCAAGTTTTCACCTTCACAGATGCTTTTGATGTGTGTACATAGAAAATAGTTTGTAAGTAATTATTTTAATTCCATAGATGATACTGCATTTCTTTGTATATATGTATGATATTACATTCTATTCTATAAGTCTTGTTTTGTGAATGGTTTCTGTAAATCAACATTTAGATCTTGTACATGTTTATCAAATTTCTGTAATTATGTTAGTATTTATCAAGGTTATCAAGTAAACATGAAAGTTTTGTAACTATTTCTCTAATTCACCCAAAACTATTCAATGTTTTCTATGTTAGTTGCCTATTTTTCAAAATCAAGGGCATATTATCACACAAATAGGAGGTTATATATCAACTAACGTACTTTCATGTTTAGTGTTCATACTACTGCTTAGTTTACTTTATATTGTTGATCACTTATATGAGTGATTGATTTAAAGTTTATAATTATTCACTTATGTAAGTGATGTTTTACAATTCTATATATAAGTGTAGTCTTCCATTATGTAAATAGAGAATTTATTATGTAAAAGTGTATAGCTGTGGTTATGCATATAACATTAATATATCCACACCTTTTATGTATGTGGTCATTAGTTATATATATATATATATATATATATATATATATATATATATATATATATATATATATATAAGTTTTTGTTCATTGTGTGCAAGAGAATTCTGTAACTTGGTTGATATTGCATGTTGCATGCTCCTTATATAAGTTGCAAACAATAATCATGCCAGCTTCCAATTCCATCCGTTCATGTCAGTGCTTGTAGTTGGTCTTATTCAAGTAATTGATCATGTTATTTCTATATTTAGGTTTTATGTTAGTGCATGTTGTAATTACATTCGTGAACTTACTCTACCGTAGCGACCATAGATGTTACCTATATTTTTGTGAGGACTGATATAGTTTCGTTTGTATCAAGTGAATATAAACTGTGTATAAGAAGTCCTAGTTTCATTTCTTTAATTGTTCATTTATAGTAGAATTTTATAATGCATTTATAATAATCTGTAAGTAGTAATTATGTTTCTATAACTGGTTATTGTAAATCCGTAATTATATATTTTCACACAGTGTATGTGATCAATAGATATCTGTATACTCTTTACTTTCATGTTGAGTGTCATACTCCTTTTTTGAGTGTATGTGAGTTGAGGATGGTTTATAAATTGGTTTCTATTGTTATGTAAGTGGGCATACTATGTCTGTGAATGGATATATATAAATGATTTCCAATGCAACTTGAACCACCAGTAACCAATTTGCCAATCACTCCTTACTCTCATGTTTAGTGTTCATACCCTTTTTCTTTGACCATAGGACAAATAATAAAGTTTTTAAGTGAATATAAATTGTATATAAATGTAGTTTTCTTTCTTTAGTTGTTCATTTACTTAAGTCATTTATTTTATACAAAATTTTGTAAATGATGGTTCATTATATAAGTGATTTTCGTATTTCATAGTTGTTATTTCCATTTTATACATGGTCATTACAATCACTTATATTTTGTTAATTGGTCATGTCAGTTTTGTGATTGGGTATTATATTTCGTTTTTAAACACTGGTTTGTTACTTTATGTAAGTGGTAATTTTATTTGAGTATATGAAAATTATAATTATGTATCTTGTCAATAGACTTTTGTGTCTTAATTAATTTTCTGTATATGTATATTACATAGAGGAGGTCAATCATAGGTGTTACGGAAAATTCTTCAGAGACACAATGAAAGAGGTGAGACTGAGTGCTCAACACTTGTCTCTACTGTATTAGACCCCCTTTCACCCCTTTCTCGAGATGCCCGACATTCACTATGAGGAGCATTTAGTAGAAATATTTGTCAATGCTACGTTGCGGTTGACAAATTCATTTTTGCTAGGATTACATGGACCTTCTCGAAGGAGGTGGCACTCATTACCAACCTACCATTCCATGGGAAGGATATCGATTTGAAGAGCAAGAAGACTTCCAATTTTTAACTTTTGAACAAGCACTTTTTAGAATCGAAGGCTTTCCAAAAAACACCTGAGGTCGAAATTGATACAATTCTTTCAATCAAAGGACGAGAAGGACATCCAAGAATTCGTGCGGATCCTCATACTCCACATGTGTTTCACATTTTGGGTACCCAACAAAGGGTACGCATGTCCTTCTAATGTGATAAAATACGTGCATGATCTAGAGGACACATGGGATTTTTCATGGGCTTCCACTGTCCACGACATGTTGATGGAGGACCTTCAGCTTTTTTCCCAAAGGATTCAAAGAATAGATGCCAGAGAAGTAGGGGTTAGCCTTGGATACATTAGTGGTTGCACAGCTACATTAATAGTTAGTTGAATAAAATTATGAGTACTTTATTTATTTCTCATCTCATCTCATCTAATGTAATTAACAAATCCCCTCTAATGCAGGTGTGATTCTACGAGCACACTAGAATGCGTAACTCATCAGCCTATGGCCTCTCTCCAAGAAGGCCCCGGTGGGTGAGGACGGAAGACAAAAGCCCTCTAGTACACCTCTCTGAAAAATTTCATCTCCTCACAGCTAAACAGGTAAATTTTCTTTTTTTATGAACTATTTTATGCCTGTATAATTTATGTGTGTACAAAAGAATCTGTATATGTGAACTACTTTCACATATGTAATTAGTTTCATAATATCTGTAGCTATAGTTCAATTTTCTGTAATATTGATTATCATTCATGTAACCTGTATTAATTATGTAACTATAAAAATACATATGTAACTTTTAAGTATATTTTATGTAATTAGCTTTACAATATCTGTAACTTTATGTCGTTTTCAGTAAATTAAATCATCTTATAAAACTTGATTGTATTTTCAGGTTGTCCAGGAACTAAATGTTCGCCAGGATGAGGAGCACATTTTCAAGCTCCATGTAGCAAAGTTGATTGCCGACCAACTCAACATGAAAGTCATTCAGAAGAGAAAAATGGAAGAGGGAATAATAACGAGCTAGTAAGGGCAAGAGAAAACTAATAGAGGTGATCGAAGAGAGGAAGGGGAAGAAGAAGAAAAGGTAAGAAGAATAAAAGAGAGGGGAGGGAGGGGAGCCAAGGAGATGCTAATTAAGGAGCTGGGGAAGCATAATAACTAGTTCCAGTAGGAATTACAAAGGCTCAATAAGCGCATGCTAACCATGAAAGTGAACCATGGCTTTTTTGTCTACGGTTTACAGAAAGTGGGCCCAAAGGTCCAGCCGCAAAGCCCTTCATTCCGTCAATGCCACTTTAGGAGATCTCTCCATGCATTGTCTGATAGGAACATGGATCTCTTAGAGGCATTGACAGTGGTTGATAAGGTGGGGGGGGGGGGGGGGGGGATTCCACCTCTGTTATTCGAAAGACAAAAGAGATAGCTTCCAAGAAGAAATCTCTAAAGAAGAACATAGCCCCTTCGAGGATGAGCGAACGTGTGAACCCAACCCCTCCTTCGATGATCACGAAGATTAATAAGCAGTCGAGGAAGAGGCGGACTTCCAAGAAGATAGGGCCTCTCTTTATCAGCCCCAGGAACAGAGTATTTCATTGTCGTTACTGTGGATACAACTTCCATCTTGAACACAAACCCACAATCAAACTCAGAAACTTTGTAACTTCTCCAACATTTGTGACAAATGTATCATTTTTGTATTTACAAATTGAAGGTATTGTAGTCATCGGTGAGTTGGATCGACGAGGACTCATTTGGTTAGATCAGGCGGTGTGAGATTGCGTCGCCAGAGATCGGGCCATCAGAGATCGACTGGTGGCAGATCGGGCCAGATGGAAAACGGTGAGTGGCGACAGTGACAAGATAGGTTTGAAACGGGGGGAGGGAAGAAAAAGAGAACAAAAATAGGGTTTCGATTGGACTTGAGGAAGAAGAAGAGAGTTTTGTGATGGTTTTGTCTTTTATGAAGGGGTACATGTGTTATTTAAAAAAAAAAGAGAGAAAAAAACAAGGGGACCAAAAAGCAGAGCAAAAAAAAAAAAATCCTCTTGTCAATGGACATGAAAATAATATGAGGCTTGGTCCAGGGGCATATGGATAATTTTTCCTTTTTTTAGTTTTATTACTACCAATTTCCATCCCTATATCTAATTGTATAGTCTATAGTGTCAATTGTATATATATCTTATTAAATAATAATCAAAATTTTTATAAATGGATTCATGTAATTCGTTAAAGTGTATACTCCATTTAAAATAAAAATAGATACTTAGGTATATTATTTTAAAAAAATTCAAAATACGAGAACTATAATTAGGAATAGAAAGAAGACCGCTATTTTTTATTTTTTTAATTGTACATTACATACTGAAGTGATTGTTTTCACAAATAGTAAAATACATACTCGAATAAATTGAGTTTGTTTTTCAAGGTGGGACAAACTGGGAGTGATTTAAACTCAACAGTCAAGAGACCCGTACTCCCATTAGTCTGGTTGCCACTTGCTCCTTGTGATCTACATTGATTGCATTTTTTTTGTTGGTATACATTAATTGCCATTGCAGTTCCCTGCGAAGTTATTTTTCTTTTTATTAAATATATATTATAATTGGCTTTTTTTCCATTTTTTGAAGATCAAGAAAAGTCAGCTAATTTGCACAACATATATTTCAATTAAAAATTTGAAGAGATTTTTAATTAAAATGAAGTTTCTAATAAGATTTGATTGATTGGTGATTAACAGAAAGTCTTTGAACAGTTAATATATGGAATATAATCAGCGTGCAAAAAATGATCAATGTGATTTTGATGGACAATCGATCAACTACTCAAAATGAATAAAGCATCACCACTTGGGTTATTTCCACCTTACATTATTTTGATCGAGACTTTGCCTTCACTGATACCCATTATATTGATACATGCTTGCTACAAGTCCACTGGATGGGAAAAAAACACATGCATATCAGATAATAGAATTGAAGCATACTTGCTTTTGAAAAAAATGCCACATGGTGTCAATTAATAGATGAGGGTCATCCAAGCTCACCACCTCCATATCTTTTTACTTGGATTTCAATCCTCATTATATGACAGAATCTGTGTGTGTCTTCTTCCATATTCAAGATATCCCAGTATCCCACTCTAATGTGACCAATCAATATCCATAGATGCCCACATAAAACGGTCCAAGTGTTATATGTGGTTCCTCCCGTGACACGCCATTTTATTTGACAACCTAATTTTTTTCCATAAACAAGATACAAATTAATCATGTTTGGTTATGCCAATTTGGGTGAGTTAAAACACCTGTCTATAAATTTCAATAGATTCAATTATTGCTGCCTGTGATTGTGGGTGCATCAACAGTCTTTTATTTTCAAAGTTGTGTTACAGTGAAACCATGCTATAAATGTTTGACAAAACCATAGGATCCAATGCTTCTTTTTCAGGCTGTCCAGTCTGTCTGTCTCTAACCCCTCTTTCCATTTGGTGCAACCCTAAAAAAGCTAACGTTGCCCTACGTCCGTCAGATAGATGGATCCCACAAAACAGAGAACCAAAATCAGCATAGATCACAACCGTTGATCCAGTGGAATTCAAAGACTCATTGGGATTCAGACCTACAAAACCGACAAACAGGCCAACCCAACATGGGAGGCACAGAGAGAGTACTCAAAATGATGATATTTTTTTGGTTTTTGACAAATGTGCGGTGGTTTTGTTTTTGTTTGAAATGCGGGAGCATTTGATCTATATCTGAATATAAACACAAAAGTTTTGGCTCTTTAATCTTTATTAACCAACTTTTAGGGCACATAATCATCTGCAAATCCTTCATTTTTCTTTTGCCATAAAAAGAGGAGTGTTCAAAATTAGGGTTTCCTACCCCTTTTTTTGTTTTAATGACAGCTACCAATCCCAACAATGATTCATCCCCCCCCCCCCTCCAGCTGCCATCCATCATTCCAACGAAAACCCAATAATTATTACATAGCAAATCCAGAGACATGAACACACACACACACACCGACACACTATACCACATGTTTTCATCAGAAATATCAACTTTTTATCGAATATCAATAAGAGATCACGCGTTCAATTACCCAGTGAAAATATACAGTTTGTCATTAACCAACAACATTATCCAGAACAATCTTAATTATTTCTTAATCATCATATAATTAAACTTATCATTTCAACTATGTTAATGACACTAATTACACAATGATCAAGATTAACAACATCAATTAAAACATAATTAACTATAAAAAAAAAAACCAGCGACACAAATCCATCCATCCCTATTTTTTAGTTTCTCTCCTCTTCTGTTTGTTGTGCCCTTCCATTCCAACAGTCAAATATTCCAAATACATAACAAGTTAATAAACACCACAACAACAAAGAAAATTTTCCAAGAGAGGAAAGAAATTCAAAAACGAAATTAAAAAAAAAAAAACTAGATCAAGAAGAAGGAGAAGAAGAACCGTTGTTGTTATTGCTGCTGCTATTGTTGTTGCTGCTGATGTTGTTGTTGTTGTTGTTGCTGTTGTTGGCGGCGATGGCGCTGACGTGTCCTCCATCTAAACCAACACCAAACCCCGATCCGTTGATCTGGTCCGTCCGTTTGACGAAGGCGTGCTTGTTGTTGTGCATCCACACCTTGAAAACGCCCCTCTCGACGCCGATCTCCCGACACCAGGCCTCCACCGCAGCCTCGTCCCTCTTCTGAAGCCTCCACCCGAGCCGCTCCGAGATCTCGTGCATCTTCTCCTTCTGTTCCTGACTGAACTTCGTCCGGAACCTCTTCCGGCTAGGGATCATCGCCGCCGCCGGATCCCCGGACGCCGCCGCCGAGTTGCTCAGCGCGAGCAGCATCTGCGGCGCCGAGTGGTAGTGGTCGCCCCCTCCGGAGGCGGGGGCGGGGGGATCGTCCTCGTCGTCGTCGTCTATGACGGGGGAGGGAGGGCGGTGGAGGACGGGAGGGGGAAGGAGGAGGTGGTGGTGATGGAGGTCATCGTAGCGGCGGTGGAAGTTGCGATGGCAGCCGCAGGCGGCGCACTTGAGGGAGGAGGGATCGGAGGGGACGGCGGAGGGGGAGGGCATGAACTCGCCGCAGCCGTCGAGGGCGTGGCCGCCGAGGCTCGCGGCGTGGTTCTTCAGACACTCCCTGTAGAGCGGCGCCGGCGATGGGGCCTGCCGCGGCAGCGGCGGCGGATGGGAGTGCTTCTTGAGGAAGCCGTTGGAGCGGAGGGGGCGAGGGAGGGCGTCGGCGGTGGCGGTGGAGGCCGTGGTGGTGGTGGTTGTCAGATCCATGGAAGGCGAGGTGGATTGAAATTCATTAGGGTTTTTGATTTGGGGAGGGGTTAGGGTTTTAAAAGGGGAAGGTGAGGATAATAAAAATCTGGAGGTGGTGGTTTTAATGAAGATGATGATGAGAGAGAGAGAGAGAGAGAGATCGTGGTACGAAAAAATTACAGATGTCGAGACTCGGGCGTTATAAACCACACGTTTAATTTTTGAATCGATGGGTTTATGTTTTTGTTGGTTTTTGTTTTCTTTTTTTTTAAAAAAAAAAAAAATTTAAGAGCGATTGTGATTGTATGGTTGGTTTTGAAATAATGTCAGGGACCCCCTCCACTGCCCCTGTATTAACTCATGGACCCCTGTTTTGCGTATTGACCAAAACAGTTTTGTTTGTCCTGCACGAGTCATCTTTTCAGTGTCAGAGACTTGAATAAACGTTCTGGGAAATGGAAATATGGAACAATTGCAGTTTAGTACCTGAATCTCTTCGTTACATTTTGCTTCAGATGATCGTTTCTAAACTGATATTTTTAATTTTTTTATTTTTGATCTGATTTTTTATGTGTTAAAGATGATTAAACGGTTTAAGAAATAATTTGAGATTACCCCCAACTTCGGAAAGGGATGCATTTATTAAAATAATTCAATACAGGTTCTGTTGGTCTGAATTGGTGATTTTGATAGCGGGGTCACTTTGACAGAATAATTAAGATTTTATGAGGGGCATATGTGCAAATATCACTATTATTATCACAGCTACTTAAACTAGTCAATCGGGATATGATGATCTAATTTTATACAAGCAAATAAATAGTTTTGCTTTGAAAAGTTTTGTTTTTTCCTATTGAACATTATCAAGGCTTATCCTTCATAAATAAATAAAAAAAAACAAATACAAGGATATATCCCACATAAAACTTGGAGGTATATTAAGATTTATTTTCTCTAAATTATTACGTCTTAATAAGAAAAACTGATCAAAAGAGATCATCAAAGGAAGAAAAGTATCTCCCCTTTGCCCACTGTTTGGGTGTAGTCGGCCCAAAAAGAAAAAGAAAAAAGAAAAAAAAGGCTTTGACCCTAAAACAAGGAAAAGATGATGCGAAATATTTATGTTAGCTTTAATTGGGTTGTATTAATAGTAAGCTTAAAAGTTAGGACACGAAAACAATGTCAATATAAAGACAAAGATAATATGATAAAGTTTTTTGGCCGTTGAATGCTACAAGACAGAGATGACATCAATGCATGTAACTAATGCACTTTTAGAATTTTCTGCCACATATTAATTACATGCCGTGTTACACACCTTATCAGAGCAGAAATAATAAAGTAAAGGCCAGGCTTTAATGAAAAGTTTGAAAAATAAAATTATTATTATTATGTTCAGAAGTTTTAATTATCACAAGAGAAATAAAAAAAAAAAAGATAATTATGGGGTTAGCGTAGGACTTTGATTATTGGAGAACGAATCAAACTTGGCTTCTAAAGGCATGATTTGAAATCACTACTGTTTAAATGGCAACTGTTATTTGGTTTCATTAAGTTCACCATTATTTGGCAAGTGAATCCATGTGATGGCTTGGAAGATTAATTTCTAACCCCAATTCATGGCATAAGAGCTAGCTACCTAGCTAATTTTTTCTCCACGTTTAAAAATAAACTTCTCCTCCTCTTTTTTCTTTCCTTATATTTAAATGATAACTCTAATTTTATTCTTTATTTTTTTATTCTAAAATTAAAAGACTTAAATACTCACTGAATAAAGAAATCAAATAAATTGTGTGATTTGGATTGTTGTTACATAAAAAAAAATATACACGGTAAAAAAAAAAATATGGTTTGGATTGTTGTTTTTATATATATATATAGAAATAAACAGTAGTAAAAAAATACAATCACAAAAAAATTATTAGAAATTTTGCTTTGTTTGCTTGGAAAAACACATCCCACATCCATGTCCCTTTTGAACTCAAATAGCTTATCAAGACTTATTCAAATGGTAATTAGGTGATTGAAGTGGTGGGACCCTAACTCTCTACCCGCTGGCGAGCTTGGTTGCATCTCCATGCATGGGGAGGAAAAATCTTCTTCTTGGTTTTGTGGAGTTCTTTGAGGAGGGGGTTGAAATCAATTTTATCCACAACATCCCTGTAAAATGGGGAAGATGCTGATGAAAGGAGTACGTCGAAATTGCGCTAAATACCATTATTTCTGTCACTCATTTCTTTTCTCATATTCCAGGTACTTCTCCAACTCAGGAGATCCCCTGTAACCTTGACGTGGATATGACAGTTAGCGGAACAAGTCACACCTGAAATGTGCATGCACTACAAGGTTTTGTGGTATCACTCAGTCTATAATACATAGGAATACACAAGAATGTGAAAATAAAATAGAATATATATTTTTAATTGTTTGAATAAATTAATATAGAGTGATATACAGATTCTAATCAATCTCTAGAATTAAAGTTATTCCACGTTATCATACCCAAAGAGTATATAGGTCCACTGTTAAATCAACTATCACCACCTCTAATCAATCATTTGTCAAATCAACTATCATTATTTTTTCATTTTTTATAAATCATTATCAATACTTTATTCACATTTTACTCAAACAATAAAAAAATTATTATTAGGTTGTCCAACGAAAATAATTCAAAACACAAAATCGTTTTATCTTTATTTATACTCATTTATGCCACAACAATTGTATAGCAAAAAATAAGTCATATTTTGTATCCAAACGGTGGGATAGTGTATTTGTTTCGCTTACATACAGAACATGCTAAATGGATATCTTTCTGTGTGTTGGATCTAGGCCTGTCAACGGATCGCAGGTCGACTCGGACCCAACCCGATACAAGGCATAAATACTTGATCCGCAGGACCCGACAATCAAAACGGGTCGGGTCTGGGTCCACCCCGACCCGATTCTATGGATCCGATTGACCCAACCCGAATACTATGTAATTTTTTTTATTTATGATCCAACCTAACACTCATGATCCAAACAACATTTATAACTAAATACTGAACAATCATTTAAAATTTTAAGCATTTGAAATATTTTAAAAAAATTAATTAGAGGTCCCTGGGGACACCTCTACAATAACAATAGGTCCCTTGACCTTTTATTTTGTTCTTTAGGTCCCTAAGTTAGTGGTGATATTTTGTTTAGGTCCTTCCATCCAACTTCCATCCATTCTATTTTTTTCTACTTCTTTTACCCCGAAGTGAACATGATTTGCCTCTCTATCTCTCACAAACTCTCTCTTTCTCTCCCAAACAACTCAACAAGCTGTGAGACCACTTCCACCAGCCCCCATTGCATCACTCTTGACCACAACGTCGATCGGCCCCCCGACCTCTCCTGACCGTCTCCCACGTTTCGTCCGCGAGCACAACCACCTACTTGCGACCCCGTCCACGAGCCTAACCCCCTCTTTTACCCCCATGTGAACACGATTTACCTCTCTATCTCCCTCAACCTCTCTGTTTCTCCCCCAAACAACTCAACAAGCTCTGAGACCACCTCCACTAGCTCTCCATTGCGCCGATCTTGACCCCAACGCCGATCACGCCCCCCGACCTCTCCTGACCGTCTCCGGCGTCCCGTCCGCAAGCCCAACCCCCTTGCCGCAACCCCGTCCACGAACCCAACCCCTTCTCGTGACCCCATCCGTGAGCCTAACTCTCGCGACCCTGTCCGCGAGCCTATCCTCTTCTTTTACCACCAAGTGAACATGATTTGCCTCTCTATCTCCCCCAAATTTCTCTCCTTCTCCCCAAAACAACTCAACAAGCTATGAGACCACCTCCACCAGCCCCCCATTGCATCAATCTCAACCCCAACGCAGATCACGCCTTCCAACCTCTCTAGATCGTCTCCCGCATCCCATCCGCGAGCCGAACCCCCTTCTCGTGACCCCGTCCGCAAGCGGGGGCTGGGCTCGCGGACGGAATCGTGAGAGGGGGTCAGATTCGTGGACGGGGTCGTGAAAGGAGGTTGGGCTTGTGGACAAGGTCATGAGAAGGGGGTTGGGCTCGTGGATGAGACTCGAGACGCGGTCGGGAGGCGCGATCAGTGTTGGGGTCGAGATCGGCGCAATGGGGGGCTAGTGGAGGTGGTTTCACAACTTGTGGAGTTGTTTGGGGTAAAAAGAGAGAGGTTGGGGGAGATATAGAGGCAAATGATATTTACTTAGGGGTAAAAGAGAAAGAAAAAAAATAGAATGGATGAAAGTTAGATGGAAGGACCTAAACAAAATATCACCAATAACTTAGGGACCTAAAGAAAACAAGAAAAAGTCAAGAGACCTATTGTTATTACAGAGATATCCCTAGGGACCTCTAATTAATTTTTTCAAATATTTTTATAACATTTTGACTTCATGTAAAAGTATAATAATTCAAAAAGTATTTCAAATATTTCCTCATAAAACATTAAAAAATTAAAATAGTGAAAAAATATTTATAATATACCACACTCTATTAAAAAGAAGGAAAAAAATGAAGCCATTGTAGGCCCTTAAGAAGTCCATTGACCTCTCTTTGTTTGATTTAACTATGTTAATTGGTCAACCCGACCCAACCCAACTCAAGACTCGAAGGACCCGACAATCAAACGAGTCGGGTCCAGGTCCACCACTGCTTGACCCGGACCCGACCCGTTGACAAGCTTAGTTGAATCACATAAAATCGACTGCCATTATTCTCTTGGAAATGATAAAAATGGATGGGTAACGAGGGAAATCAATATAAAAAATATCAATAATCATTTCCAGGCCCCAACTTTACAAGCCCCAAATCAGGCTCCATGATATAGCAAGTGTGTATTGTTTATTATACCCTTAATGCTATTATATCATTTACTTGATAACCACCTCAAGATTTATTCCAAGGATTGTGGGATTCAAAATTCATTCAAAGTCAAAATCAATCCTCGTTTCAAACCCAAAAACCCTCTCTTTCTCTCCCTCGTCAACAACTAGTCCTAACAAAAATCAACAAAGAGAGAGGAAGATTGAAATCCACTTTATATATATATATATATATATATATATTCACATTGAGAGAGAGAGAGAGGTGAAACTGGAGATGCCGAGCGTGGCAGTGAAGTTCTACAGCATTTTCTTCATGTTCCTCATCAAGCACCGCCTCCAGCCCCGAATCCAAGCCATCGACGCCCAGAACAACCCCTTTTTTATTTAGATGTCACCTCAATGTCTCTTAAATCAGGTTTGACATTATTAGATTCGTAATCAAGTTGTGTTTTACTTATTGTTTTAAATTTAAACACGAATTTTTATTTTGTATTGAATGTCATTTTCCACAGTTTGATTTGTTTTTATCCCAATATCTTAAATGTAACACTCGATATTGTTACATTTTATATATGAATAGTTTGTATGATGTTACTGTTACATTGTTGACAATGTAAATAGTTATTTTTCAAATATGTGTCATTTTTGTTATATTTGTAAATTTAATAGTCAACCGCATGCGTGTATTAATTTATATTTGTTACATCCATAAATGTAACAGTTAACTATAAGTAAATTGCATGGAATGCAAAACATTTAGGTAAATGTAACTGTTATGTTACATTTATGTAAATGTAACAGTTTTTATGAAAATGAATCAAATAGTTCATGTAATATTTGTTAAATGTAACTCACAACAAAAAAGGTATTTTATATTTTTCATAAAATATAACTGACTATTGAAGAGGGGATCTATTTTAAAATTATTTAAAAATTGTATGGAATGTTAAATAGTTCTGTAAATGTAACTGTTATGTTACATTTATGTAAATATAACAGTGTTTATGTAAATATAATAAATAATTATAAATGATGTACAAATTTAGGAAATGTATTTGCATTTCAGAGATGGTCTTGTTTATGTAAATTGAAAAGATATTTGTCAAATGCTATAGCTGCATCTTCTGGTGTAACTGGTTATTCTTTACCTTGGGACCAAATCGGTTATTGGGCAGTCAAAATTGTTACAGGCGTACCTGACGCTATTCCTGTAATAGGATCTCCTTTGGTAGAGTTATTACGTGGAAGTGCTAGTGTGGGTCAATCCACTTTGACTCGTTTTTATAGTTTACACACTTTTGTCTTACCTCTTCTTACTGCCTTCTTTTTTATATCTCATTTTTTTTTTTTTTTTTTTTAGGATTCCTTTTTTATGTGTTCGAAATTTCATCGTTAAATCGAAGGGATCTCTTTAACTATTTTGGTAGCTTGATAGAAGATTTTTGTTATTAATAACATTCTAAAAATATATATATATATATATAGTACGAATGTAATTTAAAAGAAAAAAGAGTAGCTGTTTGAAGGATTTTGACAAAAAAATAATTTAGGTAAGTTTTGCAGTAATTTAGATAAGTTTTGGGTATAACTGAAATAAAAAATTCAATTACTAGGTAAGGATTTCAAAATTTAAATTTTGAAATACATAAATTTTAGTTTAATCATGGAAAATTAGTAACTGATTAGAGAAAAAAAAGGGATTTGGGTTAATGGGACAGATTTTTAATGAAGAGCAGATTTGTATTTTTTCAATTTACTTTTTTTGAAAAGTCAACAAGCCAACCAATAAAATTATGACACCTCATAGGACTTGTGAGTGAGGCTTATATTTTAGGGTCTGAGTATCATAACTCAAAAAATATTTAAATGGATAGGTTCCACCATTTGAAAAAAACATTTTACTCGCCAAATCTTGCGAGCAAAACTGCCGCTTCTCATTTTTATGTAACTTTAAGGGAGGGTATTTGAATTTTTTTATGCTATTCATATTAAGGGAGATAAAATAAATGAGGGTTTACAAATACTCTTTATATATATATATATGAGGATTATTGGATAAATATTGATTTTTAAAAGAACAAAAAATATAAATCTTCATTCTAATATTAAACTTTGTTGAAAATAGCACCTTAAACTAAAATAGTGAAGAGGAAATCACGCGAGTGATGATTAACGTGGTTTGGTGAAAGATTGTCTACATTTATAGAGAGGAAAGAGAGAATTTTTTATTATCATTTTCCAGGATTTGAAGACTTTGTTTATGGGGTTACATATTAGACTCTTTCTCTCAAACAATATAGGGTACGAGAGTCCAGAAATCCTAACTCGCAAAGGAATATATATATTTCAAATACATTAACACAATGCCCACACATAATACAAAAATTACAAGAACTGTCATTATATATGAAAATACATGTGCACAAATATTAAACAAATTATACCCTAACTCTACCCGCATTGCCATACAAAAAAATTCATGTGTGGTGGCTTAGCAGAAATAAGCCCTGAAGGAAGCAGAAATTCACATGAAGAGATTTAGCAGAATTCAAGCATACGTAGAGGTTATATTATTACATACTATAATTGGATCGATCCTAGGCAAGCAAAAATGATATTTCACATTTGTAGATATGAAAAAGATACGAACTATCATGCGTGCATTCCTATATGTAGTCCCTACAATAATTTTTTTTTTTTGGTGGGTAAAAAAGAATATTTCATTAATGTAGAGAGTAGTTACAAAGTATCAACACAAAGAAGATATACAAAAAGATTTACAAGCAAAAGACTATTAACAAAACGGAGTCAATCTGTTAGCAAGAAGTCCAACCAAGAAGAACCATAAGCAACTGGTGAACCAACTGTTGATTCAAAATGAGACCATATCCGAACAGAGACCAGCTGAGAGCAAGATACCAACCAGCTGGACCTAGCAGCCTCAGGTGGATCCATTGCACAATCACTTGGAGGGCACCCGAGTGTATATGGTCCCTATCGCATCTTTACCACACTATTACAATTTTGGATATTGATTACGGTTGATTTAATCATGGTTTTAAAAAAACTATGATCGTAATAAAACCGTGATCTTTGTAAAACATATAATCATATTTAAAAAAAGCGTGATCATTAAGATAATAAAGATCTCGTTTTATAAAAAACTGTGATAATTTAATAGATATCTTATCACGATTAGATGAAACCGTGATCATTTTATAAATAAACAATCACATTTTAATCGAAACCGAGATCTTTTGTTATTAAGAAAAACCTTAGTGGTCCCCAAAATCCCGACCCTACCTCTCTCAGAGCAGCTCCAATCAGTCTTCAATTTGAAGATTTGAAGACGGCAGCAGCTCGCCAACTCCAACCGGCCTTTAAAATGAAGCATGCAAGCCTTCATTTTCATTAAAGCCTTCAAATATAGAGACCCACTTGGGTCTTCAAATGTCACATCAATGAAGATAATGTCCTAAATGACATTGTTAACTTATAACAACTTTTAATAAATAATATTTAACTCCTACAAAATTATAAATTCCTAATTTTCCTTTCTTATTTAATAAAAATATGGAATTTTGAAAAAAAAATTTAAAAAAGCCTTCATCTAAAATTCAAAAGCAATATTTCAAAAACCAAATCATTTATTGAACCTGAAAAATGAATGGGATAAAGAGTCACCGGTTCAACTGTCCGGTTAACCGGATTTGAACAGTAACAATATCATGACAAAATAACAAAAAACGAATCATTAAAGCTCAAAAGCAATGTTCAAAATCACACTATTTATTGAACCAGAATTATGAATAGGATAAGAGTTACCGATTCAACTGTTCGGTGATTCAAATTTCAAATTTTAAATTTTGGTGTTTTAAAATTTTGGATTTCAAATTGTAAAATTTGAAATTCGAACTTCTAAAATTTGAATCTACACATATCCCTTCCAAACTTTCCTATAAAACCTTTACATTATCACTCTATTATCCATCATCTTCATCTTCTTAATTTGCACACCATCCCACTCTCATATTCAACAATGAACTTTGAAGAAGGGTCTTCTTATCTTCCATCTTCAAATGTTGATGGCAGTGACATCACCTTACCACCTCCTCCTAATTATGCGGCTTGGATGGAAGAGGTGGACAAGGATGAAGAAATACTACTTCAGTTGGCTGCCTCCAACAACACTCTCGCAGCTCATTATCTCGAAGATGATGACCAAACTGAAGGTAATTGAGGCTCGATACCCGGCCATTTGATGATCAACCATGGGACGGAAGATGGTCATGCTCGTTTGTGGCATGACTACTTCTCAGAGAACCCCACATATGGAGAAAATTTGTTTCGTCGTCGATTTCGAATGCGTCGAAACCTATTTCTTCGTATTGTTGATGTAGTGAAAGACCACGACCATTTCTTTGTGCAAAAGAAAGATGGTGTGGGTCGACTCGGCTTGTCTACTCTACAGAAGGTAACAGCTGTATTCTGTATGTTAGCATATGGAGCACCAGCAGACAGTACAGATGAATATGTACGAATTGGTGAGTCCACTGCAATTTTATGCTTGAAAAAATTTTGTCGTGCAATTATTAACATTTTTGGAGCGGAATACTTGAGGTCACCCAATGCAAATGATGTTGCAAGACTGTTACAAAAAGGTGAAGAACGTGGCTTTCCGGGCATGTTGGGGGGCCTTGACTGTATGCATTGGTCCTAGAAAAATTATCCTACTGCTTGGGCAGGTCAATATTCAGGACGTCATGGTTCCCCTACTATTATTCTCGAAGCAGTGGCATCTTATGATCTCTAGATATGGCATGCTTACTTTGGCTTGTCGGGTTCCAACAATGATATCAACGTCTTGCTCTTCCAACTTATTTGCGAACCTTACTCAAGGTATTGCTCCTCCTGCAAAGTATACAATCCAAGGTGTGGAATACGATTTTGGTTATTATTTGGTAGATGGTATATATCCCAAATGGTCTACTCTTGTGCAAACCATTTCCCAACCTCAAGGTCCAAAGAAACAATTTTTCGCTATGATGCAAGAAGCATGTCGAAAAGATGTGGAACGAGCATTTGGAGTTATACAGTCACGATTTGCTATAATCAAGGGCCCCGCACGTTTTTGGGATAAACATGTACTAAATGATATTATGTCTGCTTGTATTATAATGCATAATATGATTGTTGAGAACGAACGTGATGAGTATGTTGACCCTGTAGTTTCTACTATGGCATCCAACCCAGATGTTCCTGAGATAGAGAGAAATGAGACCGAAAGATTCCGTCAATTTCTGGCTCGCCATAAGAAGATTAAAGACAAAGATGCTCACTATGCACTTAGAAATGCTTTGATTGAGCATTTATGGGCAAGACATGGCGATCAACCATCTGGTGTTGATTATTGATATCAATATTTTGTTGGGATCTTTCCAGATGTTATCTCCGTTATGTAGCTTGCTTTGATGTTATCTCCTGTATGTAGCTTGCTTTGATGTATCCCCTTTATATAGCTTGCTTTGATGTTATTCCTTTATGTAGCTTGCCTTGATGTTATTCCTTTATATAGCTTGCTTTAATGTTTTTCCTTTATCTCTAATTAATGTTGTGTATCTTACACCAATGATATTTTTACATCTATGATCAACATAAACATAAAGGTAAATACAATAGAAACAAAATAAAGTGCAATACAATGCATAATAAAGTGCAATACAAAGCAAAATAAAGTGCAATACAAATCAACACCAAGGATTTGTTTGCACTAATACAAAGCAAAATAAAGTGTAATACAAAGCAAAATAAAGTGCAACACAACACCATGGAATTGTTTGTACTAATAGTCTGGTAAGACTGATGCTTCATATCCACCTTGATTTTGATTAAAACTACTGAAGATATCATTGTAGGCAGAAGAAGATGAGAAATCGCCTCTTTATGAATCGCTTACCCTTTTTTTGCAAATTTCATTTTTTTTACTACGAAAATACTCACGTTCAATTGGATCTTATATGGCGTTCAAATCTTTCTCCATCAACTCTTTCTCTTGAAGTTGACGTTGAAGTTCTAATTTCTTCTACTCATTTTCAGCTTGTAACATCAAGAGTTGGTATCGTTGATTTCCATCCTCTCTCATCTGAGATATAATTGCTTCTCTTTGCATTTGTGATGTTTTCAAAGCGTTCATAATTTCTCGATGGTCCTCATTGATCTTCTGAAGATTTTCATTCTTGTGAGCCATCTCTTTTCTTTCTTCCTTCCACTTGGGCGACTAGATGAGTCAATAGGCTCATTGACCGGTAATTCCTCATTGTCATCTAAATTCAAATCAACATATGGTGATGCTAATGGAGATCTTGATGCAATAGACCCTGATTTAGATCCTTCAGAGTTGTCAAATTGTTGTCGTTCCTTGGCATTTGTATTTGCCCATTTCTCTGCATCGTGAAGTATGGGCCACACATGGTCAAATTGGAAGCCTTTCTTTTCTTCTGGATCTTGTGCGTATAGCTCTTTGGCTTTGTTTAACTACATATAAAATGATAATTTAGTAAAATATATGAAATCACTAAAATAACCACTAATAATAAGATACATTTATACTTACAATATCTATTTCAAAGGCACCGCTTAGATTTTGATATTCAATTGCTCGGACACATCCCCGAAATTTGCTGATGGCTCTTGAAATTGCACTCATACGACATTGAAGAGATTTCGATGTTCGAATTGTATTTCAATAGTCAGGCCTTAAATTGTGAAATACAACCGAAACACGATTCCATAACTTATCCTTTTTTTATTGCTACCCATTACAGGGTCTTGAGAAACCTTAAGCCATGCTTTGCATAAGACTCGATCTTCTTCCATTACGAATGCTTTTCCACGAATAGGCAATTTAGCAGTGGTGTTCAAGTCTGAAGACATTTCTACTGAAAGGATAAAGCTTGGAGTCTAAAACTATGTGAAGAGTAGTGATTTTGATAGAGATAAAATGATATAACCTACAAAGTTGAGTTGTATTATGTGTAGAAAAGAGATAAGAATCCAATGACATTGGATATGACTTGATAGACATGTATTGTCAAATCTTCATTGGATTCTATCACAGCTTTCAAGGATGAGCACCCAATGTTATGAGACATGACAATACATAGATGTCTTATTTATAAGCATTGGATTCTTTTACATACATGAAGGATAAACATCCAAAGCTATGAGACATGACAATACAGAGATGTCTTATTCCATCAGGTCAGACAACTAAATTAGATATAAGTCCACTTGAAACTTTACATACATATATTAAATTTTTTTATATGTAAATATAGAGTTAATATAATTTGGTTATTTACATTAAAATTAGGACATAAATGTCAATAAACAATAAAGATGAAAGAAACTAAGGGTAGAATGTGAATTTTAACAAATAAAAATAGTGATTTGAAGACATACACCAAAAAAATTGAAGATCTGTTATGCCTGTGTCATTTGGGCCATTACGGTTAAGCCTTGGTCACATCTGGGTCATTCAGGGCCTTTCAATTTTTTGATCGGAGTTGCTAAAATTTTGGCTTTTAGCCACCTGCAGGAGTTAGAGTACTCTGATTGAAAATCTAACTGCATATTATGGGTCCTGGTACCGTTTAGTACTACCCATAAAAATTTCATCGAATTCCGGTAACGTTTTGAAAAATATGCAGTTCCGAACTGTATCTGGGTTTTGAGAGTTCCTGGTTTGATTAGTCGAGTAATGTGAGATATTTTTGTGAATATGGTGACCTTGGGTAACCTTACCCCCCTTTGCTTAGTGGTGAAGCAACCATTTGGTTATTTAAAGTGTTAGTGGGTGAGGTTAGGTTAGGTTCACCCCCACATTTTTCAATTACACTCACCCCCCCCCCCAAGTGAGGAAAATATCTCTCTCTCTCTCCCACTCCCTACGTCTACCTCTCTTTGGCTCTCTTTCTCTCTTTCACACATCCCCCCCCCCATGTTTGTGTTAATGCCAAGGAGAAGAAGATGGAGCAAGAAGAGGAAATGCAAGTGCAAGACTAGGTGAGTGTGTGCATGCATTGTATTGTTGATTGTTTCTCCTCCCCCTCCTCCTCCCATGGTGGATCCCCTTATTTTCTTTCCCCTCCCCTTTGGTTCAGCCATGAAGAAGAGAAGCATAGATGAAGGTGGTGGTAGAGGTGGTGGCGGTCGAGGTGGTTAAGGGTGCGCTTGCGAGCCCATACCTCTCCCCCTTCCCTCCCCCTCTCTTTTGGTGAGTTTTTCCTCTTCTTTATTGGTTTTTATACATGTTAGGGTGTTTGGGAGGGCATGCATATGAGGTGTTTTGAGTTGGGTGTATGTGGGGGCAAGGGGGAAGGGTTGGGGAGTGCTAGGCACACGCGCGGGTCTGTCCGCACGCAGACGCGTGCGCAGAGGGGTGCTGGCAGGTGCAGGCGGGCGCGCGGGTGCGCGCGTGCGCTGGTAGTGCGCGCGGTGCACGCAAGAAGTGCGCACGGGCGCGCGCGGGACAGTGCGTCTGGGCGCGCGGCTGGGTGCTAGGGCACGCGCGCACGTGCGCGTGCGTGCGCGTGCTGGGGCATGCGTGGGGCAACCCAGGGGCTCGGGTAGGTGCTGAGGCACTTGGGCATGCATGCGTACGCGCGTGCTCGTATGCGTGCGAGCCCGTATGAGTGCATGTCTAAGTCTTTGATATTTCTAGTAATTTCTAAGTGTTATAATATGATGTTACTCACCAAATTTGATGCCCTTACCTTGCAGATCTCGTCGGATGGGATGCGCGAGGTCCCGGGTTGCGGTGAGTGGTTTGATCCAATCCCCCCCCTCGAGATGCGCTCGACGCGCGAAGTCGTGCGTCGCGCATCGATGGGGCACCTTAGCTATACTACTTGTGTAGATAAGTAGTATGGCCATGCTTAAGCTATAATATGTTAGATATCTTGCATGCTAGGCTTATATACATGTATTGTATTCATGTATGAATGATTGTGTTGCATGCGCCCCTCTAGTATGGGCATGTATTTTTGTAATGTGTATGGATGTATAGAATATGACATGCCTTAGGTAGTATTGTAATACTACTCCCACCATATAAATTGAAAATATCCAATATGATTAAGTCTGGGTTAATAACGGGCACTTGCCTAATATTCACTTGCGATAAGACTCGAGGGCGTGGTGTAGTTGTTGCGCCCATGCTAATGAGGAAAAGCTATGACCAACTTCATGAGATGATGATCTCTCTCGCCCTCTCCTCTGCACGAACTGAGTAAGTAGAGGCGATTTCCTACTCGACTAGGGTTCGTTTGGAATATTAGCATTCACCTGTTAGTGTGCGAGATCGCGCTTGACCCTTCCCTTTTAAGTTTGCGATATCCAACGCATGTTAGTGTATATTTTGGATGTTTATACGATTAGTGCCCTCATATGCATGTGTAGTTAGGCCTTGCCTTGTATGTATGTTGCATGATGTGTTGTTTATGCCATATACTCATGTTAGGGAGAAACCCTATAGTTAAGCATATGTTATTGTGCATGTGGATCAAGTTCCTTCAGTGATAGAATTCTCCTGTAATAATTATGCGCATGTTAAAACTGATTAGGCCTATCTGAAATAGGCTTGGGTATGACCCGTTGTCAGGTTGTACCTTATTAGTTAGAGCGCTAGCGATGTAATCGCCCCGTGCATCCGAGCGATGCACTCGTTTGGAATTCAGGAGAATTCATTATCTTATCGGTTTTGGTTAAGCCGGTAGTTGTGGCATTAAGCTGGGCCTACCCGTGCGAGGCGTGTATATGAACCGCCTGTTGGGTTATGTGCCTTGGGATTATTTCTGCGTGAGAGCAGAGGCAACCCCCCCTTGTGTCCGAGCGACGCAACCGTGTGGGAGTGCAATAGTATTCGATATCATCGATATGTGATTATCGAGAGTAGTTGTTTTTCCATTGGGTTCGCTTTGCGAACATGGAATGTTTACTCTCAATGTCGTCCGTGATGAAGAGGCCCGGGTTGTAGCTGTCCTGACAGAGGGCTCCCATCCGTAGGTACCACCGATGCGTTTGGGAGCGTATTGATCGTGGGAGTGTACCAGGTAGAGGCTACCCGGGAGAGGGCTAACGAATGATATTGCGAGCATGGAATCGTTCTCCCCTTCGTTGGATCCGATGTAGGAACTTTCCGGTGTTGGAAAAGCTGTCCTGACAGAGGGCTCCCATCCGTAGGTACCACCGATGCGTTCGAAAGCGTACTGATCGTGGGAGTATACCAGGTAGAGGCTAACCGGGGAAAGGGCTACCAGTGGACCAAGGGTGTAGAGGAGTCCAATCTCTCCAAAAGTCCTATGTCACCTCTAAAGGGTGAGGGTGAGGATGAGGTGAAGACACGTCGCCACGAGACCCATTCGTTGTTCGTCCGTTCCCATAGTTGTTGGGTCCGGTTGCGTATCGATGTTCAAAGACATCGTTAGGCAGTTATCTCAATATAGATGATCTAGTAGCGTTGTGTAGACCAGTAATTCCCGGTCTCTTCGACCAACGGTATGGTCTATCCCCAAGAAACCCAAGAGTCTCCCTCCAGGAGTGAGGGTGAGGGTGAGGTTGGTGATTCAGTAGTGTTTGTGGACCAGTAATTCCGCGTCTCTTTGACCAACGGTATGGTCTCTCCCCAAAAGTCCCAAGAGTCTTCCTCCGGGAGTGAGGGTGAGGGTGAGGTTGGTCGCGCTACCGCGTGACCTTGTTATTCATTGGGTTTCTACCCATGTTTTCCTTGAAAGGAAATTGCTTTAGTATTGAACTGTTGTATTGGTGATTGGTTTCCAGCCACTCACTGAGCTTGTAGCTCACCCCTCGCATACTGTTTCTTTTCAGGGGCAGTGTTGGGCGTGGAGTTGGAGCTTCCCTGTAGCGCGCGGTCTTATGGGCGTGGAGAGTTCTTCCGGCGGGTGGCGAGTGCGAGGCTGTCAGCAGTCCTAGAGTCATTTTATGTATTGTAAATCGTGCATGTGGCACAGGTTGTATTTTATTTGGACTAGGCTTGGCTCTCACAGGACAGTGATTGTGTGTTCGAGTCTGTAATAATGTTTTTGGTTTACAGACATTGTTGATATCTTATACTTCTGCTTTTCAGTCAGTTATCATTATCTTTGCTTTACCACCTTGTGTGTTGTTGGAGTCTTTGTTGACCTCAGGTATTGATAGCTGATACTTCATTATTGCCACGTCTCGGGGACGGCCGTCCTTGGGCGTGACAAGATCCACCATTGGAGTTGATGAGTCTTCAAAACAGCAAAATCTATAAAATGAAGACCCCATTGGAGTTCAGGGGTCTTTAAATGTTATAAATCTCCAATGGGAGTTTTCATTTTGAAGACCCCCATTGGAGATGCTCTCATGCCCTAATCTCCTCTCACACAAGTTCCTCTGCAACACCAACACGCCTTTCTCCTCCGCCGACCTAGACGCAGCCGCTGTGGCCCCTTCCTCCTCCGCCAACAAAATCACATCGCAACCTCTTCCTCTATCACTTGTAAGTCTCTCTCTCCCTCTCCTCCTCTTCTTCCATCTTCTCCTCTGGATCAGCCATAGATCATGGTGAATCAGAGCCTCACCTAGAGAGTCTTGGTGGCGAACTCAACCCCAACGGTCGACTTCCATTCAAGACAGACCTAGTTTCGGGTGAACCTCGACAGGATGTTAGACTTCCTGATGCCGGAGTCGCCGATGAAGACGATCTTGAAGAGGTAGTCGTACTCGTGATGCCATTGTAGCGTCATCTCCCAAAAAATCTTTTCGGATCTACACAAAAACAACAGATCTGCTGTCACCCCCCCCCCTTCCCGCTTCTTCTCTATCTCCCTCGATCTCGATTTTAATCTTATCATGAATTGAAATTTGGGGGATTTCATTTGATTTTGTGGTTTTTAGGGTTTGAATGGAGAAATATGTCTATTTGGATCATGTTTTGTTTATTCTATCGATTGATTTAAAGTTAGAATGGTTAAATTTGTGAAAATTGGATATCTGAATTTGATTTGTGAAATTGGTCAATGTCATTTTTATTTTATTTTATACTTTACTGGTTGATGATGGGATTGAATTTGATATGGGGGCCTTAACGGATAATTCAGACAACTGGAGCCTGCCATGTTCCACTGTAGTTGCTAGAAAAAGATTAGGCATGACAAAAATGAGGATTTTTTTTACTTTGTGGAGAATTTGGGACAACATATTAGCTAAATCAGTTTTAATTTTGTTGTCAATTTTGAAACTTTCTGACTATTTCTTATTATGATTTCATGTGTGGGTGATAGGATAATCTCTCTGCCATTGACATTCTCTCTGCATGCAACCTTGTGAACTATTTTGGAAAAATGGTTCTTGGAGGCTCTGGTTTCGGTTAGATCATTGTGAATCCTATACTTATCAGGAAGGTCTGTTAGTTCTCCACTGATATGCCTGATTTAATGGTTAACATGGGTGGTCATTTCTACCCTATTATATTTCAGAGGACAACTTTTGTAGCTCTGTATGACCTTAGTAACATAAGAGATGAGAGGCTTAACAGAATGTTTACTTTGTAATTTGGGGGCATGAGGATGAAGGCCTTGTTGATCCACAGGTACTGCTGGAGATTATTTTGCTTGTATGAATTTTGTATTGATACCCCTGTTAAATATAGTATTTTGCGTTATACCCCCCTTAAAAGGCTAATTGCATCTATACCCCTGAAAAAATCTTTCGTGTTGCAACTGTGCCCCTCCGTCTGTCTCCGTTACCAAGGCTGAACCAACCATAGTTACGAACCTAACTCCACCACACGAAATGTCTCTTTTACCCCCACGGAATTTTGCATTTATACCCCTGTTAAATATGGTATTTTGCGTTATACCCCCATTGAAAAGCTAATTGCCTCTATACCCCTGGAAACTTCTTTCGTGTTACAACTGTGCCCCTCCGTCTGTCTCCGTTACCAAGACTGAACATATAAGTTATTTTGTTTTGTATTGCAGTTAAAATAAGACACTCATGTTGATCTAATTTTTAGGTATGGAGGGTTTTGAAAGATTGATAAAGGCTCAGGAAAAAGAACATATAAGAGAACATATGTCTTGTTGTATTTTTCAATGCTTAAATATTTCACATATCATTGTGATCTTGTTTATTAAACAGCAAAAATAAGTAGCTGAATAGACAAATATACATAGATCTATTTTTTTTCTTGAAACATTTGTAATATCAACTTTAAAATCAAGACAGATGTATAAATAGTTTATCTAAAAAGTATCAAATTTCTACTTGGTTTTTCTATGTCTGGAGTGGATTATTGTTGAGTTCCATATGATTCTCATTATGCTAACTAGAGATTCTATTGTCTTTTGATTTTTGTTCGTGGAATCTCAACATTGAAATAAAATTTGTGGTTTTTTACTTTTGTTCATCCTACAATCAATCGGTGTTTTTTTGTCTCCATGTGGTGCATTCTGCTAATTGGTTCTTATTCTACATGTTGAGGATCATCTGACATGAAAATTTTGTCAATCAATATTTTTATATTTTTTTCACTGTGATAGTCAAGATGATTATGCCTTATTTTCTGGTATGGTTATATGATTGAAATAGTATTTGTTGATATTTTCTGTTATGGAAAATAATATCTATCAATGAAACCCAAATAAATACTATCTATCTTAGTCTTTTGAATAATTGTAAAGTTTTCAACATGAAGAATTTAGCTAGATCCTGGTATATTTTGTTTTTATGTTGAAGAAGATGAGAAAAAAGAGTTTCAATAGGTCTCGAGGTTGCAAAACTCACTCTTGACATGATGTTCAGTTGTTCACATAAAATTGAAGATATAATTTGATATTAAAAGTCTTCAAACACGTTATGTTTTTTTTTGTAACATTTAATTTTGATTATTTCATTTAATTCCTATTTAATACTATTGTGTCATTTATACAAAAGATCAAATAAATAAATAAATAGAAATCCCAATAGTTAAAGTTTTGTATTATGTTATTTTTTGTAATATGTTTTTAATTTAAATGAACAACCATAACAAAAAAAAAATTATTTTAGTAATGTTTTTTCTTTTGTTTTTCACTTTAGAATGAAATACCTAACTTCTGGTTTCAAAAAGAATGAAAGGAAGTGGAGTTAACACTTAATAATAATAAAATTTATTGCTTTTTTATTTCAAAATGAATTTTGTGATTATTTTCTTGTAAGGTTATATAATTGAAATAGTGTTTGTTGATAGTTTTCTGTTATTGAAAATAAAATCTGTAAGTGAAACTCAAATAAACACTATCTATCTTAGTCTTTTGAATAATTATAAGGTTTTCAATCAATCATTGAAGAAGATGAGAAAAAAGGGGTTTTATAAGTATCATGCAGACATAGGGGCATAGATGCAATTTCAGACGGACACAGGGGTATAAATGCAATTTTTCAAGCCCCTATGGTCCGAAGGGTAGTTTGGTCAATTCATTTTACATTTACCGCCGTTAATAGAATATTCCTGGTATATTCCACTCTTATCCGACGGAACTTAACCCCAGGGGCACAGTTGCATCATGAAAGATTTTTTCAAGGGTATAGATGCAATTAGCTTTTTAAGGGGGGTATAACGCAAAATATCATATTTAACAGGGGTATAAATGCAATATTCCCTATAATTTTGCCTGATTTCTATTTAAATATTTTTCAATATTTTGGTAGGAAGTTCTAGGTATGGCTTTCATATAACTCAGCCAGGGTCATCTGTGGCACATCACTGATTGATGGTGAAGCAAAGCCTAAACATGTACTTTTAGAAATCAAGGTTAATTTTCCATCTGACAATTTTCTTACTGTTTCAGTTTAATTGGTTTTAATTTTTTTCTATCAGTGTAGTAGCATCTCCTTGGAATTATCTATACACATTGTAAACAGGGTATTGAATATCGGCCAACTAAGATCGCATTAAAATTAGTCAGGCCTTTTGAATACACTGAGGTAAGTACAACTATCAAATTTAAGGAGGTTTCTAGTTCTACTAGTTCCATCGCCATGGAACCCCTTCCATGTAAATTATATTCATTTGTTTTTTCTAAACTCATGTTGTTGTTTTTTTTTATAATTTAGGAATCATTGGATTTTGTTGATCATTAATATAAAATTATAGATCATTAATTATAAATTTTAACATGTTTATGAATTTTATGTCTTCCATGTTTCGAAGGGGGTTGAAATGATATAAGTACAACTATCAAATTTAAGGAGGTTTCTAGTTCTACTAGTTCTATCGCCATGGAACCCCTTCCATGTAGGTTATATTCATTTGTTTTTTCTAAACTCATGTTGTTTTTTTTTTTATAATTTAGGAATCATTGGATTTTGTTGATCATTAATCTAAAATTATAGATCATTAATTATAAATTTTAACATGTTTATGAATTTTCTGTCTTCCATGTTTCGAAGGGGGTTGAAATGATATAATACTCTCATCGGTGTTTCTTCAAAGAAAAATTTACAATGGATTCAAGTCTCGATATGACTTATCATATTTTAATTTTCTCTTTTAATCGTAAATTTGATTTTTTTTTTTTTCATATGCATGTAAAATTTTAGTGCCAAAAAAAAAAAGAGGAATGTCGAGTGTGGTTATTTTGTTATGAAGTATATGAAGGACCTCATCGACGATCAAAGCATTCCTACTCAACAAAAGGTGAGGTCAATACTTATTCTTGTACACATTGTTTTGGTTAATGTAATAAAATTTATCGATTAATAATATACTTGGTAAAGTTTAAAATAATATTCACCTATACCAAAGATCAAACGAATGAACCGCGGCTTGACTGGATCAGTGTAATTCAAGAACAAATGTATTTGATGCTTACATAGTACGTTCAAATTTTGAGGTATTATAATCTCGTTTTGACTTTAACATTATTTTATTCTTTTACTTAATTATTATTTAATCCCACAAGTCAATTATCTAATTTTCAGAAATTTTTTTTATGTTATCCATGTACTTGCTGCTTTTTACATTACATTATATTGTGAAGATTCATTTGATTTTGATAATTATGTTTGTCATTTCAGGTGGTTCCAAAATTATCTACTTTGTGGCTCAATCGGGTTAATCTCTTTTTGTATGTAGAACATTGCGACGTGAAGGTCATTGACCGAAGTGTTTTTTTTTTTGTGATAGGAAGAACAAGCTACATTTATTGGTTTTCTTTAACTTATATATAAAACAATTGTATGAGTAAAACAGTTGTATGAAGTTTGATCCATATGAGAGGAATATAATGAAAGTTATTTTTTTTTAATGAGCTACTTGTTTTTTAATTGAATTGTAAGAGTAGATACAATCAGTATCTAAAATTGTATAATGGTTAATTGAATTGTTGTTTTTTTTAATTTAAAGATCACAGATTGTTTATAAAGCGTAATTTTAAATAATGTAAAGATCACGTATTATTTATAAAATGTGATCTTAAATAATATAAAGATCACAGTTCCTATCTAAATTGTGATCTTTTGGATATTAAATATCACGTTTTATTATATAAGCATGATCATTTCCTCTATAACGATCATGATTTTGTCAAAAACCGCGATCATTTATCACTTTTGATCATGCTTCAAAACCGTGATGAAAAATATGATATAAACAATCACATGCACCCTCATAGATCACAGTTTCAAACTGTGATCAAAAGTCTTTAATCACGGTTTTAAACCGTGATCAATGTCAAAAATTGTAGTAGTGCCAATTAATATCTTCAATTCTTCCCATAGTTGATGAGGAGCAAAAACTGAGGATCCAGGGGAGTCTCTCCAGGATGCTAGGAGGTCAGCAACCTGGTTAGCCTCTCGAAGAACATGAGAAGCTTTCCAAGAAACAAAATAGGCTAACATCTTTTGCAGAGCAAAGTGATCACGCAATGCTTGCCACGGGAAGCTGCCTTTGCCTTGGACCCATGCAATGGCTGTTGAGGAATCACTTTCCATACGATTTTGGGAATACCAAGAGCTCTCGCAAGTTTTAACCCTTGAAGGATCCCTCTAAACTCTAACACATTTATAGAGTTAAGGGACTAATCTTGTACAACTGCTGCCACAAGAAACTCACCGTCATGGTTTCGTAAGACTGCTCTGTAGCCCGCCCTATCGGCCGAGAGCGAGCCATCAGAGTTAAGACTTTGTCCATTCTAGATCCGGCGGATGCCAAGAAACATTGGATATCACACTAAGCAGCGGAAGGATTACAATTCCCTAATTTTCTGCAAGTTTTTGAATTGCAGGGGTTTGAATCTCTTTTAAATGTTTACCTTGGAAATTTGACTGAACAATGAGGGACATAAAGCGCAAGATTTCCACCTTATGGGTCTCTTTAACTCGAAATCGACATTGACACCGTTCTTTCCATATCACCCACATAACTACAACAAAAACAGTTTGCATAATTGTTCGTGGTGCTCCCACCTGGAAATTCTGGTCTAGCCAATCAACAAATCCATGAAGATGGTTTTGACGAACTAGTTTAGTCCCCATTTTCTAAAAAACTGTAGCCTAGAGAAAAGCAGAAAATGAACAGTGCATAAATAGATGTGGGAGGGACTCAAAGGCAGACTTGCATAGAGGACAAATTGTGTCATGCGTTAGTCCTTTACGTTGGAGCAATTCAAGCGTTAGTGTTTTTCCCTTAAGAGCAACCCAAGCGCATGCTGAGAATTTAGGCCCATTTGTTCCATTTCATCTTGACTCCCTTGTCACGGAGAAAGTTCCATGCTTCAGAGTTGAGAGATCTAGTTACATTGGCCGGCCAAATTAAGGAGTCCCTTCCAGGACCACCACACTCCAACTCACTAATACTGGTCTAAGCAGAATTCCAAAGCGGATACCACCAAGTCGGCTTGGACCAACCATCGTGGGAGACCAGAGCAGCAACTTTTAGAGCCAGTTCTGCGTCTCTATTAAACTGTGCCGATGGGATAAGGTCCAAGAGATTGCATCCGTTTATCCAAGGATCATCCCAGATTGACAACAAATCCCCTGAAATTAAAGATATTTTACTTCAAGCTTGATCCAAATTCTTGAGGCTAGTATTTTTGGCAAGATCCAAGAGCCTGAAGCTGAAGACTTTGTATTCCAGGCCCCCTATTTGCTTAAGTATCGTTTGGTGATCCAATTCACCCACAATGAGTGATCCCATGTTGCAATTTCCCAGAATCTGGCACCTAGAGCCTCTTTCGACTAGTCCCCTATCCTTTTCAAGCCAGGCCAGCCTTCCCCTTTTGGTAGACACACTATCTTCCAGTTGACATGATGAAGAGATCGCTTGAGAGAAGGACCCCCCCATAGGAATGACCGAATGGCCTTTTCCATGGCCTTTATGTTTCCCTGTGGGAGAGCAAATGCTGAAGACCAATACAGTTGAAGGCTGAATAGAACAGAATTAGCTAGTTCCAGTCCTCCTGCCAATGATAGCATGTGACCATGCCAACACTGAAGACGCTTTCGCAACTTGTCCACCAATGGAAGGCAAAGCCTAGAGGTGAGCGCCCCCATAACCAAAGGACGACCCAAATAAGTGACAGCAGTGACCCCTTGGGAATACCAATGTCTGCAGAAAAATTCATGTGCAGATTCTCTCTCCCACCACAAAATACAAAAGACTTACCACTATTGAGTTCTAGGCCAGAAAGGGTGGCAAATTGAGATAGGAGCATTCGGAGAGCATGGCCCGAACGTCTGGTAATGGGCGTGAAAATCAGGAGATCATCCACAAATAGCAGATGACTAATGGCTGATGAGTGCTTTGTGAAAGATCCAATCTTACCTTGTGTGAGCTCTGCGTCCAAGGATTGAGAAAAAAATTCCATGCCTAGTACAAAAAGCATAGGGGAGATCGGATCACCCTGACGAAGTCCCGAAGAGCTTTCAAAAAACCCGAATGGAGACCCATTGATAAGTACTGAAAAGCGATGGGACTGAATACACGCCATGATCCATTGGACCCAGATTGGACTAAAGTTCATTGCTTCCAAAGTGGCTTGAATAAATGGCCAGCGGATGGAATCAAAAGCTTTGCGGAGATCAATCTTCACTGCGGCTCTGCCTTTTCCATGTTTCTTAGAGAGATACTTGGCCATTTCGTGTGCCTGAGGATGCCATGACTGATCTTACACCCCTTAACAAAGGCCATTTGGTTAAGGCTGATCATTGAAGGTATAACTCGCTGTATACGGGAGGCCAGGATCTTGGTAATCAGTTTATACACTGAATTACAAATAGAGATTTGCCTAAAAAGATCCAATGAGTTAGCATTCAAGCATTTGGGCACGAGGGCTATGAAGGATGTATTGAGTTGTCCGAGAAGTTTACCACTTCAGAAGAATTCAAGAACAGCTGCAATGAGGTCAGATTTAACTGTTTCCCAACATTGTTGAAAAAAACTGATCGTGAATCCATCCGAACCAGGACTCCCGTCGCCTTTCATCTTACAAAGGTTCTGGTAAATTTCTTTTTCTGTGACATCAACGCAGAGGGCATCTCTATCATCATCACTGAGCCTTTTGGAGGAATGGATGGGAGGAACTGGAATGTAAGACGCTTTGTTTAGGAGCTGCTTGAAGAACTCCACAATGTACTGTTGAACCTGCCGCTCATCAACCACTTCAGCCTCACCGGGCAACACCACTTTCCTAAGTGTATTGTGGGACTTCTGTGACGCGAACTAGGTATAGAAGAATTTGGAGCACCTATCACCATTTTGGAGCCAATTAAGCCGAGTTTTTTGGTGGATAAACTCTTCCTCCAAGCGAAGTGAGTTGACATAGCAACTTTGAGCCTGAGATTTAGAGGCTCTCAAGAACTGATTCAGAGGGTCTTGGAGGAGCGAAGACTGTAACGAAGAGAGGAGAGCCTTGTCATGCCAGAGACGATCTTGGACCAGTCCGAATTGCTGCACGTTTCAGACCTTTAGGATCCCCTTTAAGTGCTGAAGCTTTTTGTCTAGGTGATACATTGCCGAGCCCTCAATGGATAGGTTCCATGCACTCATTAAAGTCCCTATGAAAGTCTCATGCCCCATCCAAGCGTTAAAAAATTTAAAAGGTTTCGGATATCTGTGAAGGGGCAGTTTAGCAAGAAGTTTCAATGCCGCATGATCGGAGAGGATTTCTGGAAGATGTTGAACATAAGCCTCTGGAAATGTTGAGAACCAGGCGGAGTTGCCCATCAATCTATCAAGACAACAAGCAATCCGACTTGCTTGCCTGTTATTCTAGGAAAAAGAGGGGCCGAGAACATGAAGATCATGTAGATTATAGGAGTCCATGCAAGAGTTGAATTGATGAAGCTTACGAAGATTAGGGGACCGACCACCTTGCTTCTCGTTTGAGAACTGTACTTCATTGAAGCCTCCTCCAATCAACCACCACCCGGGTTGGACCCAATCAAATTGTTCCAGAGCTCAACATGATCCATCTCAGAGTTTGAGCCATAAACGATAGAGAGCCGGAACGAGATGGCTAAGCATTTGAGTAAGACCTGACAATGTATCACCTGATCCGAAACTTGAATGATGTCCACATCCATTTTGTCCTTGAGCCAAAATAACCATATGCGGCCAATTCCATCGTGGTGATGGCCCGCCCTAGGAGGAAGAGGACCTCCCCAAGATACGATGCCTAACCAAGGGGGCGTCGAGCGACTTTATTTTCTAGTAAAGCTATAAAGTGCAACTTTTGGGACTGCATAAATTTCATAACATCCAATTGTTTAACATGATTGTTAAGCCCACGCACATTCCAAAAGACACAATCCATAAAAACAGTGGAGTGGGAAGGGGTCCAATACTTATCTGCTAAATAGCTTGGTCTGGCTTCATGCCGGATTTAGCTGATTTGTTTCTCATCTGACACCTTTGTTGTGAGCTCGGGGGTTGGATAGTCTGTGAAGAGGGGTGTCCGCTAACAACAATTGCGGACCCTTAACCAGGGTGAGGGTCTTTCGAGCTGGGTGTAGGGGAAGTCTTCTTCCTCGCCTCCTCTTTGATATTGTGCAGTCTTTCTATCTTAGGATTCTCTTTCAATTGGTCACCACATTCGGTTGTTGCAGAGGAGATTCCCATGACATCCACAGAGGAATCTACAATGCTACTCGTGGGTCAACCGAGCTTGCCACTCGCTGAGTAACATTTTTTTGCATTATTGAGCACAAATAGAGTTGCCTGGACCGGTACTGGTGCCTCCTCAATCATTTCATTACTTTGGTTGTCTATCTAGCCTCGATGAACTTTAGTTCAGCTTCTTGAATGAATCTGATGTTCCTCCAAACTGGGGTCTTTTGAACATTCTTGATGAATGTCAAGGGGGTCTAAACCCTCCGCAACCTCCAGACCAGCTTGCTCTGATGATTGTGATACTAGGGAGGACAAATCGTTAGATGCTTCATCAATAGTGATATCTTGCAAAATCTGGAATTTGTTGGATACATTAACCGAAGGAGCGGAGAGCGCCTTGGGGCTAGACTTCTTTGGATTGTTGGCAGATGGGTGATCGTTTGTGTTATGAGAAGTGCCTCTTTTCTCTCAAGTGGTGAACCCGTCTTGTGCAGGATTCTTTGACAGAGTGGGGAGAAGTCTAGGATGCTTAGAACAGATGGCGTCATCATGTCCAAAAGTAAGACAGTGCGAGCATGCATGAGGCTTCCAATCATAAACGATAGGAAAGACTTCCTTACCATCGACCTTAGATTCAATCACCATAGAGTCCGGGAGCACCGAGGAGGCCAGGACTTCCACACAAACCCGTGCATACGATATTCTGGTGGCCATCTGCGTAGCGGTATCCATGAACAGGGGAATACCTACTGCACTTGCGATCTTGTCCATGCATTCTTTTTCTAGAAATGAAGAGGCAAGTTGGGGAATTTGACCCAAATAGGGATAGAGGTGAGACTCTCTTGTTCCATTCGCACTGAGGGTGACCACTTCTTCAAGATAAAAGGCCTGTTGTCCATGGTCCAAGGACCTCCCTATAGAACCCGATTCAAATCCTCCTCTAGATCGAAATTCACTACAAAGAAACCATTTCCTTGAAGATAAAGTTGAAACTCACCTTTCATCTTCCGAAGCCTTTTCAGGAATGCTAAGAAAGGTGTATAAATCAGCAATTTACCGATGACATAACCCACCACTGCCTTCTCCCATTTCACTACCGAGCTTTCCCCAATGCATATATTTGGGATACCATTTTCCAGGGCAGGTTCCGTGAACTCTAACGAAAGGTGTTTGCCCGCATCCGAAGGCATCTGAAAGAGCTTGTTCCAAGCTTTAGGAGATTGAGAAGCCTACATTGGCTTCCGGGGTTTGGTCACGGTACCTGTTGCGGACAGACCCGACTTGGTCGTGACTTGAGCCCTGCTTCCGGGGAGGACAGAGGTTTGTCCACGACCAAAGACAATGGGTTTCAACGATGGAAGGGAACCATCTTTTTTTGAGGAGAGAACAGCTTTTCTTTTGTTCTGTTGACGATCCTCCGGAGGGACGGCTTCCGAAGAGGCCTCAGCTTCATGAGCAAGTGCAGGTTGTCTCACGGTGGGTTTTACAGAACCAGATGGGATGAGCGACTTGAGAACGTTGTCAATGGAGCCCGCTCGTGGAGGTGGAGGGCCATTGGGTTTGGGGGAGGGTGGCCCCAGGAGACTTTGGTGAATGAAAGAAATACTTGAAACACTTAAGAAAAACATGAAGATTATGAAACACTTGCACTTCCACCTGAAACGTGGATGTGCTCTGAAACCTAAAATCGGGTGCTCTCTCCAGCGCTTCGGCAGGCTCCGGTTCCTCCCGCATTGACGGGAATGGAGGATCTCCCTCCTGATTTTTTTATTTTTTTAATGTGTATATTTATACAAAACATGTATTTTCCATAACAATGAAATATATTATCTAATGAATTGTATATAATCAATTACACAAAAAAGTGAAATTATGTGCATCGTCCAATGAAACATATAATTATGGTTGGATTAATTTGGGACTACTAGTAGGAGTACTGTACGTAGGACTGTGTAACAACGCACTTGTAGATATTATAATTTTTATTGACCGGTATATTAGAATCTAGTCTGTGCAATAATTAGCAAAATATCTTTCAATTATGCAATTCCATGTCTGATTTTAAAAAATAACTCAAACCAACGTCAGAATTACGTTGGAACAAGACATGATTTATAGTTTATGGAGAGAGTCATGAGTTCTATTGCAAATCTATGGTAATGTTAAAATCTCTTTTTAATAATCAAATCAATTGATGTTAAAACTGATGTTATTTTATTAATTCAGTAGATGTGTTGTTTTACCATCCGATTCAGATTATGAGCATGTGAAACAATCAATCACAATTACACACATGCAATTACACATAAAAAAATCAGTCACACGGATATAAATTTAAGAGTAAAACTGAGCCTCTAGTAGAGATATCTCCCCTTTTTAAATAAGGGGACTTTGGCTTACAGAAACGACGTACTTTGATAGGATCTGTATATCAATAATTAAACTAATAGGATTTAAAAATAATGAAAGAGTTGATAGATGAGAAAAACACACAACCACAAGAAACAAAAGATTTAATGTGGTTCCCTCAACGTGAGGTACATCCATTGACTCTCAGGGCAAGCACAAATCCACTAATAAACCCAAAAACAAGGCAAACAAGAGATTACAAGATGCATCTCTCTCTCTCTCTCTCTCTCTCTCTCGCATGATCTCTATTTTCTCTCTTTCAAGAGGTTTTTAAATGTACTTTTGTTGTTTTTTTTCATGCTCTACATCCCTAGCACTTTTTTATAAGAGAAAAGAATAACAAACAGAAAATCTTAATACTCTCCACAACTAACTTCTTAGACTTGTAAGACGAAATCGACTTTGAGAGAATTAAAAAGAATGAAATTTATACAACCTGATGCTTAATTAAGATTACATGTCACATTCACAATTGTCCATGGATCACCGGTTTGTCGATCCGGTCTCCATAAAGTTAATAGAGTAACTTCGACAGACTTCGCTACATATAAATTCTCTTTCTCATTATTTTCTCAGCTTTTCTAACTTGATCGTAAGGTTAGCCACAGGGAGTCCCTCCGATAACAAAAAAAAAAAAAATATCCTTCTCGTTGCGGTTCTCTTCAAATCTCGCAAAACCCTCCCTTCCTATTTGTAGTCCCTATATAATTATTAGATTTTTACATATTATATATATTAGATATATTATTTTATTTTTTGGATATATCCCAATCCAAATTAGGATTTTCAAATCGGATACGGATACTTAATTTAAATATTTGTATATCAAATATGAATATGTTTTTAAATATCTAATTCAGATACGGATACGGATATATCTGATCCGTATTCGCTCGTTAATAGGCTTTCCACAATAGATGGGATGTTCAGTTATGTCAAACTAAAAAACATATTTAAAATAAAAATATAACTTGATGGACTTACTAACTTGATGAATGCATTTCGAAATTGTGGAGATTATACAGCAACACCGACTTTATAAAATAAAAGTCAATAAAAACTTTAAAATCCACACAGTTCATGTCTTGACCTTAGATGTTACGTAATGAGGGGTTTGTCAATGGATGAGTATGTGTCTGCTGTCGTTATTTTACATGATTTAACAATAACATTGACTCATAATTTTACATTGTCATATAAATATGGCGGCAACATACATACAAAATTTTAGGAATAACAAATTAAGCCCATTTCTTCATACAAACCTACAATATGGGTTAGCCAGAGAAAGAGACAGGGGAAAATGATATGTCAAGTACTATTTGTAGTCCATATATTTTAAAAAAAATATTATTATCTCATTGAAATACATACCAATAAAAAATAAATTAAAATATAAATATACTAACATACAATAGTTATTTTTTCTTTTTCAAAAAATGAAATTTTTTATGATTATGTAATATATATTACGTTATCATAATGTATGGTGATATAAAATGTATTGTAAAACGGATGAAACGTATATCAACGTTAATGTAGTTTTAAGTCCACTCAACCTAGGGTCTGCATCTCTTCATTGAATATCAATTCCTCCAAATCCCAAACCGAACCTGATGATTGGAGACTGACCTACAATTAAAGCCCGCCAATGACTTTGATACACAGTCTTCTTCAATTATTGTTGCAGTCTAACTTTTAATAGAGTATATAATTTTTCTCAACTCTTAATCGAGTATATACACTATCAGGGATATACAAAGAGATGTACGATCAATTTAATCGAATGTGTGTGTAGTTGAGTGATAACATTTTCCATACTACTAATCTCTAACCTGTCATTTGTAGTGTAACATAAGGTATTCGTCTCTGATAATTATATCAGTATAAATAATTCATATAGAATAAGCAAGTTTATGTTTGATTTTTTTTTATTATTATCTCATTGAAAAATATAAAAGTGATATTTTTGTTGTTTGGTTCACTTTATATAAAGTGATGATAAGTTATGGATAAGAGATAGATAAAAGTTTATAACTTTTTAAATAATAACTATATCCCTGCATAAATGATTTGTGTTTAGTAATAAGTGTAAAGAGATGTGTGTGAGATATGATAGATATGAAAGTTTTTTTAATGTGTATGAGATTATTAGGTGAGTAATTTTTTTAAAATGACCGATAAAGGTATTTTTATTCCTCGCATAGAAAAACCTTGATAAGCAATTTCAGCCTTCTTTGGAATAGTTATCAAGTCTGATCCTAACTTATCTAAGCATAACTATCAGGATTTATTTTAGCAAAATAAATATTTTTTTTCTTATTCTCTTATATATTGATATTAATCATTCTCATTCCCTTCTTATGTTCCACCCCAAACCAGGGGGAGGGGGGGGGGGGTTAAATGTCCTAAAACCCCCAACACCCTTTAGCCCTAATTCTAGCTAAGGCTCCGTTCGGGATCGCATCTGGCGAGTGGTGGTGTTGGAGGCCGTGGACGAACACAAACGCGAGACAAACACATTTTTCAAATATGTTTTGAGCACCTTATACTCTTTTGTCGAATCTCATCATTTGTCATTTTTTTTCATATTCGACTCTGAAACGTCCCCTTCCCCCACATGTGCGGACTCACCCGACGGGCTAACCAATTAACCAACAATACAATAATCATAGACCCTTTGCGTTTCGGAACTTGGGCATGTGATTTAGGTCCTCTTTGGGATGCGGAATATGGACTCGATAAGGGCGCAAAAAAATAAAAAATTAGCACTGTTGGAACTTTAATAACTATGTCTATGTCTAGATATACTAATATAACCTACCTACTCACATCTTATGCTTCCCAAAATAACACTAAAGACAAAAATAGTGATAGATGAATAACAAAATGTAGTCAATCATACGCTGTTCCAAAATATATATATATATATATATATATATATATCCATAAAAAAAAAGCATCCTTACACGCAACCCTATTTCGAGTCTAGACTGTAATTTCATATACTTTGTTAGCTATTCAGAGATGTATATACCTCATTTGATAAAATAAAATAAATTCATTTAATTCAAAATGAATTGATACACACTTTTCATTAAAATATATATCTTATTAAACGATGTTTATTTATTTAAAAAATTAAAATATGTTAGGATTGTATGTAGGGTTGTCCCTCACATTTCCATAAAAAAAAATAATAATAATATATCCTGGATAAATATATGTTGCACCCTAAGCCCCCGTTTGGAATGGGAATAAGCCTCTGGATAACGTGGTATTGATTGGAATAGGGGTTTTAATCTATTTGTTTGTCTGGTATATCCTAGAATATCTTATGCATAATAAACTGGTATATAGATTCCAACCAACCCCTGGAATTAAAGTTATCCTAGGTTATTCCACCCAAAGAATATGCGGGTCCACTGTCAAATCAACTGTTATTACCTCTTATAAATCACCTGTCAAATCAACTATCATTATCTTTTCACCTTTTATAAATCTTTATCCATACTCTATTTACATTTTACCAAACAACAAAACATTTTTTCTTACGTTTATCAACGAGAATAATTCAAAACACAATCAAACAAAAAATCATTTTATTCTTATATATACTCACTTATATCGGAATAAATGTATATCCAAGAATAAATACGGTTCTGTTTCAAACGGGGGCAAATTAAAATGAGAGTTAAAAAAACAAAGGATGAGGAATTCTTAAATTTCATGTTTTTTTTTTCTTTTGAAGGGTACGTAGCATAAATCCCTTAAATATGGAACTCAACCTCCAATTCTTGTCTTTTATGAGTTTCAATCTTCAACAAAAAAAAAAAAAAATATGCAAAGGTCGATGGTCATCACTAAACGTGAGAGCGAGCCAGATATGTAAAGGTCTATTCGCGGACCGCAAGGAGATAGTCAATGCCTTCGTTTGGAAGGTAGGGGACGGTTGATCAGTGCACTTTTGGCTTGACCGATGGGCTGGAGAAGCTCGGCTTAGTGACCTAGTTCCGGATATTTTTAGACTGGCCGCCAAGAAGGATGGATCCGTCTTTGAGTTCTTTCACGAGGGATCTGAGAGCTGGAAGGTTGAGCTGCTTCGAGGACGTTTGAACACTATAGAGACTGACCAATACGCTGTCTTGATGGACCGGATTGGCTCTCTACGGGTGCTGGAAGGGAGCTCGAATCAAATGATATGGCAACCCAACGCGGCAGGGACGTTCTCAGTCAAGAGTGCTTACGCATGGTGGAGATTTACAAGATCTGGGAGTCTTCCGACTTGCCCGAGATTCAGTCAAATCTGGCGTCCAAAAGTCCCTTTGAAAATCAAGGTATTTATGTGGTTTCTCTCTCTCGAACGTCTTCTTACGAGAGCGTACCAAGCTCGGTGGGCACCAAACGATTCCATGGCGTGTCCCCTTTGTACGGAGGCGTTGGAAATAGTCCAGCATTTATTCTGCACTTGCCCTGTGACAAAGGAATTTTGGGTTGAGGTGGGGGTGCAGACCGGAGTTCGGACAGCCTTTACGTCGCTAGAAGAGATGTGGGCAGTGCAGCCCGGGATGGCAAACTCGACGGACAGCAGATTGGAGGCGACGATTGCACGAACCATCATACCGGCGTGGACGTGGACTATTTGGCGGACGAGGAACGAGGTCATCTTTCGAGATGCGAGGGTGCACAAAGAAAACATGTGGGACATATTTCGATGGTGCATCAGGGACTGGGGACGCTTCATTGTGACGGCGGAGGAGGTGGCACTCAGAGGCGGGAGGATATGTGTCACGAGATAGCCATGGAGTGCGCCTCCTCATCCCTTATGTCAGGTTAGATGTTTCTTCTAACCCCGGAGAGCGAGGGGGTTTTATTTTATGTTATTAGATATTTCTTTATGCTTTCTAATCACCCTCCTTTCAGAGTTTGTAATTCAAAATCAGAAATAAAATCGGGTAGCAAACATCTACCTTTCTTCAAAAAAAAAAAAAGGAGAGAGAGAGAGAGAGAGAGAGAGATTGGTGTGGGGTGACTGACGCAGGCAGAGGGTGGTGAAGGAGAGCGGAGGAGGTGGCAACGATAGGCAGAGGTGAAGCCAAGAATTAGAATGGGTGGGGGCAAGAGACCAGGATATTCAAAGTAAATAAAAAAGTATTTCCCTCCCCCATGACTAAGGATCAAATTCTTGGGACACATATCTTTTTTTTATATATATAAAAGTACTTACAAAATTAAAATAAGTGTTTGATAATTTAAAATAGTTAAAAATTATTAAATAATGATATCCTTGAAAATAATGGACCATTAAAAAGTTGTGTTTTTCCTTTTTCTTACTGAAAATCTATATTTTTTTAAAAAAATTTATTATGTCCCATCACAAAATAATGAAAAAACGAAAAAAGAATATGCCCAAGTATGTGGAGGACCATCACCTCCTCTGTCCAGTAGTTTAATAACCTCCATCGCATCAGTGATCTCTCACACATCATCAAATCCCATCGAAGTCACCCTGCACAATCCTATAGCACTATCTCCCACACCCATTCCAATTCACCATTGGAACAAGTGACTCGATAACTTGAATTTATGGATTTTATCAACACATAACTTCGGAAATAAATGATCACTTTGGTTTCACTCTAATTCTCCTTCCGTTAGAATACCCAAAAAAAAATTTGTTTATAATATTTCATTCTTGTGTCTATTCTCTTGAATATCCTATCAAAATCTCCTTCCATAAAAACTGAATTTCTGGGAAAGAATAATTTTTCTTCTGGATCACTGGCCGAAGGTATCCAAAATCTGCAGCTTGTCCTTCTCCATCTTGAATTAAATGTCTGGATGTTTAGTGGAATTTTAAGTGGCCATAATTATTTTGCCTTTCCAACTGTTTGAAATACTTGCTGCCTTCCAAGTCTCCAACAACCGTAACATTGCACCGAGAAACGTTTCTGTGGACTATGTAACCATACACATTCATCATTCACCGCAACTCTTGAAGCAACCCTCGAAAACACTCAAATTCCTCTTCATCCAGCACTTGCACCTTGAAAAATCAAAATATACCCTCTGCACTTCCCTGTTACGCTGTTAGCTGATTCTAACTGAAGCATCGATCGATCTTTTCAGCACATACAGTTCCAAGGCATCAAAAACACCTTTCGAAATCCGAAACATGGATAGGAAGAAAAATGGGAGGTTGGAAAGAATTAATTGAAGAAGGGTACGGTTATCCTTCCCATTCATAGAGTTCCAGGTTCGATCGGTGTCCAGGTTCAGAGCTCGCGAGCGCGTGGTGAAGCTTGTTCAAGGTGGAGTCCAGATCCTTCTTCAGAGACGTAACACAGTGGAGGCGTTTTGAACCCGAGTAGCGTCCCAGGTGGTTCAGGTAAAATGCGAGTCCAGACATTTGGAACTCGCGAGCGCTTAGTGTAGCTTGTTCAAGGTGGAGTCCAGACGATCCTTCTTCAAAAACGCATATAGAGCATGCGACAGATTCACGTAATTACCAAGTCAAAATATTGACTTGAAGATGCAGTGACGCGGACTTCTGGAGGAAGAAAAATTTTCAGCCAGGTGGAGTTTGCAAAGCGAGGTAGAGACATCAACAAAAATCTTCAAGGGTTCGTGGAAGTCGGAGTTTATCGAATTCGAGCCAAGGTGGAGATTGTTGGGATTATGTCTCGATCCAGTGTATCAACAACGGATGGCCATGATGAAACCATATTAGGGTGGGCACCTAATTGCTAATCTTAATTAAGATATAAAGTGAATCTTCTAAAATCAGGAAAACAGATTTGTTTGTTAGGAGATTACTTGGAGAGGAAGTTATTTATTTATATAAATATCCTCTAGGGTTTCAGGTAAAACTTGGCTTGACGCATACAGATAAAATGTTGAGATCCATATAAGAGAGGTTGAGAGAGTTCGAGAAAGGGTAATTTCATGAGAGAGTTTATAAGGCTTTTTTGTATCTCAACTATCATAGTGGATTATTTGTTTACGCCATGTGGATGTAGGCCTACGCAGAACCACATATTTTTATCTTTTTCATGTGATGGTGTTCTGTTATTGTGTATGATCTCGTCTTTTATCGATGGCTTCCGCGTATTCGTTCCTCAACACTCTACTCCAACTCTACACTATCCACGAGAAAAATAATGTCTTTAAAAAAGTGACTTTGTAAGGCACCTTTGAAGTAAACCATTTGTATTTTTTTATTTATTATATTCAACAGGTGTTCCAACTTCCCTCAAGTTCTCCAACTTTTCCAACACAAATTATATATATTTGAAGATTCTAACTTAGAGAGCCTTTTGCATGCCCCACCCCCCGGTGTGACAAGGAGACAAATGTTCATCCCCAAGCAGTAGCTAGGGGTGTTAAACGAGCCGAGCTACTTAGGCTTGGCTCAAGCTCCGATCAGTTGGAGCTCGTTCAGGTTCATTTGATTAGACAAATGAACTGAGCTTGAATAATTTTTAAAGCTCAGTTGTAAACGAGCCAAGCCGAACCGAGTCACGTGCCTATACGAGCTCGATTACTTAAAAATGCAAAATATTGTCTATTTCAAATATGATTGTTTAGTGATGATTTTTTAATATGATTGTCTATTTTCAGCATGTTATTTGTTTAATGCATGTTTTAATTGCTAAATGACTGTTTTTGAGCTAAATGAGTCCGAGTTTGAGCCTTGGTTTGAGCTTGCACTCGAGCTCCTTTTACATACAAGTTGACCTGAGTTTCAACCGAGCTTTTCATGAGCCGAGTATGAATACAAAATTAAGTTTGATCCCCAGCCAAGCCGACCCTAAATATAAATAAGTCAAGCTTGTACATGTCAAAACTCGACTCATTTAACACCCCTTAGCAATGGTTGAGGAGATGAATATTTGTGAGGTCGATATCGGAATACCGGTTTGGAGAAATCATCCCTACAATTAATATGCAATTATGTCTCACAATTAACCAAGTTTCTAGATAGGTTAGGATTGTGGCCTAAGGGCATCTTCAACCCCATTCTTTATATCTTACTTTATAATAGAGAAAAAAAATTATTCTCTCTCTTACTTTTCTCCTCATCTTTTAATAATCTCCAATCCATCTCTCCGTATTTTCATTCCTCATCATTTAATAATCTCCGATCCATCTCTTCGTATTTTCATTCCTCAAAATAAAATGACATAAATTCTATTCAAACATTAAAAAATGACTACTCAATAACCCATAAAGTAAAGATACATGAAAGGGAGATGTTGAAAAATAAATTTAAAGTGTACTTGTTAAAGTGATCGAGTTCCACCATTTAGAGAAAGAGTTTTGCTTCCTAGTCCGTTTGAAAACACAGATTGAAAAGTAGCTTTTAGAATAAAGCTGTTTTTTAAGATGATTTTAGACCTTGGCTTTTTTAGGATGCTTTTTTTAAAATCAGGAATCAATATTTGAAAGGAGTTTAATGTTTGGCAGAGAAAGTTGCTTTTCAATTCAAAAAATCGATTCCGACTAAAAAGCGTTGTTTCTGAGCTTTTTAAAACACAGATTTCGAGGGAAAAATTAAAAGGAATCCAGCTTTCGATTCTGCAAAAAGCTGTCCCGTTTAGTTGCACGATTTTAGCTTTTCAGCTTTTCAAAAAATAAAAGCACGCCCCAACGCGCAACCAAACGGGCGTGGAGAGCAAAAATTGTATTCCGGTTTTTGAGGGAAAATATGGGAATGGGTTGGATGTGGGATTTTTAGGTTTGACTCCTCCTTTAGAAGAAGGAAGTGTAATTTGAGGAGGGGTTGGATGTTATATATTGTGGAGCCTGATGATGTGCGTAGAAGATTGTTGTCGCTACGCAGAGTCAGATGGGGGTCGAGCTTTAAATTTTTTTTTTTTGTGTCTTTCGTGTATTAATTTTTTTGTCCTTAATGAGATGTCAGTATAAAAGGTCATCTCATATTTTTCATTAGGTTCCAAGGGTTTTTATCTTCGGTGTGACCATTGTAAAAACTTCTCATTTATAGTGGATTGATCTCTAGTATGCACCGTGGACGTAGGCAAGATTTGCCGAACCAAGTAAATTTTTTGTCTTTGCTTTGATTTGTTTGTTTATTTCCTTTGATTGATTGCATCCCAAGATTCGAAATCGTAACCTGGAGATGCTCGATATCAACCCAAAAGTCTCTTAATGAACAGTGATCATGAAAACTAATCATATTTAACACAAATTAAGCATGCTTCATTAGTTCTCATTGTTCTTCAACACAAATTGAAAGTAGGAACAGTTACGATTTCGTCATTAATATTAGACAAATCCATATATGGTTCTTCTAATTTCGTCATCAGTTCATATCATCAATAAATATTGATAATCATCTATAAAGTGTCACTTCTTAATTCTTATGTTGGAAGGAAACCTTTATTTCTTAAATGTATAATATTCATCAGTATGTGAGAGAGGCTTATTCCATGACTTTTAATATGACAAATATGATGCCTAGGATTTAATTTGTTATATCAACTTGATTATTTTCAGTGTCCTGATGATTATTTTAAAGGGTTATTCAGTTTCCACCCCCTCCTGAAACATGCAAATTATTAAAAATCCCCTCTAAAACACATTATTATTATAAACCTGCTTAAAATGTTACCTGGTTTTGTAAAAAAACCAAACAGTCAACAAACTTAGAATGTTAGAGGAATATTTCATCTCAATATATGTATATTGACTATTTTACTCTCCTTATTAATGAAAAAGGTTTTTCGTTTCAATGTGGTGGAATATTGTATTTAGAAACTACTATTTTTTTTTTTTTTTACCGAATGAAGTATTCTTCTTGAAGGTATGTTTATATAAAAAATGAATCTCCAGCACTCTAAGATATTTCAAGAGGTTGAAGAAGGGTATTTAAGGACTTTTTTCATTAATGGAAAGAGTAAAATAGTCAATATACATATGTTGAGATGAAATATTCCCCTAACATTCTTAATTTGTTGACTGTTGGATTTTTTACAAAGCCAAGTAACATTTTAAGAGGGTTTGTAATCATATTATATTTTGGAGGGCTGTTTTAATAATTTGCATGTTTTAGGAGGGGTGAAAACTAAATAACCCTATTTTAAAAGTTTTATTATATACAGTTTTTTCTTCAGCTAAAAATTTTAATTTAAATGAGCCAAGCTCAAGAGCCTAAACAAGTATAACCTTGCATTGATTAGTGTTCTGATTTTTCAAACAAGTTAAGCCAAGCTTCAACTGAGTTTTTTTATAACACAAACCAGCTAAGTTTGAACACAAAATTAAACTTGATCCCGAATTCGAGCTAAACTTAATTATAAATGATCCGAGCTTGAACATATTAAAGCAAAGCTCGTTTACCACTCGGGGTGGACTCCCGTTACTGGTATAGGCTGTGGGTCAAAATGAAATAAATCATGGGCTCAAGACATGGGCTTGCCCCGTTGTCATAATCCAACCATCGTAAACCCATTCGCATCAATTCATGGTCCATTTCCTACATGAAGTTTTCCCCTTATGGTACTGACACACACACACTTGAAATCATGTAATGTAGTATATATTCTACTATATCAATATATACTTTTACAAATAAGATAAAATTATATGCATTCGATTCATATGATTATATATTTTATTTGTAACAAAAGGAACATGTTTCATTAACTAATTATATAATTAAAATTGTTAGAATTAAAAGAAAACAAATAATAATAAGACCTAATTCATTAAGAGATGGACTAAGCCCTTTATATAATAGTACAAGACTTAATACACGTGTAACACAGTAATACACGTGTAACACAATAATAATACAAGACACATGTAATCTAATACCCCCACTCAAACTCAAGGTGGATCAAACCACACGAGTATGCGAATGAGAGACTGAAATCAAGAAATTGGATGAGACTTCGTAAAGAAGTCCGCGATCTGCTCAGCAGAGGAAATGTGCAGAAGCGTAAGTGTCTGAGCAAGGAAGTGCTGACGGGCGAAATGACAATCAATTTCAATATGTTTAGTCCTCTCATGAAAAATCAGATTGTTGGAAATCTGAATAGCACTCTGATTATCATAGTAAAGTGGAGTAGGACCAGTAACATCAACTCCATGATCGACCAAGAAACGTCTAAGATGAACGATCTCTTTGGTCGTGATGGCCATAGCTCGATACTCGGCTTCTGTGCTGCAAAGAGAAACAACATCTTGTTTTTTGCTGCACTAGAAAATAATAGAATCTCCAAGAAATATGCAAAACTAGTAGTGGATCGATGAGTAGTTGGATCTCCCACCCAGTCAACGTCAATGTAAGCTCGAAGAACAAGACATGAGGATGATGACAGATAGAGTTATCTAGTGATACAGTCCCACGCAAAATATATGAGGATCCTCATGAGAGCACTATAGTGAACCAAACAAGGAGCAATATCAGGTCTGATGATGCAGAAATACACTAGCTGACTCACAATCTGTCTGTATCGTGTAGGATCTGGAAGAAGCTCTCCATTAGTAGGACGGAGCTTTACATGAAGCTCAAGGGGAGTGCCAGCACTACGAGTGTCAAATATAGCGGCACGATCAATAATACATGTTGTATACTTCTACTGAGAGAGAAGAATCCCCCGCTTACTCTAACCAATCTCGAGCCCTAGAAAGTAGCGAAGAGTATCGAGATCCTTCATCTAAAACTGACTGCTGAGGTGACACTGAACAAGAGTAATACCAGCTGAGTCGTCACCAGTGATGATCATATCATCAACATATAGAAGTAGAATCACCCGACCTAGCGATGATGATCGCACAAACAAAGAGTGATCCTGAGAGCTCTCAACGAAGCCAACTAATAGAGTAACACTGCGAAAACACTCAAACCACGCACGAGGAGCCTGCTTGAGGCCATATATAGCACACCGGAGATGACAAACATGCTGAGGAGGAGTATAAAGACCAAGAGGTGGTTGCATGTAGACCACCTCTGATAACTCCCCATGAAGAAAGGCATTCTTCACATCCACCTGAAAAGAGAGGCCAGTGACGAGTTGCAGCAACTACAAGAAGTGTGCGAACAGTGGTCATCTATGCAACAGGGGAGAAAGTCTCCTCATAATCGATCCCATACTCCTGTGTGAAACCGCGAGCAACCATACGAGCTTTGTGTCGTTCAATGGATCCATCAGGTCAATGTTTGACCTTAAAAATCCATTTACAACTGATAGGCTCAACACCGGTGAGAAGAGGAACAATATCCCATGTATGAGTCTCCTGAAACGCCTGAAACTCCTCATCCATGGCCTGTCGCCACTCACGGTGCTGAACTGCCTCTTGATAGGACCAAGGCTCTTGATGTGTATGAATAGCTACAAGAAAGGCCAGAAGTTGTGGAGAATAAGAGCTTCATGTGGCAAAACCAAACTGATCAGAGGGTCCACTATCAAAACTAAAACGGTCAGGCGGACGATGCTCGCGCTGAGGATAGTGAGCGATGCAACTTGGATTCACAGCCGGGAGAGGGGCGTTAGGCGCAGGAGGCGGAGCACAATGAGAAGTATCTACAGTAGGACAGGGAGATGAAGACGAAGAGTCACACTCGATCGGAGAAGGCACAACAAGGGGAGGACTAGGGTAATGACACAGAAGATGATGCAGGAAGAGGAAGAGACTCAATAACAGGACATGGCTGAACAGAAGGAGACGTAGGAGAAGTGGGCTCAGGGGATGTAGACGAAAAATAGGGAACATCCTTAACAAAGGACACAGACGAGCGAGCCAAAAACGATAACGATGCCCTTATGCTTGAAACTTATCCCTAAGAAAACACATCGAACCAATCGAGATGAGAGCTTGCCGCAAGCATGAGGAGGAAGAATAACATAATACGTATAACCAAAAACTCGAAGATGACTTGTAACGCCCCCGAACCGACGACTCCGTTTTGAAGCGTGAAATACGATTACATTACCTTAATTCTTCCTCAAATCTCATAGTTCTATTCTTTTTTCCTTTTCCAAAAACATAAGAATACATCACCATACTTTATATATCAATTGTCAAGGCTAAAATCCAATACAAATTCGATATACATCGGGAACGACTGAATTCTAAATGCCACCATACTATCATACATTCAGGTCCTCTACATGCCAAAGAAATGACCAACACCTCCTATGCAAAGTCTAGCCTTTTGGAAAACATGATCTCGTCCACAGCTACATGAGATCCACCGCTCTAAATCTTTAATCTGAAAAGGGAGAAATAATGAGGGGTGAGCAACCACACGCTTAGTGAATAGAGTACCATTATCCCGATGGTACATTTATAATCAAAATATAATAGTCATAAAATGTCCACACAGACATGTAATATATCAAAAGAGTAAATATATAAAAGGGCCACCAAGACATGCAATAATATATATATACACACACAATCCTATCCAACATGATGCATGCAACACCATGAATATGCATGTCCATCTTCTCAGCACCTAGCTCGTGGGGCCTTTCATAGGCATGACCACGTAGACATAGCCACAAAGACTTGGGTCCTACGTTCTCAGACCTGGCCACGTAGACGTACGCCCACATAGACGTTGCAATCAAGACCGAACCACCTAGACAAAATGGATGCATTGATAACATATCATATCTTTAAAATCACAAAAGAATTGAGCATGCACAATCTCAACATATCAATCATATCACAATAAATATATCAACAAAAGCATGCTCACATTTTTATATCGAAACTAACAGTTGTCTTCCACAAAATAAGATGGTTCTAGCATGAATACATAATATATTATTTGAAATCTACATATGAGACTCAAGTCCACTCACCTCTAGTCCACGCAATACAAACCGATGCACGTGCATGAACGCCACACACTCGCACATGGATAACCTAGCATAACAATTATGCAATAATAAATCAGAAACCATTCAATCATGACCTAACCAATTGATAACCAACTTAGAACAATACTAGGCCCAATAATCCCAAAAGCCCATACCTAATAGACCTACAATCCGCAACTCACCTCAAAGGCCTAACAAAAATCCCAACTCTGAATAAATATTAAAATATTCATATACTCACAATGATCCGATAATCAGTATCCATTTAATTCATAAATTTCACATAATCGATCAATCCTTGAATAAATATTTAGACAATTCCAATAAAGATCCACTACAATTCCAATGATACAAATAACTTAGCTCAACCAATTTACATCGAAATAACAACAATATCCAATTAATATTCATTGATCACACTAAATCAAATTATCGATTTAAGATCCAATTTGAGTCACCAAGATCAATAAAATCATCAAAACCCACAAATCAAATTATACCTATTAAACATCCATTTGGGATCCCTTTAATCTCTAAAATTCATCAAATTTGATCATGAAGCAAAATATTTGAATTATAAGAAACTGCACATAAATATTTGAAAAATCATAACTTTCTACCCGAAACTCTGAATTGGATGATTCATGACTCGTTGGAAAGATCTTTTCAAAAATCTATTTCTATTTGTAAAATACATTTTTCTTAAAAACGATCCCTTTAAGGTCAAAAACACAATTTAACGTCCAGATATATAATCAACCCGAAAATAATTCTTAAATCCCCAAAAACCAATAAATCTAATTTGATCTTAAGACATCTTTCGAGATGCATTGAAATTTAATCAAATTATCATTTAATTAAAATCAATCAAATCCTAACCCTAATCCATCATATTGGGATTATATCTTGATCCGGTGTATCAACATCGGATGGCCATGATGAAACCATATTAGGGTGGGCACCTAATTAGTTATTGGTTAAGATTTGATTTTAATTGAGATATAAAGTGAATTTCCTATAATCAGGGAAACAAATTTGTTTGTTACATATTTGTTTGTTAGGAAATTACTTAGAGAGGAAGTTATTTATTCATATAAATATCCTCTAGGGTTTCAGAGTAAAACTTGGCATGGCTAGCATAGACAAAATGTAGAAATCCATAAGAGAGATTGAGAGGGTTCAAGAGAGGGTAACTCCATGAAAAAGATTTTGTAAGGCTTTTTTGTATCTCAACTATTACAGTGGATTCTCCCTTTTTGCTCTGTGGATGTAGGCTGTTATACTTGTGTCACTTTTAGCCTGCTGGTAACCGTTAGAGCGTCCTGGCAGTTTTTAAAATTTTTAGGGTTTTCGATCAGAACCGCTAATTTTTGGACTGTTAGCTATCGTCTGAGTTAGAGGACTCCGATTGGAAATCTAACTGCATATTCGGTGTCCTGGTGCCATTTTAGGCCTCTCACGAAAATTTCATCGAATTCCGACATCGTTTCCAAAAATTTCACAGTTCCGGGGCGTATCCGGGTTTTTAAGTCGCGCACTATAAATAAGTGAGATCTAAAACCCGAGTTACTGTTCATCGTCTTCCTCGTCGAGCCCTCTCTCTCCCCTTCTCCGTTTTTCTTCCGTTTGAGCCCCCTACACCCCTCAAAATCAAAAACCCAAAGCACGGGAAGTGTAGATCGGGTCCCGATCTACACTCCGGTGTTTTCAAAACCCGATTCCGACGACTCTAGCCACCCCGACCTCCCCTCTCTCTCCTCTGTTTCAGGCCATTTCGAGGGCCGTGATAGATCGGGGCGTAAGAGAACCATTGGGAAAGGTTTCGGCGCGCGGAGAGCAACCGGACTTCGCTCCCTTCCCTTGGTAAGATCTTTTTCTTCTCTTTTCTTGCATAGATGTATGCTAGGGAGGTGGATCTAGGGTTGGGCGGTGGTCGGAGGCGGTGGGTGGCCGTCGGGGGCAGTGGGAGGCGGTCGGAGGCCGTTGGAGGCTTTCGGATGGTGGTGGAGGTGCTCGAGCCGTGGCAGGCCTTGTCCTCGGGCGCAGGCAGCAGCGGCAGCGGCCCAGGCAGCGCGCAGGCTGGGCGCGTGGGGGATGCCCGCGTGCGCGCGCGGGCGTGCGGGCGCGGCGTGCGCGCGGGCGTGCGCGGGTCTGGTGCGAGGTGCCGGTCGTGCTGGGCGCGCGGGACGGGCTGGCAGTGCTGGCGTGCTCGGGCTGGGGGCCTCAGGCAGCACCGGCAGCGAGCGCAGGGCGGGCTGGTGCGCGTGGAGCAGGTCGCGCGGGTGCGAGGTGGTGGCTGAGCAGCGGTGGTACTGTGCGCGAGGTGCGGGTCGAGCAGGCGGGCTGGTGCGCGTGGAGCAGGTCGCGCGGGTGCGAGGTGGTGCCTGAGCAGCGGTGGTACTGTGCGCGAGGTGTTGGCCGAGTGCAGGGTGCGCGCGGAGGGCGCGGCGAGGCCGTGGTGGTGCGCGCGGGGCGCGGCGAGGCGGCGGTGGTGCGCGCGAGGCGCGGCGAGGTGGCGGAGGTGCGCGCGGGGTGCGCGCGAGGCGAGGCGCTGCGCGCGGGGGCGCGCAGGATGCTCGCGGGCGGCGCGAGGCGCGCGGGGTGCGCGGGCGGAGGCGCGGCGGTGCACCCGGGCGGTGCGTGCGGGTCGCGTGCACGTTTGCCCGAGTGTTAGGTGTTTGTTGTGGGTTTTGGGTATTTATTTAAGTATTTAATAATATTTGCGGTTTATACTTACCAAGTAATACCCTGTCTTGCAGATCTCGACGGGCGGTCGCGCGATGACCCAGATTCTGGTGAGTGGGACAATCCAACCCAGTAGAGAGGTGTTATACGCACTTGGGCGTATACCGACCTCTCCTGGGGCACCGTGGATTATATTAACCTGTAATAATATGTATTGCATGTGAGCCTGATGAATATGTAGAATGCATGCTACCCTAGGCTTTTATGTTAGGGACTTGCACCCATAGGATATGCGTATGAGCCATGCAGCATGTCCCCTGGTTTTCATGCTAGGAAACCCCGGCCTATGCATGCGTCCTATTAGTTTATTTATTAAATTAAATGCTGGTATCTGTTAGATCGCATGCCTTAGGATAATATTATAGGGAGGAGCCTTGCGAGGTCAACGCTGAGACCCGTGTTAGGGTACTCCGTGTTCCTTGTTTGGTTGTCGGGATGTCCTGTATCGGGACCTCGGGCTGCCCTCCCAAGGTTCTAGTCCCAATAATATTATATGTAATGATTGTATGATTGGTATAATTATTAGTATAGTTGGTAGATATTATAGGGGAGGGGCCTTGCGAGGACAGCGGTGAGACCCGGGTTAGGGTACTCCGTGTTCCTTGTTTGGTTGTCGAGGTATCCTATAACGGGAACTCACGCCGCCCTTCCGAGTTTCTTTCCCCCAATGATATTCCAGCCTTGCTGATTTTTGTACATGTTCCCGCATCTTGATGATGCACCTGGTTGAATTCAGAGGAATTCATGACATTTGAGTTGTAATGATATGTAGTTGGCGGATCCGAGTGGATCATATGCGTATGGATAGGCTGTTCTGTTCCCTGCGTTGGATTCGGTAGAGGCTACCCCCAGCGTTAGACAGGGCCTTCCTGACAGAGGGCTCCCATTAGTAGGCACCTCCTGATTTGGTGACGGACTGTGCTGAATGTGGGAGTAGACCAGGCGGCCTACGGAGTGGAGGGAGAGACTATCGGTGGACCAAGGGTGACCAACAGCCTAGTCAGTCCCAAAATCCTATGTCACCCATTGATGGGTGAGGGTGAGGGTGTAGTGGGTTGGCGATGAGCGACCTACTGGATTTGTGAATAGATGATTATCAGTCCCAATAGCCTATGTCACCCATTGATGGGTGAGGGTGAGGATGTGGTGGTTCGGCGAAGCACGAACCACTGGATTTGTGTTGTTATGTATTGATGGCTGGATAAAATAATGGAATATTGGTAAATATTGTCTGTGATGCATGGGTTGTGCTGTTCACTGAGCGTGTGGCTCACCCCTCGCACATGTTTTTCCCCAGTTGCCACTGAGCCTGAGCCGGAGCCGGAGCAGCAGTTGGAGCTTTCCGAGGGATTTCTTCAGTAGCGGAGCAGCGCTACGTCCGCGAGTACCAGAGGCTATCAGCATCCCTTTCCTTGGCTGTATGTATTTTATTTCCGTGCTTGGCATGTGTTGGTATATGTTCAGTTGTTTCCATGTATATTGGCTCTCACAGGACGTATGATTGTGTATCGAGTCTGTAATATGTTTTGGTTACAGACTCAGTTTTAGCTTCCGCTACATTGTGTATATATTATGTCAGCCCTGTTTGATATGTGTTGTCATTTTATTTGTGGTTTAGAGTATATATATTTGACCTCCTGTGTAGGTTTTTGATATGATATATACACTTGCCGCGTCCCGGGGTTGGCCGCCCTGGGGCGTGACAAAAGTCTAGGCCGAATCACGTATTCTTGTGTTCCTCATGTGATTGTGTTCCATTCTTATATTCGATCTCGTGTTTTATTGCGCATATTCGTTTTTCAACAACTGGTATCAGAGCCTCTGTTTTACGAATCTAGGGCACAGAAGGTGTCTTTTTCATGGGATCCGTAGATCTAGGGCACAAGAGGTTCCTATTCGCGAGATCTGTAGATATAGAGCACAAGAGGTTCCTATTCACGGGATCGGTAGATCTATGGCACAGGAGGTGCCTATTCGCGTGATCGGAAGATCTAGGACACAAGAGGTGTCTATTCGAGCAGGAACAAATAGATAAAGATAAGGAATTATCCAAAATTAAAAAATTTGACGGCACAAACTTTGGCTACTTGAAGATGCAGGTGGAGGATCATCTGTATGAGAAAGATCTCTATCAACCGTTGAAAGAGAAATCAGCACAGATGGAGCAAGCGGCGTGGGATCTGTTAGATCGGAAGGCTCTCGGCGCAATCAGGAAGACGCTGTCGAAGCATATTTCCTTCAATGTCAAGAAAGAGACATCCACGATTGCTCTCATGACCAAACTGTCCAAGATGTATGAACAGCCTTCTACGGCAAATAAGGTGCATCTAATTAAGAAGTTATTCAATATGAAGATGACTGAAGATTACAATTTAAAGGATCTTCTCAACAAATTTAATGAAGTTACAGATCAATTAAATTCAGTCGATCTCGTTTTTGATGATGAGATCCATGCTTTATTGATCCTCGAGCAGTTACCCGAGAGCTGGAACGACACTGTTACCTTGATCAGTTCCTCTACAGGAAAGAAAAAATTGAAGGTCGATGATGTGGTGAATCTAATTATGACAGAGGAGATTAGGCGACAAGCAGATGGTGGTTCAACTTCTGGATCAGCGTTGAATGTTGATAGAAGAGGCAGAAGTTCAAACAAGGGTAATGGGCGTGACAAATCAAAATTGAGGAATGGCATATCCAAATAGAGAAACCCAAGAAATTCCAACAATAATCAAAATCAGAATGCAAAGAAGATTATTGAGTGCTGGAATTGTGGTAAAATTGGACATTACAGAAATCAGTGCAGGTCAGAGATGAAAGAAACACACAACAAGAATGAATCCAATGTTCTTTCAGAAGAATCAGATGATGCATTGATTTGTTCCATGGAGAACAAGTCCGATTCTTGGGTGATGGATTCTAGTGCATCATTTCATGCAACCTCTAACAAAGATCTTCTTTGAAATTACGTCCCAGGCAGCTTTGGGAAGGTGTAGCTTGGTGATGATCAACCATGCGATGTGGTCGGCAAGGGTAACGTGCAGATCAAGCTGAATGGCTCTATATGGGAATTGAATGATGTCAGACACATTCCTGACCTAAGAAAAAACTTGATTTCAGTTGGGCAGCTAGTAAAGGAAGGCTATATGACAACCTTTAGTAGTGACAGCTGGAAGGTTTCGAGAGGCTCATTGATCATTGCACGAGGTAAAATGACTGGTACTCTTTATGTGATAACTGATGCTTGTGGTTCTATTGCAGTTACTAACAACAAGGATGATCCTAATATATGGCATCAGAGACTTGGTCACATGAGTCAAAAGGGACTTAAATTCATGCACTCGATGGGAAGATTGTCAGGATTGCAGTCAGTTGATATCGACTTGTGTGAGAGTTGTATCTTTGAAAAGCAGAGGAGGATCAGTTTCAAGACGTGTGGCAGAACTCCGAAGCAGATAAGCTTGAGTTGATTCACACATATGTCTGGGGACCAGTTGCGGTTTCATCCATTAGCAGAAAGTCATATTTTATGACTTTCATTGATGACCATTCCAGGAAGGTATGGGTTTACTTCTTGAGACAGAAATCAGAGGTGTTTGAAGTGTTCAAGAAGTGGAAGGCAATGGTGGAAAATGAAACAGGCTTGAGAATCAAGAGGCTGAGGTCCGACAATGGTGGTGAGTATGAAGACACCAATTTTAATAAGTTCTGTTATGATAGTGAAATCAGATTAGAGAGAACTGTGCAAGGGTGTTATATATGTGTCACTTTTTGGCCTATTGGCAATCATTGGAGCATTTTGGCAGTTTTAAAAATTTTAGGGTTTTTCGATCGGAACCGCATAATTTCAGACTGTTAGCTATCGTCTGAGCTAGAGGACCCCGATTGAAAATCTAACTGCATATTATGTGTCCTGGTGCCATTTTAAGCCACTCATGAAAATTTCATCGAATTCTGGCATCGTTTGCAAAAATTTCACAGTTCCGGGGCGTATCCGGGTTTTTATGTCGCGCTCTACTTAAAAGGAATCAAAAATATCTCGGCACTATTCATCATCTTCCCGACCTGCTCTCTCTCTCTCCTCTCCTCCGATTTTCTTCCGTTCGAGCCCCTTACACCCCTCAAAACCAAAAACCTAAAGCACGGGAAGTGTAGATCGGGTCCCGATCTACGCTCCGGTGTCTTCAAATTCGAATTCCGACGATCCTAGCCTCCCCGACCTCCCCTCTCTCTCCTCTGTTTCGAGCCAAATCAAGGGCCGTGATAGATCGGGGCGTGAGAAGGCTTGTGGGAAGGGTTTCGGCGCGTGGAGAGCCACCGGACGCCCCTTCCTCCCCCTCGGTAAGCTTCTTTCCCTCTCTTTCTTGTCTAGATGATTGCTAGGGAGGGGTTTTGTGTGTGGGGGATGGTCGGTGGCAGTGGGGGTCGTCGGAGGGTGGTCGGAGGTGGTTGGAAGTGGTCGGGGCAGTGGGAGGGGTGGTTGGAGGTGCTCGGCAGGCGGGAGATGTCCTCGGCAGGCAGCAGCAGCAGCGGCTCAGGCAGCGCACATGCTGGGCGCGCGCGGGCATGCGCGCGTGCGTGCGCGCGGTGTGCGCGCGGGTGTGTGCCGGTCTGGTGCGAGGGGGGCTGGTCGTGCTGGGCGCGCGGGACGGGCTGGCAGGGCTGGCGTGCTCGAGCTGGGGGCCTCAGGCAGCACAGGCAACGAGCACAGGAGCCGGCTGGGCGTGCGCGCGAGCGTGCGCGCGGGCGTGCGCTCGGGGGAGCTGGTCGCGGCGGTGCGAGGCGTGCGAGCTGCTCGGGTGGTGCTGTGCGCGGGTCTGTTCGTGCAGTTGCGCGCGAAGTGCTGGCCGAGGTGCTGGCCGAGGTGCTGGGCGGAGCGCACGGGTGCTGGGGCGCGCGCGGAGGAGGCGCGGGGCGAGGAGCTGTGCGCGAGGCGTGCGCGGGGCGCGGCAAGGCAGGGATGGTGTGCGCGGGGGCGAGGCGCCGCGCGCGGGGGCGTGCGGGGTGCTCGCGGGCCAGCGCACGGCGTGCGGGGCGCGTGCGGGCTGCCGCGGCTGGGCTCGGTGGACGCGCGGGCCCCGGGCGGTGCGCGGAGTGCGCGGGATGAGGCGCGGCGGCGCGTCCGGGCGGTCGGGTGGCCGTGCGGGTGGTGGCCGGCCGTGCGGGTGGTTGCCGGGGGTGTTGGGTGTTTGTTTGTGTGTGTTATGTATTTTTGGGATAATTGTGGATTTATTCTAACCAGTTAATACCTTGTCTTGCAGATCTCGACGGACGGTCGCGCGTCGACCCGATTCCCGGTGAGTGGGACAACCCAACCCAGTGTGGGAGGCGCTACATGCTTTGGGCGTGTACCGTCCTCCCCTGGGGCTTATAGTTAGTATTAACTGCTTTGATGTAATCCATGTATGCATGATGTGTGTGTAGAATTGCATGCCACCCTAGATTGTGTGATAGGGACTTGCACCCTTAGGATTGTGCATGAGCCATGCATCCTGCCCCTCCGTTATCATGCTAGGAAAGCCCGACCTGTGCATGCGTCCTATTAGTTTGGTTTATTTAATTAAATGCAAACTGTATTAATAGATAGCATGCTTAGGGAATATAAGGGGGCCTTGCGAGGTTAACATTGAGACCCGGGTTAGGGTACTCCGTGTTCCTCGTTTGGTTGTCGGATGTCCTACATCGGGACCTCAGGTTACCCTCCCAAGGTCTCTATTTTCCCTTGTATTATGATTATAAATGCATGTTCCCCGCATCCTGGTTATGCGCGCTGGTGGAATTCTGAGGAATTCGAGACATTAGAGTCGTAGAGATGTGCTGTCAGCGGATCCGAGTGGATCATATGCGATGGATAGGCTGTTCTGTTCCCCTCGTCGGATCCGTGTAGAGACTACCTCGGCGTTAGACAGGTTGTCCCGTGCAGGGGCTCCCACTAGTAGGCGCCTCCTGACTTGGAAGGACTGCGCTGAACATGGGAGTGGCCAAACAACCGCGGAGTGAGGAGAGACTATCGGTGGACCAAGGGTAACCAACAGCCTAGTCAGTCCCAAGAGCCTAGGTCACCTGTTGAGAGGTGAGGGTGAGGGTATGGTGGGCCGGCGATGCGACGACCCACAGGATTATGAATGGATGTTTATCAACCCGCTAAGTCCCAACATCCTAGGTCACCTGTTGAGGGTGAGGGTGAGGGTGAGGGTATGGGTTCGGCGATGAACGAACCCCCGGATGGTGATATTATGCCACTTGTGGCTTATGAATTGATTAAATGTGGTTAATATGAACTGTATGCATGGGTTGTGCTATTCACTGAGCGTGTGGCTCACCCCTCACATATTGTCTTTTCAGTGATCTCTGAGGGAGGAGCTTCCCGAGCGACTACACCGGCAGAGGGCAGCGCCGCGTCCCACGAGTTTTGAGGCCATCAGCACCCTTCTTTCTGTTGTACGTATATGTTCTGTGCTTGGGCACTTAGTTGGATTGTATTTGGATTTTGTTGTGTATATATATGGGCATGTTGGCTCTCACAGGACTTATGATTATGTATCGAGTCTGTAGTATGTTTTTGACTACAGACTCAGTCTTTTAGCTTCCGCACTTGGTGTATATATTATGTCAGCCCTGCTTTTATCTGTGTTGTCATTTTAGTGATTGTTTGTGGTTTATTATTGATTTCCTGTTACTGATATCATATATACACTTGCCGCGTCCTGGGGACGGCCGCCCTGGGGCGTGACAAAAGTTGGTATCAGAGCCTGGTCCTGTCAGAGCCAAGTGTCTTCTTTTCATAGAGATGAGTCCTAGGATTTCTATATGCGTATTCTGATCCTAGTGTCTGGTTTTCTTAGGTTGCTGATATGCCTCCTCGCAGAGGACGACGCGGACGTGGTCCCTCTCGACCCTTGGAGGTCTCCGGACCTGCCAGAGTCGAGGATGCTATTGGTGAGTCCTCAGCCGAGAGGTCAGGACCAGTGCAGGAGCCTCCTGCCTGGGAGCGCGCGATTGCGCGGTTAGCAGATATGGTGGAGACCCAGACGAGGATGTTAGCAGATCAGGCACGGGAGATACAGGAGCTGCGGGCGGCCCGCGAGGCAGTACCGCAGGTTCCCCTGGTGGCGGATCCACCCGTAGTGCCCGATACACCCCCAGTCCCCGTGGTGGAGATTCCGGCGGCCAGAGTTCAGGATCCTCAGGAGAGGGAGGCAGGGCTAGAGGCTGCAGCGAGGGTCCAGCAGAGTGGACTCTCAGCCTTTCTGAAGCTCCATCCTCCCGAGTTCCGAGGACAGACGGAGGACCCCCTTGCCCCCGAGAGATGGTTGATGGAGGTGGATACCATCTTCTCGACGATGCTCTGCACAGACCGCCAGAGGGTCTCCCTGGCTGCGTTTATGCTGAAGGGTAGCGCCGCCGAGTGGTGGGCTACTAGATCAGTGGATATCCCAGAGGGGCTGGAGCAGCTCACATGGGCGGGATTCAGGGGATATTTCTTGGAGGAGTATTTCCCCTTCTCGACGCGACAGACAGTGGAGCGGGAGTTTGAGCAGCTGACTCAGGGCACCATGTCCGTCGCTGACTACTCCACGCAGTTCACGAGGCTGTCCCGTTTCGCTCCAGCTCTGGCGATGGATGAGGTGTCGAGGTGCCGTCGGTTCGAGCTCGGTCTGAGCAATGCCATCCGAGTGCACGTCACCGCCCAGGGATTCACGAGGTTCTCCGACTTGGTCTCGTGGGCGAAGACTGTCGAGAGAGACCTCGGGATCCAGGTGCAGGCTCCGACCCCGCCGACAGACCAGAGGCCACCCAGAGGCCAGGACAGAGGGCAGCGGAAGAAGAAGAGGGCCCGCTTCGAGCAGTCAGCGGCTCCCTCTCTCCCAGCAGATGTGGTGCCAGCGCGAGGCCCTGCACCCATCGCAGCCGTGCCGGTCCAGTCGAGGCGACCGGAGACGAGGCGCTGCTATCACTGTCAGCGCGTCGGGCATATTCTGTATAATTGCCCCGACGCAGGCCGACCGAGAGTGGTGCCTCAGCAGCAGCAGCAGCAGTTGCAGCAGCAGCCGTTCCAGCAGCCGTTTCAGCAGCGCCAGCAGCAGCAGCCTCAGCGCCAGCCGCAGCAGCAGCCTCAGCGTCAGCAGCAGCAGCCACAGGGTGGCCGTGATGATCAGAGGAGGCAGCCAGCGCAGCAGGCGAGGCGTGCCATTGCTCCTCAGCCTCAGTTCGTTCAGGGCCGAGTGGCAGCGCTTTCGGCAGAGGAGGCCCAGGCATCCGGCAGCGTGGTTAGAGGTACTGTTCAGATCTCCCAGCTTCCTGCTTATGTGCTATTCGATTCCGGAGCCACCCACTCGTTCGTGTCTCCCGCTTTCGCGAGACGGACGGGTGTGGCGTCCGCTCCTCTAGATGCTGTGTTAGAGGTAGCATTGCCCGTGGGAGACCGGATTCTCCTCAGTTCTGTGTACCGAGGGTGCACGGTGGAGATCGCGGATCATGAGTTTCCGGTAGAGCTGGTGGAGCTCGCGATGTCGGATTTTGATGCCATCCTGGGGATGGATTGGCTTGCAGCTAGTCATGCCAGCATCGACTGTTTCGCCAAGTCGGTGTCGTTCCACCTTCCTGGTCGGAGGTCTTTCCAGTACGTGGGCGATCGAGACGTAGCTCCTTTGGGGTTCGTGTCGTCCATGCAGGCGTGGAGACTCCTTCAGGGTGGGTGCGAGGGCTTTCTGGCTTATATTGCTCTGGAGGATGCACCGCTGCGGGCAGATATCAGTCAGACTCCAGTCGTGGCAGAGTTTCCTGAGGTTTTCCCCGACGATCTTCCGGGATTACCGCCGGACCGCGCGATTGAGTTTGAGATCAATCTGCTTCCGGGGACCGAGCCGGTTTCGAGGGCTCCGTACCGGATGGCTCCCGCAGAGCTGAGGGTGCTGAAGGAGCAGTTGGAGGAGTTGCTGGAGAAGGGCTTCGCACGTCCGAGCGTGTCTCCGTGGGGAGCCCCTGTCCTGTTCGTCCGGAAGAAGGACGGTTCACTGCGGCTGTGTATTGATTACAGGCAGTTGAATAAGCGGACAGTGAAGAACAAGTACCCGTTGCCGCGGATCGACGATCTGTTTGACCAGCTTCAGGGAGCGTGTGTCTTTTCCAAGATCGATCTCCGCTCGGGGTACTACCAGTTGAAGATCCGGGAGTCAGATATTCCGAAGACGGCCTTTCGCACCCGGTACGGGCACTACGAGTTCAGAGTACTGCCTTTCGGGTTGACGAACGCGCCGGCGGCCTTCATGGATCTGATGAACCGGGTATTTCGACCCTTCCTCGACTCCTTTGTGGTAGTATTCATCGATGATATATTGGTGTACTCGAGGAGTCTGGAGGAGCACGCTCACCACCTCCGCACTGTTTTGGAGACTCTGGCTGGACATCAGTTGTTCGCCAAGTTCAGCAAGTGCGAGTTCTGGTTGGAGCGGATGGCCTTTCTGGGCCATGTGATTTCCGGTGAGGGTATAGCTGTGGACCCGGAGAAGACGCTCGCCGTGTCGAATTGGCGTCGACCGTCGAACCCCACAGAGATTCGTAGCTTCTTGGGCTTGGCGGGTTATTATAGGAGGTTTGTGGAGGGTTTCTCCAAGATAGCCGTTCCTCTTACCCGCCTCACTCGGAAAGACGTTCGGTTCGAGTGGTCCCCTTCTTGCGAGGAGAGCTTCCAGGAGCTGAAGCGAAGACTCACCTCAGCGCCGGTTCTTACCCTTCCATCTGGGAGCGGTGGGTTCGCAGTATACTCAGATGCATCGCAGTTGGGTGTGGGCGGCGTCCTGATGCAGTACGGTAAGGTGGTGGCTTACGCGTCTCGTCAGTTGAAGCCCCATGAGCAGAACTACCCCACCCATGACCTTGAGTTGGCTGCGATTATATTTGCGCTGAAGATGTGGAGGCATTATCTCTACGGAGAGGAGTTCGAGCTCTTTACAGATCATAAGAGCTTGACGTATCTGCAGTCTCAGCCGGAGCTCAACATGCGACAGAGGCGTTGGGTTGAGTTCCTGACAGACTACGACTGTGACATCGCTTACCATCCGGGTAAGGCGAATGTCGTTGCAGATGCGCTCAGTAGACAGCCCCTGGGCATGGCCGCCCACATGGCTGTCCGTCGTTGGAGGCTTCTGGAGGAGGCCGCTTGCTGGATCAGTGTTCGGGAGACCCCTGCGGGTGGCTTTCTGGCCAGGCTGGTGGTGCAGCCGGTTCTTCTCGATGAGATCCGCACGGCTCAGGCTCAGGACCCGCATTTCATAGTCCTTTCTGAGGGCGTCGCCCGGGGCGAGCGTCAGGACTACCAGATTCGTGCAGACGGGATCCTGAGATTCAGAGGCCGAGTGTGCATCCCCGACGACGCAGAGCTGAGGCGGAAGATTCTGGACGAGGCCCATCGCTCGAGGTACACAGTGCACCCTGGAGGCACGAAGATGTACAAGGGCCTTCGTCGCGGCTACTGGTGGCGCGGGATGAAGACAGATATTGCCAGATTTGTTGCCCGATGCCTAGTATGCCAGCAGGTGAAGTCGGAGCATCAGCGCCCTGCGGGGAAGCTGCAGTCCATTGAGATCCCTCAGTGGAAGTGGGAGCAGATCACTATGGACTTCGTCTCGGGTTTGCCGAGGTCACGCTCGGGTCGCGATGCCATCTGGGTGATCGTCGACCGGCTGACGAAGTCTGCTCATTTCCTCCCCATCCGACTCACCGATTCTCTGGACACCCTGGCGCAGTTATTCGTCTCCGAGATTGTCCGACTCCATGGCACTCCAGTCAGTATCATTTCTGATCGAGACGCGCGTTTCACTTCGAGGTTCTGGCGTAGCCTCCAGCACGCCCTTGGTACGAACCTCCACTTCAGTACCGCGTTTCATCCTCAGACGGACGGCCAGTCGGAGAGGACGATCAAGACCCTTGAGGACATGCTGCGGGCCTGTGTGCTCGATTTCGGGGGCAGTTGGGAGAGGCACCTTCCGTTGGTGGAGTTTGCCTACAACAACAGCTATCATTCGAGCATCCGGATGGCTCCCTACGAGGCACTTTATGGCCGCAGCTGCAGGTCCCCCCTGTGTTGGGATGAGGTCGGAGAGCGCCAGCTAGAGGGACCAGAGATCGTTCACCAGACCTCCGAGATGGTGAAGACGATCCGCGAGCGTATCCGAGTCGCTCAGAGTCGTCAGAAGAGCTACGCCGACCGCCGTCGCCGTGAGCTCTCCTTCGAGGTCGGTGATCATGTGTTCTTGAAGGTGTCCCCGATGAAGGGCATCTTCCGATTCGGTGTGCGGGGCAAGCTGAGTCCGCGTTTCATTGGGCCTTTCCTCATACTCGAGCGAGTTGGAGAGGTGGCCTATCGCATCGCTCTGCCCCCACAGTTGGCTCAGGCCCATGACGTCTTCCACGTCTCGCAGCTGAGGCGATACGTCCACGATCCTGCTCACATCATTCCGTTCGAGCCGCTCGTCTTCGAGCCGGACTTGTCTTTCGTGGAGCAGCCGATTGAGATCATGGACCGCCGCGAGAAGAGGCTCCGCACCAAGACCGTCCAGCTGGTCAAGGTGCGATGGCAGCACCGTTCCGGTGCCGAGGCCACCTGGGAGCTCGAGGACGCCATGCGTGACGCGTATCCACATCTTTTCCCTTCTTAGATGTACTTGTATTTATTTTGAGGACAAAATTTCCTAAGGGGGGGAGAATGTTATATATGTGTCACTTTTTGGCCTATTGGCAATCATTTGGAGCATTTTGGCAGTTCTAAAAATTTTAGGGTTTTTCGATCGGAATCGCGTAATTTCAGACTGTTAGCTATCGTCTGAGCTAGAGGACTCCGATTGAAAATCTAACTGCATATTATGTGTCCTGGTGCCATTTTAAGCCACTCATGAAAATTTCATCGAATTCTGGCATCGTTTGCAAAAATTTCGCAGTTCCGGGGCGTATCCGGGTTTTTAAGTCGCGCTCTACTTAAAAGGAATCAAAAATATCTCACACTATTCATCATCTTCCCGACTTGCTCTCTCTCTCTCCTCTCCTCCGATTTTCTTCCGTTCGAGCCCCCTACACCCCTCAAAACCAAAAACCTAAAGCACGGGAAGTGTAGATCGGGTCCCGATCTACGCTCCGGTGTCTTCAAATCCGAATTCCGACGATCCTAGCCTCCCCGACCTCCCTTCTCTCTCCTCTGTTTCGAGCCAAATCGAGGGCCGTGATAGATCGGGGCGTGAGAAGGCTTGTGGGAAGGGTTTCGGCGCGTGGAGATCCACCGGACGCCCTTCCTCCCCTCGGTAAGCTCTTTCCCTCTTTTCTTGTCTAGATGATTGCTAGGGAGGGTTTTGTGTGGGGGTGGTCGGTGGCAGTGGGGGTCGTCGGAGGGTGGTCGGAGGTGGTTGGAAGTGGTCGGGGCAGTGGGAGGGGTGGTTGGAGGTGCTCGGCAGGCGGGGATGTCCCGGGCGCAGGCAGCAGCAGCAGCGGCCAGGCAGCGCACAGGCGGGCGCGCGCGGGCATGCGCGCGTGCGTGCGCGGGTGTGCGTGCGCGCGGTGTGCGCGCGGGTGTGTGCGTCTGGTGCGAGGGGGCTGGTCGTGCTGGGCGCGGGACGGGCTGGCAGGGCTGGCGTGCTCGAGCTGGGGGCCTCAGGCAGCACAGGCAACGAGCACAGGAGCCGGCTGGGCGTGCGGCGCGCGGGCGTGCGCTCGGGGGAGCTGGTCGCGGCGGTGCGAGGCGTGCGAGCTGCTCGGGTGGTGCTGTGCGCGGGTCTGTTCGTGCAGTTGCGCGCGAGTGCTGGCCGAGGTGCTGGCCGAGGTGCTGGGCGGAGCGCACGGGTGCTGGGGCGCGCGCGGAGGAGGCGCGGGGCGAGGAGCTGTGCGCGAGGCGTGCGCGGGGCGCGGCAAGGCAGGGATGGTGTGCGCGGGGGCGAGGCGCCGCGCGCGGGGGCGTGCGGGGTGCTCGCGGGCCAGCGCACGGCGTGCGGGGCGCGTGCGGGCTGCCGCGGCTGGGCTCGGTGGACGCGCGGGGCCCCGGGCGGTGCGCGGAGTGCGCGGGCTCGGCGCGTCCGGGCGGTCGGGTGGCCGTGCGGGTGGTGGCCGGCCGTGCGGGTGGTTGCCGGGGGCGTGGGGTGTTTAATTGTGTATGTTATGTATTTTTGGGTAATTGTGGATTTATTCTAACCAGTTAATACCCTGTCTTGCAGATCTCGACGGACGGTCGCGCGTCGACCCGATTCCCGGTGAGTGGGACAACCCAACCCAGTGTGGGAGGCGCTACATGCTTTGGGCGTGTACCGTCCTCCCCTGGGGCTTATAGTTAATATTAACTGCTTGATATAACCCATGTATGCATGATATGTATGTAGAATTGCATGCCACCCTAGATTGTATGTTAGGGACTTGCACCCTTAGGATTGTGCATGAGCCATGCATCCTGCCTCCCCGTTATCATGCTAGGAAAACCCGACCTGTGCATGCGTCCTATTAGTTTGGTTTATTTAATTAAATGCGAACTGTAATAATAGATAGCATGCTTAGGGAATATAAGGGGGGCCTTGCGAGGTTAACATTGAGACCCGGGTTAGGGTACTCCGTGTTCCTCGTTTGGTTGTCGGATGTCCTACATCGGGACCTCAGGTTACCCTCCCAAGGTCTCTATTTTCCCTTGTATTATGATTACTAAATGCATGTTCCCCGCATCCTGGTTATGCGCGCTGGTGGAATTCTGAGGAATTCGAGACATTAGAGTCGTAGAGATGTGCTGTCAGCGGATCCGAGTGGATCATATGCGATGGATAGGCTGTTCTGTTCCCCTCGTCGGATCCGTGTAGAGACTACCTCGGCGTTAGACAGGTTGTCCCGTGCAGGGGCTCCCACTAGTAGGCGCCTCCTGACTTGGAAGGACTGCGCTGAACATGGGAGTGGCCAAACAACCGCGGAGTGAGGAGAGACTATCGGTGGACCAAGGGTAACCAACAGCCTAGTCAGTCCCAAGAGCCTAGGTCACCTGTTGAGAGGTGAGGGTGAGGGTATGGTGGGCCGGCGATGCGACGACCCACAGGATTATGAATGGATGTTTATCAACCCGCTAAGTCCCAACATCCTAGGTCACCTGTTGAGGGTGAGGGTGAGGGTGAGGGTATGGAGTTCGGCGATGAACGAACCCCCGGATGGTGATATTATGCCACTTGTGGCTTATGAATTGATTAAATGTGGTTAATATGAACTGTATGCATGGGTTGTGCTATTCACTGAGCGTGTGGCTCACCCCTCGCATATTGTCTTTTCAGTGATCTCTGAGGGAGGAGCTTCCCGAGCGACTACACCGGCAGAGGGCAGCGCCGCGTCCCACGAGTTTTGAGGCCATCAGCACCCTTCTTTCTGTTGTACGTATATGTTCTGTGCTTGGGCACTTAGTTGGATTGTATTTGGATTTTGTTGTGTATATATATGGGCATGTTGGCTCTCACAGGACTTATGATTATGTATCGAGTCTGTAATATATTTTTTACTACAGACTCATTCTTTTAGCTTCCGCACTCGGTGTATATATTATGTCAGCCCTGCTTTTATCTGCGTGTCATTTTAGTGATTGTTTGTGGTTTATTATTGATTTCTTGTCACTGATATCATATATACACTTGCCGCGTCCTGGGGACGGCCGCCCTGGGGCGTGACAAAGGGACTCCACAACAGAATGGTATAGCAGAACGGATGAATTTAACATTGACTGAGAGAGCCAGAAACATGCGTATACAGTCAGGTCTACCAAAGCAGTTCTGGGCAAAAGCAGTCAACACAACATCTAACTTGATCAACCGAGGACCATCAGTACCTGGATATGGTGGTGATGATTTTGGTTATCGTTTCTGGGATGACCAAAAGAAAAAAGTTATAAGAAGTAGAGATGTCATATTCAATGAAAAGCTGATGTACAAGGAGAGAAATGCAACATAGTCTGGTGATTCGAAGAATATTGATCATGTTTATTTTGAACCTGACAATACTGTAGTGGTTAGAGTGTCACAGCAAATAGTTGACAGATCTGAGAGAGAGGAAACTACACCACAAAGTAATCAACTGCAAGTTGATATGCCACAAGCCCCAGCTCCTGAGCCTCCTCTACTCAGGAGATCCACCAGTCCACATGTTCCGAACAGAAGGTATATGAATTATTTATTACTGACTGATGCATGTGAACCTGAATGCTATTTTGAGGCATGTCAAGGAGAGGATGCTAGCAAGTGGGAGTTTGCTATGGAAGATGAGATAAAGTCACTCATCTCCAACGAGACATGGGAGCTAGCTGAGTTACCCATGGAGAAGAAGGCTCTTCACAACAAATGGGTGTATTGAGTCAAAGAGGAGCAGGATGGCTCCAAGAGATACAAAGCAAGATTGGTGGTCAAAGGCTTTCAGCAGAAAGAGGGGATTGACTACACTGACATTTTCTCACCAGTTGTGAAAATGACTATCATTCTTTCAGTTTTGAGCATATTTGCATCTGAGGGTCTGCATCTTGAGCAGTTAGATGTCAAAACTGCTTTTTTGCATGGTGACTTAGAGGAGGAGATATTCATGCAGCAACCAGAGGGTTTCATAGTGAAGGGCGAGGAGAAACTCGTGTGTAAGTTGAAGAGGAGCTTGTATGGCTTAAAACAAGCTCCAAGACAGTGGTACAAGAAATTCGATAGCTTCATGCAGAAAACTGGCTACCACAGGTGCAACGCTAATCATTGCTGCTACTTCAAGAGGTTTGATTTCAGTTATATTATTTTGATACTTTATGTTGATGACATGTTAGTGGCTGGTTCAGATATGGATGAAATTAAGAACTTGAAGAAGCAATTATCAACTGAGTTTGATATGAAAGATCTAGGTCCAGCAAAGAAGATCCTTGGGATGAGGATTACAAGGGACAAGCATAGAGGTACTTTGCAGTTGTCTCAGGCTGGATACATTGATCGTGTTTTGTAATGGTTTAGCATGTCTGATGCTAAGGCAGTTAACACACCCTTGGCTAGTCATTTCAAATTGTCCAAAGATCAAAGTCCCAAGGCGAAGGAGGAGAGAAACTTCATGGCGAATGTTCCATATGCCTCAGCGATTGAAAGTTTGATGCATGCCATGGTTAGCACGAGACCAGATATAGCCTATGCAGTCGGAGCTATGAGCAGATTCATGTCACATCCAGGCAAGCAACACTGGGAAGCAGTAAAGTGGATACTTAGATACTTATGAGGTACGACTGACAGATGCTTATATTTTAGCAGGGGAGAGTTGAGGCTACAGGGTTTTGTAGATGCAGACTTTACTGGCGAGATTGTTCAGAGGAGGAGCACTACTAGTCATGTCTTTACAGTAGGTACTACTGCTATTAGTTGGATTTCACAAATACAAAAGATTGTTGCTTTGTCCACTACAGAGGTAGAGTATATAGCTGTGATAGAGGCTAGTAAAGAGATGATATGGTTACAGGGCTTGTTGACAGAGTTGAGATTCAGGCAGACGAAGAATGTTTTGCATAGTGATAGTTAGAGCGCTATACACTTGGCGAAAAATTTAGCATTTCATTCGAGGACTAAGCAAATAGGACTTTGTTATCATTTCATCAGAACGCTTTTGAGTAATGGGAGTCTATTGCTTGAGAAGATCCAGGGAAGCAAGAATCCAGCTGACATGTTGACTAAGACAATGACTACAGAGAAACTGAAGCTGTGCGCAGCTTCAATTGGTCTTCTAGCTTGAGGACAGGGATGAGCACAACAGATTATAGATCAATCATTTGATAGAAGTTATTTACTCTTGGTTCAGCCTCCAAGCCTGATGATGTACGTAGAGGATTGTTAGCGCTACGCAGGGTCGGACGAGGGTCGAGCTCCCCGTAGAGCTCGCAGGGATCGAGCTACCCGGTCAGCTAGTAGGGTCAGCGTCCCTAGAAAAAAAAAATTTGGGGTGTCTTTCGTATATTAAATTTTTTGTCCTTAATGAGATGTCAGTATAAAAGGGCATCTCATATTTTTCATTAGGCTCTAGGGTTTTTATCTTCGGTGTGACCATTGTAAAAACTTCTCATTGATAGTGGATTGATCTCTGGTGTGCTCCGTGGACGTAGGCAAGATTTGTCGAACCACGTAAATTTTTTATGTCTTTGCTTTGATTTGTTTGTTTATTTCCTTTGATTGATTGCATCCCAAGATCCGAAATCGTAACACATCAACTTCTTCTCCAAATAATCGATTGACACAATCATCTCCTAACCAAAAATAAATTGACATACTAAACAACAAAATCAGTAAAGAATGATTTATCACCTTGTCGTACTCTACGGGTAGGGTTAGGACATCACCACCCTTCATGCCTTATGAGATTTGGATGAAAACCCTAACCCAAAACATGCTATTTAAAGGGGTTTTACCGAAAGTACAGAATGACCCCTCACATTTTCAGTTTTACAACTAGGTCCCTATCATATTTATAGACAGATCCTTATCCGATTTACAAACAGATCCCCTGAACGCTATTAAAAGATTTTCTGGATTCGCAACTAGATCCATGTGTCCAATAACTTGACACAAAATCCTAAAAACCTAATTTCCCGAACTCCGAATCTCACCAAATTTCAATCAAAGTTTCTTGAGACTATAAAAATCTCTAAAAATATATATATAATAAATATTTCAACATAAATTTATAATTATTATAATTATAAATCAAATTGGACCCATTTTGGCCCACCACCAAAATGAAAAATGGAAGAACTTAATTTCAATTAAAATTTTCATTATATATTTAAAACAAATATATAATGCTGAAAAATACAGAAACGTTACATGACTGTAGTCAAGACGGGAAGAATAGAGGCGTTCATGAGGGGACACGCCGGAGAGAACGGTGGAAGGAGTACTATTAATGATATGAACAGAAAGAAGGGCAGCCTCAACCTAGAAATGTTGTGGAACAGATGAGAACAGTAAGAGAGAGCGAGTTGTCTCAAGAATGTGACGATGCTTACGTTTTGCAACACCATTCTGTTCATGAGTGTAGGGACATGACTGCTGAAAGATTGTACCATGAGATTAGATCAGAGAGCGCATTGTAGAAGATATATATTCCTTAGCACAATTAGATCAAAAGGTTTTGATGCAAGCCTGAAATTGAGTGTGAATCATGGTGGTAAAAACAACATAGATGTGGGCAACCTCAGAGCGATTACGTAGTAAATAAATCAACGTAAAACGAGAATAATCATCAATGAAGCTAATATAATAAGAAAAACCACTCAGAGAATGTACAGGAGCAGGGCCCCAAATGTCAGAATGCACTAATTTAAAAGGACTGGTGGACTGATTATTACTAGAACTAAAAGGTAGGGCCATAGGTTTGACCAATTTACAGCCCACACACACAGACAAAAGAGAAAAAGAAGTAGATCCTAACACACCAGACTCAAAAAGACCTTTAAGGTGGGACTCAGAGACATGACCTAACCTTCTATGCCATAGATCGGCATTAGAAGTGATGTTACCACATGATACAGAGAGGTCTGGAACTGGGAGATGTAGATACTCCACGAAGTACAATCCGCCGACTCTACAACCAACGCCAATCCTCCGCCCCAACTGTGGATCCTGCACAAAACAACCAGAGAAGTGAAAGAAACGGTCAGACTGGAATCGCAAAGCCAACTAATGGAAATAAGGTTCATGCAGAGATCCGGTGCATGCAAAACAAATGGAATGGAAAGACGACTAGTTGGATTAGAGGTGGTGGTGATAGATCCACGCTAGGTGATAACTAAAGTGGAACCATCAGCTGTATGAATCGGAGGCAAATGAGCAAGAGCAGGTGAACATGCAGTAAGTATAAAACTATCAGGTGTCATATGATGGGATGCACCATAACCAAAGATCCAAGAAACAGAATTATCCAGAGTGGAAGAAAAAGCTGAGGGAGCAGTAGACTCAGACCGAGGTTGATGCTGTAAAAGCTGCTCAAGACGCCGATTGATTAGGGTGTCAATATGATCAGAGGTAGGCAAACCTGGTGCAAGGGTGGTAGCAACAATAGGAGTAGGATGACGGTGAACCGGACCATGACCTTGAGAAGCTTGCGGTGGCATGCGAGAAACCAGGCGTTTCTCCGGATGAAGATCCCAGCAGTTAGTAATGGCATGTCCTGGCCTTTTGCTATGCGCACAATGAATTGTAGAATGTGATGAAACTGCATGAGGAACAGCAGGAGAGGTAGCAGCCAGAACTCCAAAATATATGGTCGAAGACGTAGTCTGTCGAGATGCCACAGTGCGAAGACGAGTCTCCTCGACAACAATCTCGGCTAGAGCAACCTCTAAGCTGGTAAAGGATCCCGATGAATCAACTGTCCAGCCAAAGCAAAAAATTCAGAACGAAGAGCCATAAGGAACTGGTAGAGCTCACGACGATCATGAAAGGCGGCTCGCTCAGTTGGAGATGCACGTGGACCAAGCTCAAGAGTATGTAGACGGAAACAGGTGCGCATGCGACTATATAGGTCTGTGATAGACAAATCACCCTGAACAATGGTCTGGGCCTCTACAAGTAACTGGCACTCGAGAGCACCACTTTTTTCCACAAAGCGTTCAAGAAGAGAGGCCCAAAGCTCGACTGCCGTGTAGAAGCCACTGAGATTGTCCCGAAGAGAGTGATAAATGGAGTTAATTACATATGAAGAGGCACGCTGATCACGTCTGCGCCATGAGGTATACGCCAGAGTATTAGATAGTGGAACAGCAATAGTACCATCAAGGTGACCAAATAAATCACGTGGACTGAGGGTTCTCCTCATGGTGGCACACCAAAACGGCCAATCATCTACAAAGCTCATAAGCAAGTCGGTCGAATTCGGAAGAACATCACAAAATGACTCAAAATGAGTCCACATGGACGGTTGGTTGAAGAGCAATGGTTACCAACAACGTGGGATTCGGATCAGTTGGTTTTTCGAACAAAGACATGATCAAAATATCTCAAATGAAGCTGAAATATACACAAATAGATGATGAAAAACTGAACAAAATGAGTACCTGGATGACTAGTTTCAGAGTCCAGACTAAGTCGTAACAGTCTAGGAAAGAAATGCAACAAAACTAAGCCGGCGACAGACGGACGACAGCCGGATGGCTACCGGAGGCGATCGGACGGTGGCCGGCAGCGAGTGGAAGGTGGCCAGCGGTGATCAGACAGTGGCCGGACGGACTATGGCCGGTCGCAATCTGACGGTGCCGGACCGACGGTTACCGACGATGGACGGTGACTGCCAGAGATAATCAGATCCGGGTAATTGGATCCGGGTTCCCGACTATCGGATCCGGGTAGGGGCTAGCGGATCCAGACTAGCGGGTTCGGACTGGTGGGCTGGACAGCGGACGCGGGATCCGTGAACACGCGATTACGCATGCGTTTCACGCTATTTTTCTAGATTCGCTGGGATTCCGCGCGAGATTCCTAGGATTCTCTGGGATTTCACGCGGACGCAAACAAGGCAGCACATATGGGCTGTGCGAACGAGGCTGCGCGGCCGGGGCAACGCAGACGGGGCCGCTCCGCTAGGGTAGTGCGGACGAGGCTGCACTGTCAGGGCTGCGACGTGCGAGTCGGACAACAGCGCGATGAAGACGACGATGGCGCGAAGAAAACGACGGTGCGATGACGATGACGATGACGATGTAACAAACGTCGAATCTCAATGAAGATCCAAAAAAAAAATTGAGATCTCAAATGAGCTCTGATACCATGTTAGAATCAAAAGAAAACAAATAATAATGAGACCTAATTCATTAAGAGATGGACTAAGCCATTTATATAATAGTACAAAACTTAATACACGTGTAACATATTAATACACATATAACGTAATAATAATACAATACACATGTAATCTAACAAAAATAAATGAGTCCAAAATATTTATCAGCATTTATTATATTTTAAAGCCCATTAAATGAGTCCAAACAATTTATCTTAGTATATATTTTAGTTTTAAAGGTGTAAAGCGTGCACCTTTAAAATAAATCAAAGCATAGAGATTATAGGTGGAACTTTCTCTTCCATGTAAAATTGGAGTAGATAAGAGGTTTACATGGAGTAGATAACCTTGGCTTTTCTCTTGATCGGGTAGGCCAGCGCTGTTTTACAGTTTAAATATAGTCTCATATGTATCGTTAAACAAGGTATATATCGTTAAAAAAATTTCATATTTATTAAAAATTGGTTTATTTAATTCAAAATGGAGCGATATACCTTTTTTATCAAAATATATACATCATTAGATGATGCTTTTTTAAAAAATAAAAAATAAAAACATATGTGGTCTATATTTTGAACTGTAAAGAGAACTGAATCTAACATCTCCTAGACAAAATAATTATAAAGCCCATTAAGTCTCATTCAAACAGAAGCAAGGGCTATGTTAAATAATTAGAAGGGTCTGATAGACTTTTTTTATCAGACCGAAACACTCAGTCCTTCATACAATTTCCTGCGGTTCTAACCTAATATATAATGTCTTGAATGCATACTTAATTAAAAAAATACAATAAGTAGGCATTTATTTCATTCTAATAAATAATTTTTTTAGTGTTGTTCCACACAGTTTCTTTTTCAACCCCAATTCTAATTTCATATGCATCGTAAGCATCATATAATCACATTAACAGAGTATATACTTCAATAGAAATTTTTTATATTTTTAATAAATGCATTCGTATAATTTATTGAAGTATATACTTTATTTTTTTATAAAAGCATGTACCTTATTAAATAAAATATACTATTTTTTTTTTAAATCAAAACGTGTATGTAGAGTGAAACCGTACATTACATTATCATAATTTTATTATCAAATATATACTTCATTAGACAAGTACAGACCTTCGAAATATTCAAAACATGCTGAGATAGCAAAAGTAACGGTAAGAATGATAACTAAGTATAATATTTCTTAATAACAAGTGATGTCAGATCGAAGTCTTTATATGTTATCCCTTTATATGTTATCCAAATTCTAGTCTCTTTTGTATGACGAAGTATAAAGTTCATCAGGTAAATTCTTTTTTTATATTTTTAATACTATAGTAACCTATATAGTTGGGTGAAATAAACACCTTCAAGAACTGTAAACATAATTGTATATGACAAACAAAAGAATATTAGCTACGCACCTCTTCTACCATTGTCGAGTGGCGCGTGCGCTGTGGCTGCCTGGCGGGAGGCGGGCACGGCGACCTTGGTGACCACATTCCAGTCGCTTCCGGATATGTATGACACGGGGGTGGCCCTGTGCGCAAGCTTGGCTCCAGGCCCAGCTAAACACATTGCACGCTTGGTTATCCCTTCTGGTGCATGGGTCATCTGGCGCACACGAAATGAGGCGATGTTCTCAGGTGCGCACTTCTATGTCGAGAATATGTGGGCGCTCATGACGCTACTCATTCGGGATTGAGTGTGTGATCTAGCTGGAGTGAGGGTGTCAGGTTCGTTAGTAATTCCATCGAGGTTATGGTGTAGTGAAGACGTGTCGAGTGCTAGATGGTAGATGTCGCATTCATAGCGAGAGGATCAGGCAAGGGGTCGCATCCAGCCTGTCAACGGGTCGGGTCCGGGTCGGGTCGGGGTGGACCCAGACCCGACCCGTGACAGGACCCGGTGGACCCGGGTCCAACCAAGGACCCGGCGGTCCGGAGAAATGTGGACCCGGACCCGGACCCGTCGACCCAGGTCGGGTCCGGGTCCGACCGGACCCAGATGGTTGGGTAAAAAAAAAAAAAGAGAAAAGAGCTCATGTATTTGTTTGTCTTATCATTCTATTTGAAATATTTTGTAATAAAACATTATTGTTAATGAGACTATGTTTGAATATAATTTTATACAATTCAAAAGAAGTAAATGAATTATTAAACAACATCCAAAACAATAATCACTAACATAAAAAACACATTAACCTAAATAATAAACATAACTAACCTAAACAACATTCAAAACAATATTAACCTAAACAACATTCAAAACAATATTAACCTAAACAACATTCAAAACAATAAACACTAACATATTAACCTAAATAATAAACATAAATCATGCAACAAACTAATTAATCATACAAATTCAAATGCTAATAAGTTAATTATCCAAAACAAACCGATTTATAGGCTTGTTATGATTATGATTTATGAACTTGTAGATACAAAAATAAGTTAAGTAAGAAATAAAATTATGTATCAACTAATACTAATGATCTTATAATATATGAACATATATTTAAAAAAACAGTCGGATCCAACGGGTCCAACGGGTCGGGGCGGGGTGGACCCGGACCCGACCCGTTTGTTTGTTCGGGTCCGCCGGGTCGGTCCAACTCGGGTCGGGTCCAAATCGGGTCGGGTATATTACACGTGTAATCGGGTCCGGGTCGTGTAACCCAGACCTGACCCGTTGACAGGCCTAGTCGCATCTACCCCTTGCCTGATCCTCTCACTATGAAGCATTTTTGTTTTAACTTATTCTCTCTATTTTCTCTCATCTCGTATTCAGGCTTTTTACTAATTATATATGTTCTTAATGAAATCGGTTGGTGACATTGTCTATCTTTACTTTAAAAAAAAATATTAGTTTTATTTGGTTCCTAATAAAAATATTCTTTCTAATTAACATAATGTTACACACTATCTTACGGTGCATTCGCGAGTTCATACTTTAAATTCACAAAATAAAACTTTATTTGGAACCAATTGAATAAACTAATTTAGTTTTTGCAAAATCAATTGTTCATGTAACTGATTCCAGATGGGTATTCTTAAACTTAACTGTTCGTTTTAAATTTTAGTTTTTATATATATTAAAAGTCAATAAATTATATCAACTTTTGTGAAAAATCTCATTTTATTTGTAAATCGATTATTTTAATAAACTCTAATATTTTGGATTGTAGAAACGTATTTTTATTGATAAAAAAAACAGTTTATTTTAATCAGTGCCAAGTACAACTAATTGTTTTATGTAGTCTATCATGTTTGGGATTTGAAGGGTTTTTAGATTGTTGCTTTGGCATACGAATTGATTCAATGAAAATGATTTTAAATTTTTTTTTTTTTGTTTTTGGTAAAAAAATCCATCGGGCCAACTTTATATAAAAAATGCGCTGAAACACTCAGTCCATTTTGCAACCCCCATACACTATGATAACGTAGTATAAACTGTGTTATCATAGTGTATGGAGTTCTATTAATATATGACGTAATTTTTTTTCATTTTTTAAACTTGAAAAAAATACATTAATGTATTTCAATATATACTTCATTTCATATAACAACATGCACTTAATTTGAAGAGTATATAATTTATAAAAGGGACATCAGCATCTATACCTTTTTTTTTGCGTTATACCCCCTTTAAAAAGTTTTTTTCGTGTTGCTTCTATGCCCTTCCGTCTATCTCCGTTACCCAGGTTGAACTAACTATGGTTTCCAACCTAACTATATCCCTTGAAATGTCCCTTTTACCCCTGACTAAACCTAACCCAAAATCCCCAAACAAACTCCCTCTCACACCCTCTCCTTCCACCGAAAACCTACCAACGAAAACCCTAACCCTAAAACCTGAAATCCCTCATTCCAAACCTCAACCCCACCCCCCCCCCCCCCCCCTCAAAACCCAAAATCCTCAAACATACTCCCTCTCACACCCTCTCCTTCCACTGAAAACCTTCCCACAAATACCCTAACCCTAAAGCCTGAAATCCCTCCTTTCAAACCTAAAAACCCCTTTAGATCCTATTATGCTTGCCAGACACATACATTATAATGTAAATCCTTTAAATTTAACTTTCATTTATTTGTTTGAGGCGTGATATAGAGTTTAGGATTATTTGTGAATGTTTTTAGAATTTGTCAATATAGAAATGTTTGGGTAGGAATGCAGTTTTAAATTGTTAAATTTATTATATTTATGTTTAGTTATAATGTGTATATTAAATGTGTTATATTGATGTGTATGTAGATTGTTTAGCATTGTTGTGTTTATAAATTGTGTCAATGTGGATAATGTTTGGTAGGAATGAAGTTCTATATGGTTAAATTTTTTTTTTTTTTTTTTCATTGGAAAATTGTGATTTCTATATCCTTTGAAATTTACAAATGTACATCCAGAGGATTAGAAAGGAAAGAGAGGGAAAAGCAAGGATGAGGAATCATAAAAACCCCCATTTACAAAAAGCTTAGAGATTCAAAAAGGATTTGAAACACTAATAGAATGAGTGGCCAAGAGGAATGTTAAATTTGTTTATGTATGCTTATTTATATTGTGTATATAAAATGTGTTGCGTTGATGTGTATGTAGATTGTTTAGTATTGCTGTGTTTATGAATTGTGTCAATGTAGATAATGGTTGGGTATGAATGAAGTTCTAAGTTGCTAAAAATGTTTATGTATGCTTAGTTATTTTTTGTATGCAGAATATGTTGCACTGATGTGTATGTAGGGTGTGTAGCATTGCTGTGTTTATAAATTGTGTTGCACTGGTGTTGTTGTTATGTTGTAGAATGTGTTTAATTAATCTGTGGAGAGTGTTTAAGAAAAGGTTATCCCTATATTATTTTGTATTGCAGTTAGAAGAGGACACTCATGTTGATATAGTGTTTAGATATGGAGGGTTTTGGATAATAGATAATAACTTAGGGGAAAAAATTTATAGGTTAGGTAGACAGAAGTTCCCAGTTGTAGAACAGTATGCCTTACTTAACTCTGATGCTAATTCAATGAGGATGTTTATTATTCAAAAGAAAAGAAAAAAAGATATTTACATAACATTAGAGAAGAATGTGAGAGATTGTGATGTTTTACCTATACCAGAGGAGATTGAAAGACATAAAAGAGTGGCAAAGGATAGTTCAGATGGTAATAACAGTGGGGATTACAATGATAGTGGCAAGGTGTTTATAATCCTGATGTGTTTGAGGATGCATTATTGGAGGATGCAATGGTTGATGCTTATGACGAACCGCTACATAGGTCAGATGAAATAGAAGCTAGGGAGGGGGATGAGAGGCGGAGAGAATTATTTTCGTATTTAACTCTTGTCGATCAATGTTATTGGTAATGGCTTCCTATCTTAATTTTGTTCTTTAGTATCTGTGTTGAGTATCATGGATCTTGTACGAACTGCGATTCATGTAAAACACACTCATCCACTCCCTGTTTTATGTTAAATGCATCAACAATACCCATATCAGAATTTGCTTAGTGTAGGTGTGTCTACGAAATTAATTCTTTGAGATAAAATGATTTTTTAGCAAAAGGTACTATTGAAACATAAGTGGATCACAAATCATGCTCAATCCAAATCCAGATTGAACTGTTGAAACTTAGAAGCCTACATCTTATTGTTTATTTGTTTGCTAATGCTTTAGTTCTGTTCTTTCAAAAAAAAATGCTTTAGTTCTGACTTGTCTGTTCATCATCCTAGGTTTACTCAAGGGTCACTGAATTGATGAATTTATCTTTTCCACTTTTCAAGATCTCCTATGTAATTGTCTTGCTGTATTTTTTAATGCTTATATATTTCACATATCTCCTATGCACTTTTAATTATTTTTTTTTTTCACTATGATAGTCGGGATGATTATGCTTTATTTTTTGGTATTCTTAGTGGGTTATATGATTAAGATAGTGTTTGTTAATAACTTTTTTGTTATGGAAAATGAAATATATCAATGAAACCCAAATAAATACTATCTATCTTAGTCTTTTCAATAACTGAAAGGTTTTTAGCATGAAAAATTTAGCTAGATCTTGATATATTTTATTTTTTTCTTTGGGACTAACATCTAGCTTAGACTTTTCAATCTAATGTTGAAGGAGAAGAGAAAAAAAAATTATTTCAGCAGGTTTAGAGGTTGAAGAAAGGGGATTTTATAAGCATCATATGAATACATTGGCATATATGCAATTTTTTAAGCCCCAACGGTCATAAGGGTATTTTGATTAATTCATCTTACACTTAACGTCGTTAATGGAATATTCTCAGTATATTCTACTCTCATCTTATGGAATTTAACCATAGGGGCACAGTTGCAACACGAAAGAATTTTTTAGGGGTATAGATGCAATTAGTCTTTTAAGGGGGGTATAACGCAAAAATAGGGTTTTAACAGGGGTATAAATGCAAAATTCCATTTATAAAACAAAAGAAAAACAAATGTTGACTGTAATTGGGGCTGCAATGGAGGCTAAACACATCATTTTCCATTTCAAAAGTTCCCGCAAAACGTAGCTCACCTAGTAAAGGAATACCGTCACCAATGAGGAGAAGCAAGATGGATTCTTTCTTCTAGCAAGAAAAAATGTGGCACACAAAGTCCAGCTGAGCTCGTTCATGGGCCTAGGCCCAGTTTAGTATGGTTGTGTATCAAATACTTGTAGCCTTCTGGCCTGTCAGTTGTAATCTCCCTACAAAAAAAGAAAGGAAAAAACTTTGTATTTCAAAAGGAAGATCATACGTATAGCCTTAATTGCAGCCCCATTTACGGTTCACACTCTATTTTCATTTTTTTAAAATCATACACTATCTCATTGAAGTACATGTTAATATTTGAAATGAAGTATATACTGAGTTACTCTTCTTTTTTTTTTTTTTTGAAAAAATGAATAAAAAAAAATTAGTTCATAAACTATAATAAAAACTTTTATACTATAATAATATAATATAAGATATGTTATCATAGTGTTAGAACTACAAAATGAAAGGGTATCAGCAATCATTCCAAAATCTCTACGAGAAACAACTATAGAGTGCTTTCCACTGTATACTTATAAGGCTTCAATGCCTTTCTATACAAAATTGAATTGATGACAAAATTGGTGTAATCCAACTCCGGATCCGATCATCGTGTAAAAACAAAGGTAAAAACTTCGACTAAACTTTGCCATGATTTCAAGGGCATTGACAGCTTCCATGAAAACTCTGCAAATGGCAATTTGATAAAAATAAAAATAAAATTGGGGATAAATATTATTATAATCTTTAGGTGTAACAAAAAAATTTTATTTTTATTTTAAAATTAAAATAATTGTCCGCATTTTATCTCGATTATTTTTTATACTAAACAGAATAAATTGTTATCCCTTTCATTTATTCCAGCAATTATCATTTATCCCACAATTTATCTCTTAGTCAAACCTCGAGAGGGGGGGGGGGGAAGGATACGATACTGTTTGACTACAAGAGACTTAGAAAATAAACATATAAAAATGATAGTTGTTAATGATAAAAAAATTTAACAATTTAAATTTCATTTTAAAGATTAATAAATTATAAATCTAAGCGTAAGTATTTAATTTATCACTCAACACTACTTATTTGGGTTGGGTTCATGTGACCTGTGTCCGCTCAACCTAAATCCAATTTTGAGTAATTCAAGTTTGGGTAAGATTGGATCCGAATGCTAAAATCAGTCCACAAAGTTGGTTTTCCATGGCTTGCAAGGCCTCATTTGCCAAAGAATGGATGTCGGTGCTACTTCTTTCAGTCATTATGTGGAGAGAAAATTGTCTATATCTGTTGAATTTTCTCTTCATTTCCTTTCTATTCTCGTCTTTCTTATGGTAGTTCTGTTGTTGCTAATGCCTGGTAATGACACATCATCAGTCATGAACAAGAACATCAGTGGTAATGTCACATCCTCCTTTCTTCTTAGGCTACTTATAAGTTCAACTACTAAATTTAAAACTAAATACACATCTTTCTCAGAGTGAGTGAGAATGTAACAAATTAATTGATGTTTTGTGTGACTTCCTTCAGGTTATTTATTTTCAGTGTAAGAGATGACATTTATTTTTGCACAACCTGACATACATGTAAAAGAAATCATTATTGAATGTTGTAATCTTCAAAAATACTATGGCACTTTATTTCTTATCTGGTTTAAATGAATCAACAGAGATACGTCCAGAGGTTTTTTTTTATTTTATACAAAAGTTGTTTATATGAGTAGATGCACCCTTTAAAAAAGATACTGAGAAGACTAGTGGCACCTCCTTAACTAAATAAAAGTAGTCATTCTATCATGTAAATCATGATAATCATCATTAGGATTTCTTTGATAGGTAAGCGTTTTGCTTTTTTCACTGATCAAATTTTATCCTATATATCAATCCGAGTGAAACTTGAATCAGGACCCTTCAGTGAAAGAGAGGCACCTCTGCCAACCTGTTAAGATGTATGTGATCTAATAACATCATTAGGATTAAGGACTATGTCCCTAATCAATGGAATAATGAATACAAGTTACACCAATTTTTCTCATTTGATTTCCACATTAAACAAACTAGAAAGTAATTTATTTAAGCTTAAACAAACCCCATCCACCCCCTCTGAAGATATTGATTCACTGATGATCTTCTAGTCTATATATCTTAACAACTCTGTACATCTCTCTATAACAAAACCTCAAAAAAATAAATAGGAAGCTTCCCACAAACCCAAAATGCAAATCAAAATAAGAAAACCAAAAACCAAAAAAAAGAGAAGAAGAACCTCCGAAAGCAATGAAACCTCTCTATATTTTGGCCTTGACAGTGTCCACCTCCACCAAACTTCACTGAAGAGCTATCCGGTGTTGCATTTCGACCGGTCTCTTTGCACAGAACAACCCGACTACAACAGCCAATGATGGTATCAACACCTGTTGTGGATTGGATCCGATCCTCTTCGGACTCTTCGCTTGCTAGATTGATTAGGATCGAATGTGAGAGGCGCAGGCGCCAAGTTCTTCATCGTGTTCAGATCCTCTGTTGCGATGTCACGAAGGATACGCGCTTCGTGTAGTACAAAATCTATGCCTCTCAGTCCAGAAACTTGGTCTGGTTGAATTGCTAGACACCCAATGCAGACAAGGATGACAACCAATCTGTGGGAGGAGAAAAACATGGTTTCCACAAGCAAAGTATTTTGAGAGTACTGTATGTTCTCTCTCTTATGATGCAATACATTGATGTTGATATAAGCTCTCTATGTCTCTTTGAATGATTTTTTTTGGTCTAAAAGTATAAAGAAAGGTCAGGGGGGGCAAAACACCCAGAGATGTTTTAAGATTCACTTCAATCATATGCCAAGCAAAAATAAGGCTGATATAGAAGGTTCTGAGTCTTCTGACAGTGAATGAATAAAGAGGGGCTTGGAACACCATCCTTGGGAAGCCAAGTATCTTCTTATTGGTTCCCTTTACATCGATATTTTATTATTGGATGAGCCCGACATGAAAAAATCATTAAATAATGATGAAAGGAATCGCAATCTCAACACGTAGGGTTGTAATTCGAACAAGTTTTGTCGAGTTGGGGCTTAACCCAATCCCAGTATGAAGTTGAAGGAGGAGAATTCAACCTCAACACAACCCCAATCTCATACTCTAGTAGGTCAATCTGAAACTTAATGCATGTGATTTAATTTCAGTTAGGGACGGTTCAGGTTTGACTCAAGTTGGATCAAGTTGAGCTAAGGTTTAAATTAGATTCAGACTTGATTTTTTTTCAAAATGATGCATTCAAACTCTATAGTTAATGTAAAACAGACTAACTCAATAAAGAAGAAAAGATGGAGAAATAAATTTCAAAAATCATATTTGAGATAAACATAAATGAATAATAATATTTTTATCTCACGAATTATATAGTTCAAATCTAATTTGAACATTGAAATTTATCTCTCATTCAATGAAATTCAAATTAGACATGATAAATTAATCTAAGTTCAAACTGAATTGGATCCAGGTTAAATTTAAATTGGACCATGATAAATCGTAATCTAAGTTCAAACTGAATTGGATCCAGGTTTGCTTGTGTTTAGAATATCATTAAACTTGGTTGCTAATAACTCGATCAAAACCTATTTAAAAGTAACGTTAGATTGGGTTGGACCCACCCAAGTTTCAAAATACTTTGGAAAGTATGAGAAACTGAGAGGGAAAAGCAGCACATCACACATCAGACCCAAACAATTGCTTTATATGCCTTGGGAGATCTACTCTGCTATGGACAGAGAATCCCACTCTTTGAACTACATGAAGCACTCATACCCATGCAAATGGTTTTTTTTTTTTTTTTTTTTATGAAAACACACACACACACTTGGTTTCTTGTGCTGAATGGTGTTTCTTTATGCTTTTTCCTTTGCTCCCCTATTTTAAAGTTTTCACAGGCTTCCCTTCAAATCTCTTAAAAACCATTAACATCTCTCTCTATCTTTATCTTTTGATTTTTCTCGTTTATCTATGTAGACCAGCTTCCCCTCTTTCTTTTTTTTAGGTTTCTTTTATTTGTTTTATATTAAACAAAACATATAAATTAATTTTATAAAATACCTTTATTATGGAGAAGGAGGGATTGGGATTTGCATGAGAGCTTAAAATGGTGGAAGGGGAGACCAGTCATGGTCCAAAGCCGTATGTCTTGCTTACCAATAGAAGATTCTTTTTCTCTTTTTTATGTTATTCTTTTAATTAAAGCAAAAGAATAGATGGGCACCATTGCTTTACATGTTATTTCTCTTGTTTTTACAACCCCCACTGTCCAGTTTGAGATAAATGGTGGGATAAAAAAAAAAAAAAGTTTGAAACACAATTTATCTCGTTTGTTATAAAAACATCTGGATAAACCATGGTAAGTTGTACTGATTGTGAAATAAAAATTGAGATTTTTCTCCACTTGAAGTGTTAGAATAACGTTTATCTAATTTTTTGTTTTGATTTTAAGAATGTGGATAAAGACAAAATTAATACATTTTTTATTTTTTGTCTTTTTGGATTGGCTTACCCTTAAATCTTATTTCATTGTCTAACTAGCCATATGGGTATATTGTTTACCATTTTGTTTTAGTTAATTAAATCCCCTTAGGTAGTTAGGTTAAGATCTTTTGATTAAGTACGTACCATTATATAAAATATTATAATACTAATAAACTTAACCCATTTTTATCTTTGAAAATTTGAGATCAGATTTTTTGATATTCCTTAGATTATCACGTAGGCAATGAGAGTATTAAAAAAGTAAATATAATTTTTTACACTGCCTAGCTAGGTAGTGTCTTTTATTGGCTGCCACAAGAATCCCTGTGTCTTTGACATAGAAAATCTGATCTCATTTAATTTAACAAGTTAATTTTGTTATATAAATCATTGTGTATCTTTGGCTGATCTTTGGTGCTAATTGCATATTTTAATTACCAAGTTACCCCAAAGTAGAATGTGTGTTAATATAAAAAAGAAAAGGGGGTGATCATACACTTATTTTTAACTAAAACATAATATAAGGGCATTATTTATTAAAATATTATGTCAATCACGGGAAAAAATTGTATAACTGTTCATTTATCTTCAAGTGAACACGTAAACTTTTTCTTTTGGGACAAAAAATGGTATTTTATTTATTGAAATATTCCAAACGTCTTTGTATTTAAACAGTATTAGTACCATTTTAATTTTACAATATGATATATAAGCTAGAACATTTTCAAAAGCTTTTCTACCAAACTTATTCTTTAACATAAAGAGTTGGAAACTTTTTTAAAAAATCCAAAAGACTTCTTGAAATTTGAAAGGCTCCCTATCACATTTTTTTCCTACTAGGGCTATATATATGTATGAGTGTATGAGTCGTGTAGGAAATACATCGTAGACCCAAAGTGAAAAGACTACACTGCCCTTGAATAAAACTCAATTTTTTTTTAGTGGACTCTCTCTCCCGATCTCATCTTCTCTGTTCTCCCGTAGTAACCTTAAAAAAAAAATCGAACCCCTTCAAAGATTCGAATCTGCGTCAACGATTCACCATCGGCAAGTTTTTTTTTTTTTTTTGCAAGGTTTATTGGGTTGGGTTTTTTTAGCATTCATTTTGTAGAGATTAGATCAAGCTTTGATGTTGGGTTTTGAATCTTTGATTGTTTGATTTTTGTTTTGATTCTTTGGGAGGTGATTTTTTTGGGTGTCTCTTTAACTGTCTATTTGGGTGGCTGAATTCATGCAGAAGAAATGGTATACGATAGGTTGTGCTAACAGTTTTTATTTCTTTGTCTCCGTCTATATGAGGTTGATGATTTCAATTCGAATCATTTTCGATACACGAATTCAAGTGCTGATGTTGGGTTGTATTTGTGAGTTTTATTGATCTTTAGAGATGTTGCTGTCGGGCTGGGTTTTGATTGGGTTGAAGGGGTGAGTGATTCAGTTTATGTAAAGTGGTGATTTGGTTGTTGTTTTTTTTTAACAATAATTTGATAAATTATAGAATATAATTTATATCTTATAATTTATAGATATGAATTAGATTAAATCGGTCATTTAGAATGAAGATATAATAAGAATAATGAGGTTTTTGAAGTAATATAAAAAAATAAAAATAAAAATAAAAAAACTCTATGGTGTCATAGCCATAGGGAACTATTTTTCTCTATAATATAAGGAAACATTGGGAGGCTTTGAGAGATGTCCTCATAGTACCACTGTTAATGAGGACTTTAAGGCTAGAATCAATTGCATTACCATCAATACGCACTATTATGCTAATCTTCTATGTATCTCATTAAACTTATGAAGCACTATGACATCCATAAGTCAATCTTCTTAATGGACAGGTTTCATTTGGTGTATTCACATCTATTAAACTCATATAACATGATTAATTTAGTTTATACATCAACGTGGCTTGATAAGTATATGATGTCCTCACATTTTAGAAAGGAGACCAACCTTGATTGTGTTTATTCAAATATCCTACGTATCTCTAATTCTAATGCGCACCATCAAATGCAACTCCCACATGCTTTGATTTTTTTAAAAATATATCTATCATGCGACAAACTATATACTTTTACTTAAAAAATGAAGTGTATTAGATTCATTTTTAAGAAAGAATGAAAAATTATATGTCTGGTGTATATCTCGTTTGAGATGCATAAAACTACTTATTAGCAGGGCTGCAAATGGGGATTTGTGTGGGTTGTCCCCCCATTTTAGGTTTCTGTACTTGGACAAGATACCATTCCTGGTTGATTAAGTTTCAAATCAATGGATTTGTGGGGGCCATAAAAATTGATTTACAGTTTTTTAAAAGCGTAAAAAAGATGTGCACAGAATGAGTGCTCATACAATCGCAGATTCCATTGGTAAAAGTGAAAGAAGATGTGAACATTGTGGGAATTGTATACCCAGAACAGAAATGGCTTATTGCAAAAGCCATGGCTTAAACTTCAGTCTTTATTCCAAAATACGAGATTATATCCCAACACTCAAAAGGTGTTCACACTATTAGACTAACTATAATCCTGTCATCGACTAGATTCCCCGCGAATCCGGATCTAGTCAAACCTGGTATTGAACTGCATAGCTTATTAATCAAACTACACAATTATGAATTGAATTGTTCAATAATGATTCTACAGTTCGATTCATAGGTTGTACAATTGGATACTAACCGAACTGATAAATAGCCTAAATTCCATTGGGATTCCTAAATTAAATTACTATTATGCCATTTACAAATTAATAAAATTACTATGTATATCCCTTCTAAAATAAATAACCTCCTCTTCTTTTTTTTCCCACCACCCATATAATCAGTTTATATAGTTATTTTGATTTTTTAACTAAAACATTCTATCATAATTTTTATATGTGATGTAAAAAATCTTAACTGTTTATATATTAATTTATATTTTTAAATTTAGTTTTTATTTTTATTGATGGGTTTAGATATTATTATAATTAGTATAATATGTGATGTGAGTTTGAACCTCAAGCAATACCTCTAAATCCTAACTAATAAAATTGGTTATTTAGTTTTTAGAAGAATTCATAATATTCAACTGATTTAAAAAAATTATTATTATTATATGTTTAATTATATAATTAGTTATTTTATTAATTTGAATTCATTAAATATTTAAAAAAAATTGTTTTTTTTATTATTGTGATATAGATAAATAAATAAATTTTACTAGCATATATATATATATATAATATTAAAAGTATTTTAGACATTTAAATCAAATGTCTTATCATTTTCCATGTATGAACCAAACACTTGAAAATGATTCTTTGAAGAAATCCACTAACGAATCAAACAATCTGATGTAATCAGAATTCCAGATAAAATAATTCCTGATAAACTGATTCCTGATAAAGTAATTTCACCCAAAAAAAATGACACGAAACAAACGGAACCCTAGAAAATAATCAATATTTTGTATAGTTAACAGAGTTCATATAATTAATATTCAAATAAGTCACTACAAGATGTATAAAATTTGATTTAGTCCTGTTAAAGATGAAATTGCTACTAAATCTCCAAAATTCCCTCGTCACCCATTCATTGTCAATGGTAAAATATACGACCGTTTGATCCTCATTTAAGCTTAGTATTCTCAAAAGATTTTCAATGTTGCCAAACCCATAACCAATCTCATCTGTGACCTCTCTCTAGACTAACCACATCATAACAAATTAAAAAACAAGACAAAACAAAACAAAACATTTTCTAAAATGATTTGAAATCACTGCACCAGAAGATGCCAAACTCTTTAACATGTATCACCCTAAATGATCTACAAACATCAATCAATACCTCATACTTTGCACGTACATATAAAGAAGTTTGACTTCATCAAATTTTAACCGAGCCAAACTTACACTTCATAATCAATACATGAATCTAAATACCTAATTCAAGTGCTCGCAATCGAGCATCACTTCAAACCCAATACATGCTCCCAAACCACACAATCGCCTGCACATTGTAACCATGCCTCAAGAAATCACAAAATTAAGGGGCACAGAGACAACAATCTTTCACAAGCGTTTTGTCAAACAATCCAAAGCAACATTTAATGTACGATAGTTGCACTTCCAAACAATGAATCTTAGCCAACATATAATAGCACTCTATGGACTCCACACAATTCCAAGTGTTTTTTACTTACATGGGAACAACATTTTCAGTCTTCCATTTATTGAAATGATCCCCACTAAAAAACTTCAATGGATTGATTAAGGTAATTAAGCTTTAAAACAAACAAAGAGTGTTAAATTTTACAAAAGCGGCAGAGATGATGGGCTCAAGGAAATAAGAAGCTGCCTCCTGCCTCTACCTGACTCTCCAATCAATACTAGAACCATCTATCCAACTCCATCAGCCATTGACTATTCAAGACATTTGAATTACATGAAATCAAGACAAGTGATTTTGTCATGTTGCATATATTATTGTCTCAGGCTCTGTAGAATTGTATAATTTGATTCCCTATATTTGCATGAACACATGGCGGTGAAATTGTTGCCTACTGAAAATACCTGTACAGCTCCTTCTCGTTCACAGATGCATCATAAGCATTCTCACCAATTCAGCTGGTTAGATCTAAACTTAAATGATCTGTCATAGATTTTGCAGGTCCACCATCCAGATGGCGTTAAAAAGCTCAAGCACCTTTGAATAAATTTAGAACTGAATGTTGTCACTCCCTGGAGCTGGAAAAAAAAAACATCATTTCAATTAAAAATAAATAAACAAAAAACCAAGATCATCAACTAGTTCATAAAATTTATGAGATCACCAGAAATCAGACATCAGCATTCTCTATTGGTCAGTGTAAGTACCAAATCATTGGAGATTTCACTTTGAAATTGTCGATATGATTATGTAAACAGTTTTCCACACTTATCCAGATGTTCACAATAAGTTTCATAAGGGTAATAAAAATGGTTCTATTTTGCTTATATATTTTCAGTAAAAAAAAAAAATTATGTGTTTGTAAATGAATGAAGGTCACATATTAGTATTACATAGAGGTTATCAACCCTTCTCCCTTAGTTCGACAACTAATCGCTTCCTGATAATAATTTTGGCTTGTTTGGCTTGTCAAATAGTATACGCACATGATTCAAAAGAAATGACCTAATTTACCAGGAAGTACCAATTATTTTTCCTCAAGTGGCCGCCTCCTCCAAAACCAGAGGCAGCTCTAAATACTCGCTGCCCCTCTGAATTTTTAACAAAACTTTATCCCCAACACTATATTCATCCAACACCCTTGATAATCCCGCTTTATTTTTAACCTGCCCCAAAAAACATTATAAGAACATTAACATATGAAATACAAGTGAGAGAGAAGATGTGCATCAATATGAGAAATGATAAGAGGAAGATACTGTAGACTGATAGATGAAAAAGAGATCAACTAAAAGATCTAAGAGAACTTACAGGCTTCTCATCCACTGCGATGATGATGTCCCCAAGAATTATATTACCTGCAAAGCCTCTCGTTGTTGGACGAAGTCCAACTTTGGCTGCAAGACTATTTCCAAGAATCTACAAACATTTAATGGAAATAGAATGATACATGGTACCCTTTTTTTCCCCTTCTAATTTCTACAGCAAGGTAAACTAATTATAGAGCCCCTCGCAATCAGCCAACTCAAAAGCAACATGAGACCCACAAAAACGAGAATTCAACCACAAGGTATACCTGTAAAATAAGTGCACCATTTCGAACATTTAGCTGATTAGCCACCAGGTCTGGAGCTATCTCCACATTCAAACCAGCACGGGCGACCTGAAATAGACGAAGTGTGGTTACACAATCTGACATTTGGCATGTGCCATGCATGTAATATAAGTTCTGAAATATCTGAAACTGAAGCAAAGACTTAAATAGAAAACAAAATTATAATAATAATGGATAAATATTGTAAGAAAAAAGCAAATAATTCAAAAAATTCTCACGTCCAAAATATATAATGTAAAAAGGAAAATGAAAGATGAAGAAAGCAATCAACGTGATTTGGAAGAAACAAAATGTAGATGAACCAGAGGTGCCTGGGTGCTGGGATTTATATATTAATATAAATTTTAACTTCTTGGATCTGTAACTCAAAAAGCTTATTGTGATTCTATGTACTTTCAATTGGGTCACTGGTTGGGACTTGGGACGTGGAGAAGGAAAATGATATTTCCATGTCAGTGTAGATTTAATCTAATAACATCTAATCACATGTTGAGGAAAGGAAATTTCCTAATACATATGATAATGAATTCGCATGGCTTATATAATTTCAAATATTCAGTCCTCTAACAGAATGAATTAAAAGGCGAAAGCATAGATTCACTTACTTTGCCAAACTGTATTAATTGAGGAACTATCTTAAGTACAGTAGATGATGGGATGGCAAAGCCAACCCCTGCTGATGTCCCTGCCTTATCAGAAAAATTAGACTGAGTCAAAAGAAGAAGAAAAAAGGAAAGGAAAACAAGTTGAAAATTTATGAAACATATTTTCTTAGAAAATGATTATACTTATAGACAAGTGTGAAATTGGACGAACATGATCAAATTGCAATAAGCAGTTGAAGCCTATGTTTGGCCAATTTCACACTTGTGATCCAGCTCTGTTTTGATCTAGCTCCATTCCCTTCAAAATGTGACTTCATGGCTTCATGCAACAGAAATGTGGAGAAACATATAGTAGTTACCAGTCTGAGTATATATCGCTGTATTAATCCCAATCATATTTCCTTTCGAGTCTAGTAGAGGACCTCCACTGCCAAAAACACATCAAAGAAGTCTTATGAAAAAAAGATACATAAAATATCTAACATATTTTAATGTTATAAGTATCAAAAGAAAATTTAGATTCTTAAGTACTAATTCTAGGGAGGCATGTGAATAACGTTTCATTATGATAATGCATATTCTTATTTTCATTATGTCAAAATTTTTATCCCAAAATAACAGTCCAATTTTGGATCACACAGAGATTTCAAAGTGAGTTATTCTTTTTTTTTTCTTTTTTTCTTTTTTTGGTGTTGTCCAGGTTTGGAAGCATTGGATTTCATATTAAATAGTACAAAGTTGTTTTTCTGTCCTGCAATTCCAAAATCGATAATTCTTTTTTATTTCTTGGGCAGTATATGTGCAATCTCAGGACTAATTTTATTTACGATGGTTCTGATTAAGCAAAACTTCACACTTCCAGGGAGCTTTAAATTTTTTCTCTTTGAGAAAGACATGATTGTAATTTGTAGCTGATAAGCTATTGCTTTCACTGCTTCTAAGATGATAAAAGTAATGTTCCTATTAAAACCTCTAATGCATGAATCTCTCAGTCTCAAACCGCAGAGTTCTCTTAGAGAAGCACTCAAAAAAATATGATAATGTGGAAAAGAGATAAATCAAACGTAAAATTTCATAAAGCGTCATCTAGTGAAGTTGAAGTTCACAAGAAATTAAGAAGAAGATTTAAGTCTGTGTTCTATATTGCTGCAATTCTAAATGAGACCTAATATCTTATGAAACCAATATAGAACTACCATACCAGGTGGCAGAACTACAATGAATAGTTATAAATTGATATTCAATAAAAAATCAATAATTAAGGAAATTTGACAAGATATTATACCTAGAGGAAATTACCTAGGAGTGTCTTTATGAACTCCAGACATACCTGTTTCCAGGATTGATCGCTGCGTCTGTTTGAACACCTCCACCTATTGTTACCCCTGTTTGACTTAAAATTTCTCGATTTAATCCACTTATGACCCCAACAGTTAGTGTGTGGTCAAAACCAAAGGGATTCCCAATTGCCAAGCATTGCTGGCCAACTCTTAAAGCATATGATTGCCCCACTTTAATTGGCCTCAGAAGATCACTTGGAGCTTCCACCTAGAATATCATGTAGAAATAGCATAAGATTCATAGACTAAAAGTTATTGGTAATGTAACTTCCATTTGTTTCCACTGTAAATGCAAATATGCAAATGGAACTCCTACAAAGTGTGTAACATGCATGTGAAAGGGAAAATGTACCTTCAGTACAGCAAGATCCTTCGTACGATCTGCGCCGACCAACCTACCCTCGAAATTCTTTTGGACACTGTTCAAAAATAAGTACAGTAAGAAAACACATACAACAGAAGATCTATCATAACTGAAATCTAGGTTGAAGAGCTAAAATATCACAATTTTCAAGAATCAGATTATGAGAAGAGACATCACCCCTCTGATGCAAGAATGTTCACCCGAGCAACAACTTGGCCAGGGCTTGGATTCCTCGAAAGGGCATTTCCAACAACTGGCAAGAGAGAGAAGAAACATCAAAATAGAGCATAAGCAATGATCTGGACCTAAGGTGCTAAATCATGCTAAATTTCCCATTCACATAACATAAGCCCAATTCTCATGACAGATCTCATGAAAATAATTTTGCAGGAAAGAAATTATGAAGCAAGTAATAGTTAATGGGAAGTGTAGATATATGCCCATAGGAAACTCAGCTTTAAATATTTCCAATTGTCACATAGAAGAAGAAAAGGTATATGTAGATGTAGGTGAATATCAATACATACAGAGAAGCACTTAAAGCGATAATTGGATTAGACTGTCCAATTACATATAGAATATTTAGTTTATTTTACCATGATAATTTGTCACAATATGTCCCTCTCCATCCCACACCACTCCAGAACCATTTCCTTCGGGAATCTGGCCAGTGTAAATTCAGAAAACATTTCTATCACTTGAATTCAAGAATGGACAACAAGGTTACCAGAATATATAGAAGTAAAGCATGCTACTAGGTTGTGATAGATAAGCAGCGAGATCATTGATTACTAAAAAAATCCATTATCATACGTCAGACAGCCCAACCAACAATTGTACTTTTTTACAACATAGTGACTGTGCTAGTGGGGAAATATTGATAAGACTATATTTAGTCTTTAGAGCATACCTCAACAACACCGGTTACATTGAGTTGGGGCCGCAACGTTACATCAAAGATGTTGACGACAGAGTAAGTGTTTTCCTCAAAAAGCTCTGCAGTCCTCTCCTGCCAAGATAACAATAGGATTCAAATCCGCTTTTGCCAATCAACAAAAAATACATGTACCTTTGACAAAATGCAAAGACTACTCAAGAAGAAACACCCCCAAGAAAACAAACCTCAGAAGGAAAGAGCCTCCCAGAGGGTGCAATAGGAGGAGTCACATCTTCGATCGTCACCGATGGATCCCCCAAAGCAAGAGCTAAATAACCAAAAATATAACAGACATGGATGAATGTACAAGCATTCTATATGGAATTGAAGGTGACGTCAAAAAATGAACCACTTTCTGTGGTAGTAAAGCTATTCTTTTATTCAAAAATAATTACATCAACAATCAAATATCAAGAGAATCACAGCGACCAAAAGTGCAGACCTGATAAGTACCTTGAAGACTGAGAGCTCAAACAAAATGTCAGACTCGCAAACAACGACCGTCGCGTGAAGAAAGGAATCACTTTGCATGTAATCTCACTCAAATCCTCAATCCTTTCAACATCTAGCCTAGCAACATGAAAATTTGATGACAAATAAATTTCAAAATCAGCAAATGAAGGGACTATTTGTAAAGAAGAGACATCCAGACTGACCGTTGAACACCATCAGAGACCAATTTTGAAGAACACGAGGTAGAAGAAGAAGCATTGCCGGTTGAGTTGGATCTCGAGCTGGTGCGAGCACAAAAGGAGGAGATACCGTCGAAGAAGACCTCCCTCCGTCCGAACGGCCTCGGAGTCACCGCCGCGTTGTAAGGCAGAGAAGACGTACAAGCCAGAACCTGCATTTGTACCGATTCCACAGAGAGATGATCAGATGAACCGCAGCTTGGGTTTTTTTTTTTTTTTTAATGTTCAGTGAGAGGTGGGAAACGGAGGGAGGCGAAGCAGATAGGATAACATCGAGGGCACCGATGTTCCACGCACGTAGTTATTCACCCACCTCTTTGAAAAAAATTAGATGTAGTTTTTTTAAGATGTGAATTCACCTCGACCCATTCAATTTTATGAAGTCATCCATTATATCACAGGTCGATATCACAGTATTGAATTGGTCATAGATATCTAAGACTCTCTCTGTAACCCATTTGATTTTATGTAGTCATCAGTTATATATTCTATTCGACAACACATAGTCGAACAAGTCACAGAAATCTAATGTCTTCTCTGTGACCCATTCGACTTTGTGAAGTCGTTTATTATATCATAGGTCGACATCATATATTCGAACTGATCACAGAGACCTAAGGTCATCTCTACTGCCCATTCGACTTTGTATTTTAAACAATATGTCCACGTGTTATGATGTTCTTAATGAAATGATATCTTCAAACAATAGTATGTTATTTAGTATCACGAAGGACTGATCAAATGTAATGTTTGGATATCTCCTTATGAAATGAGGGGGTGGTTTAAAAAAAGCCCCACCTAGTTCACTTTATTTTTATTTTTTTTCCTGTACAAGGACTCGGATATAGGGATGGCAACGGGGTGGATTGGGACAAGTTTTGTGAATCCTAAACCCAAACCCGCCCACAAAATCCACAAAACCCTATTCTAAACCTGTGACCGGTTTAGTTTTTTCATCCCAAACCCATCCCATTTAGGTCGGGTTGAGCCAAGACAGGTTTAGGAAAAAAATATTAAAACATATTTTTATGTAATGTTTAATTTAAATTAAAATTTTAAATAAAATAAATATTTATTAGAATAAACCCTACAAAATAAGAAATTAAATAAGAAATGTAAATTTTCAATTTCCATAAAAGTGACAAATATACTTTTTAAATATCAAAAGACAACCCGGTGTATGTTTATATGATTTCAAATTTCAATTAGCATTTGAGTTGAGTTTATTGATTCTTATTTTTTTTATTTTTTTTGAAACACCGAATAAAAAATATCAATTATGTAATTATTATAACAAATATTTAATCTTAATATATATTAATTGCAACCGGGGCAGATTCGAGGCAGGTTTTGCTAAGTAAACCCATTTCCCATCTCAAACCCGTTGGGTTTCATTTTATCTATCCCAAATCCGTCCCAAACCCAAACCGACCCGTCTCAACCAGGTGGGGTCGGGTATCTTATTTGGACAGTCCCATTGCCATTCCTACCCAGATAGAACGACACCATCCTAGAGACATTGATCATTCTACACTACACAGAAACATATAGTATGATATATAATAACAAAATCTCTACGAGGATTGATTTTTGTCATGTATAGAGAGATTGTTGTTTTGTAGGAAAAATAGGTTTTTAATATAAAATAAAGAGGGATATTAAAAATTTAATTACATAAGGGCAGATTAGTCTTTTGTGTTTCTAAAACTGTAAAATAAGATATTTTTATATATAATTTTAAAAAATAACTGATTTGAGTATTTCTAACTCTTAAGAGATTTTTTTTTTTTGTCATTTTTTCATTTTTAAAACCGATATCAAATCAATCCGTGATGAAAGACTATAATTGTAGTAGTAATTATTGCTTTATATCAAATCTATTTTGAAAAGGAAAATGATATGTCACATTTTATCTTTTAACATTATTTAAGTAAATTAAATTATGTTCAAATTCGTATTCTATGCCAAATATAAACTTAAAAATAGTATTACTAAATGAATAAACGCTCAACACACATTGTTCTTATGTAACACTAATAATGTGTGTGACCTGTACGCTTCACCAAAAAAACACCCACCATCAAACCATGCACCATCAACAATAAAGTCATGAAACGTAACAATTGAAAAATTCTTGTCATAATAAATAACAAAAGCATCCCCTCAAAAGAACCCTCACATGCATACACTTAGGTCTTATTAATATTCTCACACCGATCTCCATCACTACACTCATCATGGAAGTACTCCTCTTCCTCCTCCTTCTATTCAACTCATCCTCTTCCATGGCCGCAACACTATCCTTCTCCGCAGAGCTCATCCAGAGGGACTCCCCAAAATCCCTATTCTACAACCCCAATGCCACAAATCCCCTCATCACATCAAAATCCCAATATGCGGTCTCCTTTTCGAGCCTGTACATGATGAGTCTCACAGTTGGCGATCCACCACAGAAGATGATGGCCATAGTGGACACCGACAGCGACGTCACCTGGTTCCAGTGCCTCCCTTGCACTGATTGTTACCCACAAAATCTCCCAATGTTTGTCCCATCCATCTCTACCACGTACGATACCATCGACTGCAACACCAAAACCTGCAACAAACTCCGCGAGCATTGGTGCGAGCTCGGTGACAGTGACGACGACAACGACGTGTGCAAATACAAGGTCGAATATGCAGACGGTTCCTTCATGAACGGGACCCTCTCCCAAGACCTATTCGGCCTGGAAACGAAGGGAAGCAATGACATCAACTTCCCCATGATCGTCTTCGGATGCTCTCGCAATGCGGATGACAGATTCGATGAGGAAGGCACGGGCTTGATCGGGCTCGACATGGGTCCTCTGTCGTTCGTATCCCAGTTTGGGGTGTTCATCGACTGGAAGTTCTCGCACTGCTTGGGTCGCTACGGCAACCCTAACTCGTCGGGACGCATATTTTTTGGTAAAGATGCCATGCTTTTGGGAACGCCCACGCCAATGGTCATAAAGCCAAAGTCAGCCCCCGATCACGAATTATATTTCGTGAATTTGATCGACACAAGCGTGGACCACAAGCGACTCAACATTCATCCTGGGAGGTTCTTGCCGAGGTAATTTATATGATCAAACTTTTTATTATTATGATTTATTTACTTAACTAATGAAACACTTAGCCAAATATTTCTCTCGTACACAAATTCTGTGACTATGTGATTAGGTCAAATGGTGAAGGGGGGCTTTTCCTCGACACGGGGACGACGATGACTTACCTCTTTAAGGATGTGTATGACAAGTTGGTGTTGAAGCTGGACGAGAAGGTCAAATTGTTGGGGAGGGAGAACGATAGTAATCATCTTTGTTATAGAGGGAGGAAACATGATCCGGAAGAAGGCAAATTGGTGCTAGTGGTGACGTTACATTTCGAGGGGGACCTCAACGTGGATCTCCAGCCGTGGAACATATTCCACTATTAGCTCGAAGGCTATGTGTGCTTGGCGATCGAGCCTACATCGACCTTCAGCAGGTCGACAATAGGGGTTTTGGCACAACAAAACATGCATGTTGGATATCATATCGAGTCGAAAATGATTTATATCTCTCCCGCACACTGCACCCGACTTTAAATTTTAGTTGATTATCGTCGTTGTTTCTAAAGTGATTTCTGTTTGCTTGATGATCTAATGAAAATTATGCTGTTAATCAATAGCTCTAATCTATACAATTGCATCACATGTACTTTGTATATTCATAGAACACACGCACGCACATTAAACTTTTGAAAATGGTAAATAATTAAAATATATATAGTGTTTATATTGGTATAAATATAAGGGAAAAATTGATATCACTCCATAGAAAGTTAGCTAAATCAGTATTTAAGTCCATGTAATCACAGTTCTCCATAAATTATATATGGTTAATGAGTATAATCCCTAAGTTAAATTGTTCTAATAAATACATTCAAATAAGTCCCTAAAAAAATATGAAAATCCAATTTAGTCCTTTTTATGAGAAAAATGCTTGTCTTTCCATAAAAATATCTTACTATCTTATACTCACCAAGGGTTAAAAAAAAAATCAATATCACTCCATGAAAACTTGTGAAAATTGAAAAAGATCCCTATAAAATCAGTAAAAACCCTTAAAGTCAACCACAAATATGGTTAATATATTACAGTAATTTATCAAATTAATTTTAAAATTGTATTATAGTAATTTATCATATATAGTTAGACTCAACTATAAGTGATATGTAAGTGACTAAATAATATATTGTCTAATCAGATAGGTACTTGAGGGAATTTTTTTATTTTATAAGAACCTTTTTCGATTTTTATAAATTTCTAGGGAGCTATATCGATTTTTCAAAAATAAAGGGGTGAGGGCATTCTGGTTACTTTTAATGTATAGTTAAGGTTAACCATCCATTGGTTAGTTGGGGGTAACGGTAGGGACTGAAATGATATTTTTCTAATATATAGCATAGAGACATGTGATGATTTTTAAATTTACATGGACTAAAATCGATTTAGCTAACTTTCTAGGGAGTTATGTCTATTTTTTTCTAAAAACAAATATCATATTTTTGGATAGTGTGTAGTAGTATGTACTAGTTTTCTCATATGCACGATGTGCGTGAAAATAAAACTAATAAATAATATGATATATTAAGCAACAACTAAAAAAAACTACCAACAATTAAATAAAATAAGATAATTTGATGAACAAATCCCTTTAATCATAATGCTTTTTTTTTATAATAACATACTATAAAATAGAATAAATTAAATGGATCCCACCGACATTCATATAACCCACCAAATAATATAATAGGTTAATAAATATGAAAGAACAACCCACAAACAAATAAAAAAATAAAATTCAAATGAAAAATATACTCATAAATTGTATTATTTTATTTTAAAAATTCCATATTTTTTAATTATTTATTAGAGAATTCCGTTTTATTTAAAATATATAAAAAATGTAATTATCTATTTAAAATATGAAGATAAGATTAAGAGAAAAAATATTGATTAATTTGATTTTAGATAATAATGGACTCTAATAAATTTGTTAAAAGGGTAAAGACGAAAAATTTTGTTACATACATCTGAAAGACACATATTTTAGGATCGATCCTTCACTTCTTCATATTTTGGTTTTAGTCCCCAGATTTAAAAGATATGTTCATTTTTAGTCTCTCCCACGGATTAAAAAGAAAACCAAATAATTTAGGGATAGGTCCCTTCCAAGAACTAAAAAAGAACATATCCTTTAAATCTGGAGACTAAAACCAAAATATGAATAAGTGAGTGATCTTTCTATAATTAAAATCTATGCACGTGAGAAAATATGGTGGAATAAGATTTCCACCCTTTGTAAAGGTAATCTTTTTATCAGAAATCCTAAATTAGATTACTATTATAGCCTTTACAAATTAATGAAATTATTATATAAATTCCTTCTAAAATAAATAGCCTCCTTTTTTTTTTTTACCAACCACCCATATAATGGGTTTATATAGTCATTTTGATTTTTTAACTAAAAAATTCTGTTATAATTTTTATATGTGATATGAAAAATCTTAATTGTGTATTAGATATTAATACATGTTTTTAAATTCAGTTTTTATTTTTATATATGATGGGTTTAAATATTATTATAATTGGTATAATATTCAATTGATTTAGGAAGATTACTATTATTATATGTTTAATTATATAATAGGTTATTTTATTTATTTTTATTCATTAAATATTTATAAAAAAAATTACTTATTTTTTTTTATTATTGTGATATGGGTAAAGAAATAAATTTTGCAATTAAATATAATAGTAAATGTAATTTAGACATTTAAATCCAATTTCTTATCATTTTCCATGTATTAATCTTGAAAATGATTCTATGAAGAAATCCATTAATAAACCAAACAGTTTAATGAAATCCTAGTAAAATAATTCATGATAAAGTTATTCCACTATAAAAAAAAAAAATGAAACAAACCAAACATGGCTTGATTAGAGCCCAAGACAAACTTATTTTTCTTGAGTACATGTTTAGGACTTAGGAGTGATAATAATTATATTCCTTGCCAACTCTCATGCTTGGAATCCGCTTTTCTTCGATTTCGACGGAGGACGACTCCGCGTACGTAATCCCAGGCCCAGCTATATTCCTCTTGACTCTCACTCTTTGAATTTGTTTGATTGCCTTATATAAAAAATGAAAATAAAATGGCATTTTTTGTTCACCTTGCAAAATATATTGATAAATAGTGGATAAAGGATAAATAATAGTTTATGATAACTTTTATGTTTATGAATAAGTGTGAGAAATATGCGTGTAATCATAATATATATATATATATATATATATATATATATATATATATATAGTTTGGTGAGATAATTTTTTTAAAATGATATCAGTTATTATGCACGTACTAAAGCACGTGATATAACATTCCCAAATATATAAAAGAAATAAAATAATGATAAATTACATATGAACTAGATAATAATTAAATAAATAAATTGATACACATGTCTATAAATTTGTTTCAAATACATTTAATAAAACAACATGCATATATCTTAAATAAACATCAATCACAAGTTCCTACTAAAGTTCCTACTAAAGAAAAATAAAGATATAATCTAACGATGATGAGATGATAATTGCATATAAAATTAGTATACACCCTCCAAAAATATGTTATTTATTTAGTACTAACTTATTTATTCAATTCTCTTGAAAATGTTTCAAAATTATATATGTATAACATTCTAGTTGAGTTACATCAATTTTCATAATATTCCCACCCGGATGGATAAATTATAGAGAAAGACCAAAATATAATTAATTTTTCTTTTTTCATATTCTGACTCTTCTAAAATACAACATTTATTTTTTCCATCATCAAAGAATTATATTTAATTTTTAGTTCATCTAGAAAAGATAGTTTTTTGAAAAACCTATTTTAGTGATATTCTTTTTTGTAGTTTGAAGATCACACTTCCCGTTGTTCCTTATGTCACAGTAATAGTATTAATAAAATGAATAAGCGCTCAAAGAGTAATGCATGAAGATCTCCGTTGTTCCTTATGTCACGCTAATAATGCGTGTTACCTATACAATTCACCAGAAAAACACCACCACCAAACCACACAATCAACTATAAAGTCATGATATGTAACATGTATAATGAATTGATTATTATAAATAATCCCCTCAACATAAGCCTCCCATGCATGCATACATACACGCTGAATTAATCCTCTCACATCGATCTGTACTCACCATGGCAGTACTCCTCTTCCTCCTATTCCTACTCAACTCATCATCTTCCATGGCCTCATCACTATCCTTCTCTGCAGAGGTCATACCCTGGGACTCCCCAAAGTCCCCATTCTACAACCCTAATGCCACATATGCCCTCATCACATCAAAACCCAAAGCAGCTCTCATCTCCCCCAACTGGGGCAAGTATTTGATGCGCCTCACCGTTGGCGTTCCAGCTCAGAAGATGACGGCTCTCATAGACACCGGCAGCCACATCACTTGGTTCCAGTGCCTCGATTGCCTTCATTGTTACACACAAAATCTCCCCCGCTTCGACCCAGAGAACTCTAACACGTACGAAACCATCGATTGCGACACCGACATCTGCAACAAAATCAACGGGCATGAGTGCGATGACAACGACCTGTGCATGTACAATATCAATTACGGAGACCGCTCATTCTCAATCGGGACCATGTCCAAGGACCAATTCGGCGTGGAATCTAAGGGTGGCAACCACATGACCCTGCCCATGGTCGCCTTCGGATGCTCGCTCTATGCGAATGGGACATTCGACGAAGAAGAAACGGGCACGATCGGCCTCGACATGGCTCCTATTTCGTTGATATCCCAGCTTGGTGACTACATCCACTGGATATTCTCGCACTGCTTGGGTCGCTACGACGACGACAACTCGTGGGGACGCATCTTTTTTGGTGATGGCGCCACGCTTCTGGGAACGCCAACACCAATCTTAAAGCCGAAGTCAGCCCCTCATCCATTCTATTACGTGAACTTAATCGATATCAGTGTGGATTACCAGCGACTCAACATTCTGCCCGACAGGTTCTTGGCCAGGTAAAATTAGTACATTCAGAATTCAATTCAAATAATATTTGTCTCATATGCTTTATATATGATTTGCCTAGTGAAACACTTTCAACTTTGTGATCTATGTAACCAGGCCGAACGGTAGAGGTGGGCTCATCATGGACACGGGGACGCCGTTGACTTATCTCTTCAAGGATGTGTATAATGAGTTGGTGTTGAAGCTGACCGAGAAAGTCACACTGTCGAGAAAACAGCAGAAAAGTGATAGTCTTTGTTACGTTGGGGAAAAACAGGACCTGGAAGATGAAGAATCGGTACCCGTGGTTACGCTGCATTTCGAGGGGGGGCTCAACGTGGATCTCCAGCCATGGAATACATTCCACTACTGGGATGTAGGTAAAGTGTGTTTGGCGATCAAGCCTGTATCGAACTCCGAAATGTCGATAATAGGGGCTTTGGCCCAACAAAACATGCATGTTGGGTACGATCTCAAGATGAAAGAGATTTATCTCTCTCCTGCGGACTGCACACTTTTTTAAATTTTAATTGATGGTTGGTTGTTAGTTTTTTTTTTTTTTTTTTTTTTGTGATATTGGAGGAACTTTCAGTGACTGACGTTACAGTCAAGCTGAAAAAGTTATGGTTAGTTGTTGTGTTTTTTTTTTTTTCCAATGATTTCTGTTTGACTGATGATAATGAAAATTGTGTTGTTGGTTTTATATTGTTATAACTTTGGAAACTTTATAACAATAATAAATAAAAAAAACTTTCAAACTTATGCCTCCCATTTCCTTTATAAAAAAAATAACTCTCAAAACTTTATCGGTATACAACTTTTACATCAAATAACTAATATATATATATGTTATATATATTATAATATTCATATTTACGTTTTGATGAAAGATACGGTGTTAACACTTAATTTTAATAATCAAAATAAATTAATAATAATAAAATAATATTGAAAACAATTCACATGCGATGCACATGTGAACTACTCAATTTCAAATAGAAATCTTTAGGATTATTTAATTAGAGGTCCCTAGAGATACCATTGTAATAACAATAGGTCCCATGATTTTTTTAACTTTTCTATAAGTCTTCCATCCATCCATCCATCTATTTTGTTTAGGCCCTTCCATCCATCCACAGTTAACTCTATCATTTTTTCTTCCTTTTTTTAATAACAGTGTACGCATATGGAATAATAGTGTACTTCATCTTTTTATATGTGTGTAACGGTGTACACACTGTGCATAATGGTATAAACAGAATAGTTAATATAAACATGTTTAACTTGTAATCGCAAACAAGAATTTCAAATATCATTTGAAATTTATATATCAAACATTTAAATTGATAACAGTGCAAGCATCTGCTATTTAAATCACCACCACTAAATTACAAAATAATCACAGAGTAATATTTAAATTTGTTGTTATACATTTCACAATCTTCTTAGATTTCTTTTATCCGAGCTTCACTCTCTTTTGCTATTCGAATGATTTTGGCAATATACACCCCTTGGAACCTTGGAATGTCCTGTTGCCCAAATTTCATGCTTGTTCCCTTTATCAAGTGCTGGCCTTATTTGATCACAAATATGCCACAATCAACCCTGAAAATGTCATAAATGAATATCATATCACGTATGTGGGGACATCGAGCCATAACAATATAACAATAACACTTATCCATTGGATTTTTGTGGGCATTGATCATCCCTTGTGATTGACCAGTTAACAACATCGTGCATGAAATAGTACAAACTGAAATACATTTTGAGCCATTAAACTTGCACATTGCAATCATACACTATCAGTATAGGATGTATACATCATCATAAACAAAATAACAATGTTCCCAAATATAATTAATAATGCACATATACTTACAACAATGTAGAAGAGAAGCATAATAGATAAAATATACTGACCAATATGTATAAGAGGAGCATAAGAGAGAAAAAATAATAGTGTACAACGGAAGCATAACGGTGAATTATAGAGTTCTATTGTTATTTGAATGCCCCTATAACTACAAAGAGTACAAACAAAACTAACAAGTTAGATAAGCAAACAATTTTTATATGTGCTTAACAGCCTAACTAACCGCTTTCCCATAGGCCATAGTTGGATACTAAGATGAAGTCGCAAGTCCTGGAGATCACAACTCCAACTATGAACCTATACCAAACTACCTAAGTAACTCTTTGAGCATACAGGTCAAAATAAACAATGCAAAAAAAAAAATCAATATTAAGCTAGTTTCTATATAGTATTAGGTTTTTACACTTTAAATATATAATATACAAATCAATCTGTACAAGAAGAGCATAAGAGGAGCATAACAGAGAAAACATAAAGTTGTACAGGAGGAGCATAACAATGTACATGAGCCTATAGGTTTAGAGAAGAGTGTACTAATGACAATGTACAAGTGCCTATAGGCATTGATGCATAAGAGTGTACTAATGACAATGTAAACATCAAACCAATACTTTTCATTGGAAATCAGACCTCCACAAGCAAAGTAGCATATAACATAGGTTTAGAGAATATTGCATAGTCACCTAGGATTAGGGACACCAACATGATAATATGCCACTAAATTATATATTTGAACAAGCTGAATCACAATAGCAGTAAGATTTCAATATAACCAAGAGCCTAAAGTGTACACATATAGGTTAAGGGTGTACACAGTCAATTTAATAGTGATCAAAGAATTTACCTTGTTCCTCGTGGTGGATGGCTTGAGTTTGGACTTGGTTTGGATCTTGGTAGATGACTTGAGTATGGACATTTCCTGGGTATTGGTGGATGACTTCGGAAGGGTTTTGGTGGGGGGAGTGGGGCAAAGTCTAGGTGGAAGACTTGGAATTTAGAGGATCTCTAAATGATGATGCTCAGGTGAAGACCCGAGCATCATCATTTAGAGATTTTCTAGTGGATGTAAAAGGATCATCCTCATTATAAAATTTGATTTTCTAGTTTTGAGGACTTCGTCGTGCTGTCATTTTTTGCAGATAAGCCATTATGTCTTCAAGCTGACAATGTGCAAAAGAACTATGTTAGAATCAGTGGTAAACAATCCCCCAGACCAATGAAAAGTCTTGAATAAAGAGTGAGATTCTCCTATGGATCAATAGACTCGATGAGTTGGGTAATAATAACACTTGTATGATGAATATTTGCTATTGATGGAATCCACGTCTCCTATAGGAGATTGATGATACTCTCTTAAGGATACTTATAAGTTTTGGTCATGTCTAACCCGGCCAGTGGATTTAACTATCCGGTATGTCAAATAAGTTAAGCGGAAGATCTCAAGAAAAATAAGATGTGAAATAATATTGTCAGTAATAATTATTTTATAACGAGTATTCGAATCTTAGTGTGGGGAGATATTAAGCATATAATATAAGGAGCTCGAAATATTATTTTGAGATTAGTGTATTTGGAGTGCAGTCATAATTCTTTAGTAGATTGAATTATGACTTATGGGCCTTTGGTTTTTAATTCTAGGTTGAGTTATGGTACCCAGGCCCATAGGAGCCAATTATTGATTTCTCCTTTAGGTCCCTGCCCTAGCTTATAAATATGTGGCTTCCTCTCTCTCTCAATGCATAACCGATTTCGCCGAAATCAGAAACCCTAACCCTAGAAATCCTTTAGGATCATTAGATCCAAAAAAGGTGAGGGAAGAAGAGAAAGAGAGCGAAGAGATTCACAATTGCCGTTCAAAGCAAGAAGGAGACCACACTCCGCCGTGGATCTACAGCATAGGAAGGACATACGGCAGAAGATCTGAAGGTTTCGATCGAGCGATCCATCGTTGTCTATCAGATCTGATCTTCTTCTTCAACAGAAATCTGATATGAGTTCTGAATGTAAATCTTAATTCTACCTTGTAGGGTTTGTATGAAGAAGATTTTATAAAAAAAATTTGTTATCCGATCTATACCTCGATCAACGGATCTTGGCAGTCGGGATTTAATTTTTCCCAACAGAATGGGAAGGTCCACAGTTTTTGGCACCAAGGTCGTGCGGTGGGGTACTAGGACTTGAGGCTGGGACAACATCTTAGAGAGGCTAAAGCGTCCCTACACACAGATTCTTATGCAAGCTCAATGAGGTGGTGTTGGAGGCGAGAGGTAGGGATATGGTAGTCTGGAGGCCTCAGCCTCGACATTCTTTCACCGTCCACTCGTGCTACGACTAGTGGAGAAGAGAACGTGTTCAGATCAAACCAACAACATCTAATGTTTTCGGAGATATGGAGGCCAAAAATTTCACTTAAAGTTCGTGCATTCACATGGCTTATGTATCAAGAGAAATCCTTACAAAAGCTTATCGCGCGAAGTGGGCACCACTTGCCAATAAGTCATGCCCCTTTTGCTAGGTGGATGAGGAGACAATAAGCCATCTAATGATCTGTTGCCCTCTAGCGCGACATATATGGAGGTGCTTGAAGAAGGCGATGAGCCTCGACGACGGGTTCTCATCGTTACAGGAGGTGTGGGAGGCGGGACCGTTGCACACCACTACCACACTCCTCCCCCTCCACTCCCCCTTATCCGTCATAGCACCACTACCCCTTCCACTCTCTCCACTGTCGGACACCAACATCACATCCGTTTTCGCACACCACCATCACCTTTTATTTTGGTTAGATTGGTGGGAATGAGTTTTTTATGCATATGATTGGTGGGAAGGGGTTGGTGAGATTAATAGTTTCCAAACCAACATAAAATTAAGGTTTTTTTTTTGTGTGTGTTTTTGGTTAGTGAGCTGAGTGAATGGATTGGTGGTAATTGGGTATAATCACATTCGTATTGGTTTGCATGTATTTCATGTTTTAAGGACACATTAATAACTCATGCTTTTTTTTTTCATGTCATTATTTTTTATGAATTCTTGCTTGTTTTACGTGCAGTAGGGATTCACGGTAGATAATAACTTTTATTGTGATATTCTGACAATTTTAATTTTACAACATACAATATCAAGTACCTATATCACACATGTCCCGCCCGGCTTGCCCGAGTGGTCAGGGACATCACTCCCTTTGAGGAGGACCCGGTTTCAAGCCTCTATGGCTACCAAAAAATGTGGAAAAAAAACCTATGGGCTCGGCTTGTGGGCTTTAATGCCCAGTTCAGTTTGTAGGTCTTTGTTGGCCCAGTCTGTAATAATAAAAATACGGTGGGACCTTGCACAGCCCTTTGGGTCTTTGTTACCAAAAAAAAAAAAATACCAATATCACACATGTCATGCTGAGCAAATAAATTTTTAGAGAGAGGAATACAGTGAACAGCAAACTAAAGATGATAACACCCACATGCATCGTTGGCCTGAGATGAAGAAGTCTAAGGTGGCCCTAGGTCAAATCATAAAATGGGTCCTATACATGTGAGTTATTTTTATTATACCATAATAGTCATAAAATCCAGGCTAAAACAAAAAATAAAATAAATATAAAATGTAAAATGTAAACTGGCCTAAATCCATATAACCCCTTGCCTTTTCCTAAAGTCCATATAACCCCCTGAAAACACTTATATAAATCCAAATAAGCCCCTGAGTTAAACTTCTATTGACAGATGAGGAATATTCAAATAATATTCTGTTTGATTGACTCTAAAAACACGGTAATATGTTTGATTGAAAATACAGTATTTCAAAATCTCCTACAATTTATTAAAAATACTAAAAATTATCTGTAGATGATAATTTTACCCCTATCAATAGCTTATAAAACCTTATCTGTGGGGTACAATCATCATTTACAGAGAACTTTTTATATTTTTAACACATTGCAGATGGTTGATATACAGTGCTTTCAATTAATTAACTAAACAAACTATTGTAGAATATTCCACATCTGCCAACTCAGTAGTTTATTTGAATTTGCACAGGTGGTTTTAAGGGATTATATGGACTTTTGAAAAGTTAGGGGGTTATATGGATTTTGGATAGTTTAAAAGGGATTATACACATTTTCCCCCTTTTTTATTGTGCAATTATTATATTGTGATACGATAAAAATTTATTGTATTCGTTAGTAAATTTGGCGCACTTAAGGAGAATGTCTGATTGTTTGTGTGCATGGGGGAGAGAGAAGGGGCACAATAAAAATGTGAAGACAAGGACAAATTTGGAATAACAAGAGTAAAAGATAACCTCTTTGGAAGAAATGATCCAGAAATAATATATACCTCAACTAATCTGGGGACCTAAAAATTAAGTCAAGATGTTCCAAGGACTTAAAATTAATTCAAAGGTTCCCCAGAGGACCTGAAATTAATTATCCCAATTAAAATTTTAAAATAAATAGGAAGATATATTCAAGGTTGTAAATGATAAAATTTTAATTATAATATTAAAAGATTTTTTTTTTTTAATTTGGGGACCCTTTTGGGGAGGAGGCCTTAGGCTCTGTTTGGGAGCGCATCGAGAGAGTTGTTGTGACATCGGAGGCCGTGGGCGGACGCAAATGCGAAGACAAACATGTTTTTTAGATATGCGTTGGGCACCTTATACTCCTTTGTTGTATCCCGTCATTTGCCATTTTTTCCACGTTTCCCGACTCCATGAAACATCGCTTCCCCCTGTAGGTACCCCAATTTTGACCATCCAAAGAAAAGAAAATTATCTCAAGTGATACCTAAAATAGACCACATTTTGGATCATAAAGAAAACTACTTAAAAAACTTAGAGGGAGAAAAGAAGAAAAAGACCTGGTCCAACACTTAGAAAAATCAAAAGGCAAGAAACCAGGCGGCTACCTTAACAAAACTGCATCCCTCAGAATGCTCAATTGAACATGCCGCCCCCCAACCGCTTCCCTCAGATGGGACATAAAACTAGCATAAATGTTGATCATTGCAGCGGTTTGTTCCTATTAGCTGCCCTTCTCCGACGGCTCAATCCTAGTAACCACCTTATTCCACCGCTTGTCATAAATGTGACATGTGGCAGGTCATGAGGCAATGCGGGTTCTTAAACCCAGCCGCCTGGAGCCCGACAGCTCAAAACAAGTAGTCGCTCCCTCCCTGGACAATATATCTAAACCAAATAGGGGGGAAGTCTGATTCAAATCCACCTTATTACACAATTCAATCTATTATCCAATGGTACTTCGCCCTTGCATCATTTTTACTATAGGGGTAGATCAAAAACTTTTTCATTTATCTCTAATCTCCAAGTATCAAGCATCCTTCAATTCCACATATTACACTTATCACAAAGAGACTTTGAGAAAGAGAGAGAGAGAGAGAGAGAGTCTTAGATGAGAGAGAAGGAAGCCTATTCCCACCAAAATCCACTCTCCAAAAACTCTCTCTAAACCCTTGGTTAAATCCCTTTTTAGCTTTAGCCAAACCAAACCAAATCCACACCTAGGTGCTGCCAAAATTTAGAAGACCTAAGACCCAGGTACCAAGCGGCTAGCCCAAATCAACCGTCGGACCCAGGTGGCTAAGTTCAAGTAGCCGACCCCACTTAGTAGCCCCCTTTGTCAAATTCTCACTAAACAGAAAGGATTCCTCGTTTTCACCTCTGTACGCGGCCAGCCATAGCTCAGAGAGGAGACCCTACAATCTACCCCAGCGAGGCGATCAACCAAAACGTCAACTTTTCCTACCTTTTTATAAAACAAGTAGCAATCACACCCCAACTCCGTCCTTTGGAGAGGTTGTCAAGCAGCTTAGTAGAGACCTTTCCGAGCAGTGATTTGATTAGCTGTGAGGCAAATTAGAACCAAACTTCCGAGAGACCCCCAAATTTCCATACTAACACCCAGGCGCGGCGCCACATTGTTATTTGTGGGGTCAATTGACCCCATCCAAATTCTAAATAACATCAAACATTACCCCTATGTTAACCCCATCCAAAAAAAATAAAAATCATTACCACATTCAAAATCCCACTTTAAAAAAAAAAAATACAACGTGGACTGGTTGGGCTGAATGGGACACATATATAATATGTTGTGATGGCCTAGTGGGTCCATCAATATTTTTTAAACAAATTTACCCGGCTATCCCCACATTAACCCAAAACTGAAAGGATTATGTGACGTACAACCCTATTTTTAGCCCCAATTACTGTCTACACCTGTTTTGAATTTTTTAAAAACAGTATACCTCATCTAATGAGGTACATACTTTTATAAAAAAATGAAGGATATGCTTCAATAAAATTGCATAGGTGCATTTATAGAAAATGTTAAAAAACTCTATCGGCGCATATACCTCGTTAATGTGAGTATAGGCTTTGTTAATTTTATATCAAAGCATATAAGAGTGGAATTGTGACTCGATTTTTTTAAACAATCAGAACAAATGAAGATTTAATATCAAACTCATTTAAATGCTTTAGTTGATTACGTAAGATTCCTTTTGCATCAAGGATTAATTTTTCGTGATCATGATGAATTTGATGAGTCAACTAATAAGAGGAATTTTCTAGAGTTTCTTCAGTTTTTTACTGATCATAATGAATCTATTAATGAAATTGTGTTGTAAAATACTCCAAAAAATAACAAGCTATGTTAAGATGATATTCAAAAGGACATCTAAATGCAACCGCAATTGAAACTACTAGTGCTATCATCATTGACCTTGCAAATACAAAATCTGGAGGGAATTGTAAAAGTTTATATATTGAAAATGCTTCATCTAATTTCTTTGATAATTTTTTTTTATTGTAAGTTGTTATATTTTTTAAAAAAAAAATTATATTTTTTATAAATATATAATAAACGTGAATTTTTTAAAAATCATGTAGTATTTAATTTTTAAATGACCTCGTCTATAGAAAATTTTGAAGTCGTCATTGCCGACACCCCCTACAACACTAACGTATGGGATCAAAGCCCATATCACCCAAGTCTACACAGGCTGTTTTTCTAGCCCACGCACACAACCAGGCTTGAACCCTGCCCTTTCGAGAGAAAGGGGGGTGTGGGTGTCCACTACCGACGTAGCAAGGTCTTGCGGGACCCTTGCAGAGATGTTTGATGGACTTTTGCAACTCAATGGACTATTTTTATTTTCTTGATATTTGATAATTAACTTATCCAACATGGGGTGGTGATGGGGACTCGACAACTTGCACAATTCAATGACGTGGACAAATTCAAGAACCTATCCTCTTTTAACAAATTGCAGAACCTCCAAAATCATAAATGAAATCATTTTAAAGGATTGTGAAAATACAAGACATTGCACGTAGCAGGAGCACAAGTGATAATTGAGGGTTGTGGTAAACATTGATACCACTGTGATTATTTTGACCAAAGGAAAATGATAGGTTAAACATGTGGTTGTCCGCGGTCCACATTTTTTTTAAGTAAATGTATACATTTATTCATTAAAATACATATTATTATAAAAAATAAAATATATATAAAATACACTATTCCTTAATAAAATAAAAAAATTTAGTTTCATACATTTGCTGTATACAGTAAGATGTACATTGCACTATATAGATGTAAGAGGGCCACTTCTAGGCTGCAGATGAAAAGGTTTCTACTGGCTTCCAGAGTACCAACAAAGTCCAGACAAGCATATCTTAATGTCTACATAACAATAATGAAACCAAATGCATAAAAAAAGAACAAGCAAATTTACATGACAAAATTTACTCACATCCATAGAGGATGGGGTTGGCTTTGAGAGTTAAATTTTTTGGTTGAGCCCTAGACAAACTATTAAAGTAGACCCCAATTTTATTTTTTTTAAATGTAGATTGTTTGAATATTGCTCATAATTTTTATTTTAAGCTATACATATTATAAAATGGATACACAGTGTTATAAAATTATTTAAATTACAACATTCTACGTTATCATATGCACATAAAAAGCAATAAAAATAATAAATTTTTAATGAAATGAGAAAATTATAATAATCAGAAAAAATACCCTTATAAGAGGGTTTAAATTTTAAACACTATTGATCGGAGAGATTTGGGGAGGGGAGAGATGTTAGGCTTGATTTTAGAGATATTAAAATAAAAAATGTTTTGGGAGGAACAAATTCATTTTTGGATCTCATCATTTATTTTGAAAATTTTATTGATCAGATTATTGGAGTCCTCCTTGGATGGGTCCTAGGCAATTGCTTTGGTGGCCTTGCCTCAGAGCCGGTCTTGATAGAGGAGAGGAGAAATTAATTCATCATTATCAAGTAATCAATCTCAATCTCTCCCTCCATAGCTCATTTCTCTCAAAGAACCAAATACACTGCTATCTCTCGTAAAAGTTAATCTATCTTAACCTTAACATGGAAGGGATTAGAAATAATAAGAAAAAATATGAAAAAAATGACCAATACACCATTACAAAAATTATCTTATGACTTCGTGAACACATACTCACTTATGTTATAAAGCAAGACATGCATATCACACCCCTATCAATGTTCAACTAAGAGAAGAAGAGCAATAAGTGATTAATATGGAGTGAAAGTTGGAGGTGACATTGTTCATATACTATTTATTTTTAGAGCAATGTTATTATACATACAATCATTTTCCTACCTTATTTCTAGTTTCATATTCCTCTTTAATGTTATACTCACTTAACGAAGTATATGTTTCATTAAAACAATTTTTAATTTTTTATCAATGAATCCATACAATTCATTGGAATATATATACACACATACTTTATTTTTTATAAAACATACATTTTGTTATTGTTAGATGAGTTATATTATTTTTAAAAAATTTAAAACACATATGGACGGAGAATAGATTGTACGTAACATTTTCTTTATTTTAACATACTCGATCCATATAAGAGGAAAGCTTGGAATTATAGGAACATGTTCTTCTCCAAGATTCATGTTTTTAGTATAATATGATGAAAGTAACAACCGCAAATGTTAATATGAATCGATACATTTCATTTGAAGTCGAAGTATTAAACCATCATTGAAATTTGAATTTCAAGGTTTAGGTCTATTTGCTCTACTTGGATTTAGATTTATGAAATTATCTTATTCAACCAATAGAATGACATTGACCATCCAATTGTTTGTTTGGTATGAGCACATATCACATCCAATGATAGGATAGTTTGAACTGTATAAGCTTCGTCTCTGTTCCCCTTCCTTAGAATAGAGTTTCTTTTCTTTCCTATTAAAATTTCTTATGGTTTCTTTATCTTACTAAAAGATCGAATAAGCAAGTTCGTACTGTACTTTATATAATTTTCATTTAAACATGAATATTAAAATACATTACGAACAGCAATTATGTTCTTTTATTGAAATTAAACATGGGATCGAATTTTCACTTCCCTGACTCAAAAGGATATTTTTGATAATTATAAAATAAAAAATTATTATGCAGCTTATTCTAACAAATATCTACTAATACTTATTCATTGTTCTATAAGATATAGCTAAATAAACATATTAATTGCTTATTTAAAAAGTTAAAATTTGTAATCTACTCCTATTTGGATTGCGACAAAAGTTATTTTAAGATAGATAATTATTCTAGTATAAATAACTTATACTAGTGAAATAATTCATTTTATGTTTGGTTGTGTTTCTAGTTATTATTTTTTTTTTGTTTGATTAACCTATGATAAGTCGTGGATATATTGTTAATAACATGTTGATGAAAATTTATAAAAGATGAAAAATGATTTGACATATAGACTATCTGATTTTAAAAGTGATGACAATGATTTGACATGTGAATTTCCTTGTACTATAAGTAGTTTGAGTGTAGTAACATAATTCTAGAGGACATAGAACTCCAACACCAATTTATTCTACCTGTTTTAATATAACTATATCTACACATTTCTTCCAAGCTAGCAAAATTCTTTTTGGGATTATTTATTCTTCTTTCATCATGTTAAAGAATCATTATGATGAAAATATTAAATCATTCTTATCATTATTATAATATTATTAAAATTTAGTTTCTTTTTCTAATATTTTAGGTTTTCCTTTGTTTATATATAAATAAAACATTTTGCTCATATAATACAATAGGGAGAAGTCTCTTCCTCTATTCTAACACATCCAATTCTATATTTATTCTTTTGCACAAACTTCTATGTAAATTGAAACTCTAACAAATATAGAGTTTCAGACCACGTGTCACACAGATGTAAATTTAAATTAATATAAAATATTTATTATATGGATAATGTTACATCCAATCTATATTCCAATCATAAATTCTAAGTGTTTTGAATTTTTTAAAATGAGTATACCTCATCTAATGAGGTATATATTTTTCTAAAAAAATAAAACATATACTCCAATTAATTACATAAATGAATTTATAGAAAATGTGAAATTTTTTTATTAAAACATATATCTTATTAAAGTAAATATATACTGTAATGTTGTGAACTAAATAGAATATAATATATAAGAGTATATAAACAAAGCACATAAATATATAGAGAAGAGAAGTAGAGAGAGATTCTTATTCACTATTTGTTGGTTGAATACAAGAGAGAACCCCTCTATTTATAGGGTGCATAGAGGAATCCCAAAGGTGGAGAGTTACAAGTCTATAGAGGTGAGGGGGAGATAGTGGGGCACTAATGGGAGTGTTATGGAATAGAAGAGTGGGGGAGGTTATGGAGTTGAAGAGTGGGGGAGGTTATAGGTTAGAGAAGTGGTGGTTATCCACCATATCTCACAACACTCCCCCTTGGATGACCACCACGCTAAGAAAATTGCCTCATTAAAACCTTGCTTGGAAAACCCAATGGGAAAAAACCAAAGCGAAGGAAAAAGAGTACAATGTAACTTAATCGTATAATAGTGTATGCGTTTGACACTGCCTCATTAAAACCTTGCCAGGAAAACCCAATGGGACAAAACCTAGGCGAAGGAAAAAGAGTACAGTTCGCAAAATGTCATCAAAAATTACTCCCCCTCATAAGTACAAGATTTCAAGAATTTTGGTCGCAAACTCGTCGCATCCCGATTTCATACACCAGCTTCTTGAATGTTGATGTCGACAAAGCTTTAGTAAACAAATCTGCAAGATTGTCCTTTGACTGAATTTGTTGAACATCAATTTCATGTCTCTGCTGGAGCTCATGAGTGTAAAAGAATTTTGGAGAAATATGCTTTGTTCTATCACCCTTGATATATCCCCCTTTGATTTGAGCAATGCATGCTGCATTGTCTTCATATATAGTTGTTGGAACATCTGTAATGAGAGATAGTCCGCATGCAGTACGAATATGATGAACCAAAGACCTTATCCACACGCATTCCCGGCTTGCTTCGTGGAGTGCAAGAATCTCAGAGTGGTTAGAAGACGTGGCGACCAAAGTCTGTTTCGTAGATCGCCAAGAGATTGCTGTGCCACCGCAAGTGAATACATAGCCTGTTTGTGAGCGAGCCTTGTGAGGATCTGAAAGATATCCTGAATCTGCATAACCCTTTAGTTGTGCACCATTATTGGAATCCTTTGCATAGAATAGACCCATGTCTGACGTTCCACGAAGATAACGAAAAATGTGCTTCACACCATTCCAATGCCTTCGAGTTGGTGCAGAGCTAAATCTGGCCAATAAATTAACTGAAAATGCAATGTCAGGTCTAGTGCATTGGGCCAAATATAATAAGGCACCAATTGCACTAAGATATGGTACTTCAGGACCAAGAAGATTTTCAGTATCTTCTTTTGGACGAAAAGGATCCTTTTTGGGGTCAAGTAACCTTACTACCATTGGAGTACTTAATGGATGACATTTGTCCATATTAAAACGCTTCAGGATTTTTTCAACATATGTTGTTTGATGAACAAGTATCCCATTTGAACTTTGCTCAATTTGCAAGCCGAGACAATATCTTGTTTTTCCAAGATCTTTCATTTCAAACTCCTTTTTCAGATATTCGGAAGCCTTTTTGAGCTCTTCAGGAGTCCCAATTAGATTAATATCATCAACATATACTGCAATAATGGTAAATCCGAGTTCCATTTTCTTAATAAATACACAGGGGCATATTGGATCATTGACATATCCTTCTTTTATTAAGTACTCACTAAGACGGTTATACCACATTCGTCCAGATTGCTTTAATCCATACAAGGATCGTCTTAACTTTATTGAGTACATATTTCGTGGTTTTGCTTCAGGCAATTTTAGTCCTTCAGGAACTTTCATATAAATGTCGGTATCTAATTTTCCATATAAATATGCAGTAACCACATCCATTAGCTGCATGTCAAGTCCTTCTGAGACTACAAGACTAATTAAATACCGAAATGTGATTGTGTCCATCACAGGAGAATATGTCTCTTCAAAATCTATCCCAGGTCTCTGCAGGAAACCCTGTGCCACAAGACGAGCTTTGTATCTAACAATCTCGTTTCTTTCATTTCGTTTTCTCGCAAACACCCATTTACATCCTACTGGTTTAACACCTTCAGGGGTTAGGACTACTGGTCCAAATACTTGGTGTTTTGCAAGTGAATCCAATTCTGTTTGAATAGCAGCTTTCCATTGTGGCCAACAATTTTTTCGTCTGCATTCATCCACTGAACGTGGTTCTAAATCATTATCTGAAATGATTTCTGTAGCTACTGCAAATGAGAATATATCATCAACAAGCACTTGCTTTCGATCCCACAATATTTGTGAATTTGCATAATTTATGGAAATTTCTTCATTTCCATGTACTTGTTCTTCATGCACGGGCGTCACTTCAGGGACGTCAGTCTCTTCAGGGACTTGTGTCACTTCAGGGACTTCTTCCTCTATAGGAGTTATTATTGTGGGTCTTTCAAGTGTTTCATACTCTTCTAGAGAATTATTCTTCATTGTTTTTCTCCTTCGGGGAGCTGAATCTTTTGAGCCTATAGGTCTTCCACGCTTCAGGCGTGTTTTTGTTGATTCATTAGCCGGCATATTAGCAGTTTTTCCTATTGGAACATTAATTCGAGCTGGAGTATTAGCAGCTGGAATATGTGATTTCATCACTTTTGCTGCATCATTGAATGCATCTGGCAATTGATGCGCAATTCTTTGAAGATGAGTGATTCTTTGCACTTCAGTTTCACATTGATTAGTGCGAGGATCAAGATGAGACAAAGATGGAGTTTTCCATATAAGTTCACGTCGTTCTTCTGGCGACGGATTTTCTCCCCCTAATGACGGGAATATTGTCTCATCAAAATGACAATCCGCAAATCGAGCGGTAAAAACATCCCCTGTCAATGGTTCAAGATATCTTATAATAGAGGGAGAATCAAAGCCTACATAAATTCCCAATCGACGTTGAGGGCCCATTTTAGTTCGTTGTGTAGGGGCAATAGGAACTTGTACAGCACAACCAAAAATTCGAAGATGTGAAATATTTGGTTGATGACCCAGTACGAGCTGTAAAGGGGAATATTGATGATAAGCAGTTGGCCGAAGGCGAACTAATGCTGCTGCATGCAATATAGCATGACCCCAAGCTGAAACGGGTAATTTTGTCCTCAAAAGCATAGGACGTGCAATTAGCTGAAGATGCTTAATAAATGATTCAGCTAATCCATTTTGGGTGTGCACATGAGCAACAGGGTGTTCAACATCGATGCCATGCGACATACAATAGTCGTTAAAAGTTTTCGATGTGAATTCACCAGCTCCATCAAGACGTATTGACTTTATATGATAATCCGAAAAATGCGACTGTAATCGGATTATCTGAGCAAGTAGTCTTGCAAATGCAGCATTCCGAGTGGATAATAGACAAACATGCGACCATCTAGCAGATGCGTCTATCAATACCATAAAATACTTGAATGGTCCACATGGGGGGTGGATTGGGCCACATATATCCCCTTGGATTCTTTGCAAAAATGTTGGTGACTCAACATTGACTTTTGTAGGGGATGGTCTAACTATCAATTTTCCTTGTGAGCACGAAGTGCATTGATAGTGATTAGGTAAAAGAATCTTCTGGTTCTTTAACGAATGCCCAAATGAATTATCAATTATTCGACGCATCATTGTAGATCCTGGATGCCCGAGACGATCATGCCAAAGTGTAAAAATATCTGAATCATAGAACTTCTGGTTCATTACAGCATATGATTCGATTGTTTTTATGGTTGTATAATACAACCCAGATGAGAAAGCATGAAGTTTCTCTAATACATGTTTTTGGCCTGAAACAATTGAAGTAATACATAAATACTCCATATTGTTTTCATTGATAGTCTCAATATGATATCCATTAAGACGGATATCCTTAAAACTTAGCAGATTTCTTCTGGATCTTGCTGAATATAATGCATCATTAATACAAAATTTTGTACCTCCTGGTAATATTATATTTGCTCTTCCGGAGCCTTCAATTAATTTCGTAGTACCAGAAATGGTATTAACATTTGCATTGATTAATGTCAATGTCGAGAAATATTGTTTATTTCGTAGGATCGTATGTGTTGTAGCGCTGTCTGCTAGACAAATGTCACCAACCATAGCCATTCTTGTAAAAAAAAAGAAAATGAAATAAATAAGATAAATATAAAAATAAGAAAAATGGATTTTAGATAACAAAGAAAAATTATAATTATAAAAATTATAAAAGTCTGATCGTACATCAGGTACGTGACCATATTTTTAAAGCACCAAATACATAACAATCATTTTCCTTGTGTTAGGGGTTTGTTCTGCAACCCTTTTTCCCTTCAATTATGCTTTTGTTTAATAGCAAATCACTTCTAGTGATTTGAGATATTTTACAAACTTTATGATTGTTGTGCTTTCTCAACTATATAAATCATGATCTCATCATTCATGACCACAACTTCCATGGCGAACATAAAATAAAATGCATTTACTTCGGGTAATGATGCTATGCCATTGAGTTGAGTTATATGATATTTTAAAAAAATCGTTGTTCGGCAACGAGAATATATAAAATTGGTGCTCTCAATATTGCTACAACTGGAGCATATTTGAGGCATAATGGCCGGTGGACCTTTGTCAATGAGGTATTAATCTTTAAATCCTCTTCATTATGATGATGATGATGGTAAAATCTAATCATAATTTACATGTTCCTGCTGGGATACATGGATCTTTTTTTTTTATTATTTGGTCCTTCAAGGACCTGAAAAATATATCATATAACTTTTGTTTGGTCCTACAGGGACACGAACAATCATGATTTTTGTATAGTCCTTCAGGGATAGAACAAAATAAAATTTTACATGTTCCTGCTGGGATACATGGATCTCTTTTTTTATATTATTATTTGGTCCTTCAAGGACCCGAAAAATATATCATATAACTTTTGTTTGGTCCTACAGGGACACGAACAATCATGATTTTTGTATAGTCCTTCAGGGATAGAACAAAATAAAATTTTACATGATCCTTCAAAGATTCATATAATCATAATTTTTGTACAGTCCTTCAGGGATAAAATAAAATAAAATTTGTATGATCCTTCATGGATACAATATAATTTGTATGATCTTTCATGGATACATTTTTAATCATATCTTTTACATGATTCTTTAAGGATCCATGTAATAATTTTTGTAGTCCTTCAGGGATAGAATAAAATCAGAATTTTACATGATCCTTCAGGGATAGAATAAAATTTGCATGGTCTTAATTGGAACACATTATTTATAACTTCTACATGGTCCTTCAGGGATCCATGTAATTACAATTTTTGTATGATCCTATAGGGACACATGACATTGTAACATTAAAATGAATTTCAAATCAAATATAAATATCAAATTAATTGATATTTGTGAGAACTTCTGGTTCTACACATAGATGTATAATATTTAAATTTCAATAAAAGATGACAAACATGAAACAGTTACATGAAAAATAAATAATCAAATGATAGATGCCGCATACTGTTGCATGAGAAAATTGCATACTAGTTTTCATAAATTAATCATATCATAACATATATATGAAAAATTTTGATAATTTTCATACGGTTCCATGCATATTGAAAAAAAAAAATTAATCATATGTATGTAGTAGATGATTTACATAAAAATACATAACATCAAAGGAGAGTATATTTTTTTTTTGATATAGATCATTAAGAACCCATCGATACAAACCTTTCTCTTTAACAAAGAGCTTCTCGTGCTGATAACGTGTTGTGAACTAAATAGAATATGATATATAAGAGTATATAAACAAAGCACATAAGTATATAGAGAAGAGAAGTAGAGAGAGATTTCTTATTCACTATTTGTTGGTTGATTACAAGAGAGAACCCCTCTATTTATAGGGTGCATAGAGGAATCCTTTTGTGAACTAAATAGAATATGAATATATAAGAGTATATAAACAAAGCACATAAGTATATAGAGAAGAGAAGTAGAGAGAGATTTCTTATTCAATATTTGTTGGTTGAATACAAGAGAGAACCCCTCTATTTATAGGGTGCATAGAGGAATCCCAAAGGTGGAGAGTTACAAGTCTATAGAGGTGAGGGGGAGATAGTGGGGCACTAATGGGAGTGTTATGGAATAGAAGAGTGGGGGAGGTTATGGAGTTGAAGAGTGGGGGAGGTTATAGGTTAGAGAAGTGGTGGTTATCCACCATATCTCACAATATGTAATAATTTTTTACCACCACATATGAAACTAGAACCGGAGTTAAAGAAAGAAAAACTGTGTGTCACATCACTCTTATTTTATTTAGTAGGGATTCGGTTTGAGCATCGCTGTTATAATATACAATAGACAAGCCTCTGCAACCATCATAAAAGTGTACATTACGCATTACGCTCCATTTTCGGTGGACCTCCACTGTCCAATAAAACATATTCCACCATTCACACTGACACCACTCATCCAAACGTTCCATCGATCCAACTGATGGACTCCAAATATCAACGGTCATAATAGAAGGATCAAAATCTCCGTAACGATACAGATTTGACGTAGCTGTAACCCAGAAAAAGACGCGTAAACCGCGGATTTGAACGGTCAGGATTAACTAAAAAAACCAGGGACGTCTTCATCCACAAAGAAGGGCATATATGAAACCTTTTATATCAGTGAGGGGTTTAAGTTCAATTTGGGAGGTCTTTCACTCTGGTTTCTTTAAAGAGCACAAGAGATCTGATTTAGGGAGACGCATCACTTCAAATCCGCTCTTTTTATTTAACTAGGGAGAGTCTTTTTGAATCTCGTATGGGAGTGAAGAAATCGAGGTCCTGAATCGGATTTTCACTTGTCGAGATCGGAAATCCTCAGCTGGTGAGTGTTTCAAGGTGCTTCTTGTGGATCTTTTTTGAGAGTGTTTGATTTGTTCATGTAGGATTTTAAGTTACTTAGTCGTTATTTCTGAGCTTATTTGTTCTAGTCGAATTTTTTTGATGGGTTTAGCTGAAAAGATGTTTTTGTTTTCGGGGATCTGTTTATGATTGTAAGAAAAGAAGGAACTTGAGATAAACATGCATTATTGGATTTTGTGGTATGTATAGAATATATCAAGCTTTCAGATCACTGATTTTTAGCTTCTTAACCATAAAATTGTGTCTTCTTTAATAATAAAAAAATTGGAATTTGAACTGGATTAGTAGTTAGACATGGTTTTGGTGATATGGTTGTTGTGCTTTTGTCTTAATGCTTTCAAAATGGATCATTTGATGATTCTCTTTCCTATTGGGACTGGTTCAATGGTACAGTTTTTAGTTGGTAATTTGTTTTGTTAGATTCTGTAATCAACTAGCTTCAGTTTGAATACTGTTAGGTTCAATATGGCTGGGAAGATGAATGCAGCGGACAGTCGTACAAGGAGCTCCATATCTATATGCATCGTAGTTGGTCTTTGTTGTTTCTTCTACATATTAGGGGCCTGGCAGAAGAGTGGATTTGGAAAGGGTGACAGCATAGCCGTGGAGATCACCAGACAGACCGATTGTGGCACCCTTCCTAATCTGAATTTTGAGACCCACCATGATGGCGCCGGTATTCCATCCGAGGCTTTCAGTTCAAAAGTGAAGGAAATCAAGCCATGCGATGCATCATACACCGATTATACACCTTGCCATGACCAGCAGCGGGCGATGACGTTCCCTAGGAATGATATGATCTATAGGGAGAGACATTGCGCTCCGGAGAATGAAAAACTGCATTGCCTTGTCCCCGCCCCCAAAGGATATGTTACGCCATTTCCTTGGCCAAAGAGTCGTGATTTTGTGCCTTATGCGAATGTTCCTTATAAGAGCTTGACTGTTGAGAAGGCTGTTCAGAATTGGGTTCAGTTTGAGGGTAATGTGTTTAGATTCCCTGGTGGGGGGACACAGTTTCCTCATGGGGCAGATGCATATATTGATCAACTTGCATCAGTGATCCCGATGGCCAATGGAACAGTCAGAACTGCTTTGGACACCGGATGTGGGGTATGCATATATGACTCTTCTCTCAAACATTAGATTTGTTGCTCAGTCAGGTTGCAATTCACCATGTATTGCATATTGTTTGAGTGATCTTTTTTATTCGAAATGATATCACCTTGACTCTACTTGATGCTTGGCCAAATGTAAATTATAAATTAATGATTTTCAGGATAATAACTAAAAGTGATCAAGCCGTTGAAAACAAGTATAAAATTTTCAGTTCTTGCATTATTTAGGATATTGTTTTACTATTTCTCTATAAAAGAAAATACAAAGGAAGCTAATTCTAAAAACACAGACCTGAATACTCTTATGAGTAATCTTCTAAAGTTCATAAACGTGTTCTGTTGCATGATTGATGTTATTGATCAATTTCTTCTGCCCGTTATTTGTCTTTCTTGCTGTTTTTTTATAGCTAACTTGTGCTTAATTTAGGTTGCCAGCTGGGGTGCGTACCTGTTGAAAAGAAATGTGTTGGCCATGTCATTTGCGCCCAGGGATTCACATGAGGCACAGGTGCAATTTGCGTTGGAAAGAGGTGTTCCTGCATTTATTGGTGTTCTTGGGACTATAAAACTCCCGTTTCCCTCAAGATCATTTGATATGGCTCATTGTTCGAGGTGCTTGATACCATGGGGAATAAATGGTGAGTATTGACAGTTTGTTATTACATGTTATGATGCTGTGTTGATTAACAATAGATCGAAAGAAATTCATTAACTGTATAAATAGACTTTTGTGTTCTTGGATTCCTACTTTGTGTTTCTGATTAAAGTGGCGCCCCATGTCATTTATACGCAGACGGGAAGTACATGATGGAGGTTGATCGGGTTCTCAGGCCTGGAGGTTACTGGGTACTGTCTGGCCCCCCAATTAACTGGAAGACTAACTTCCAAGCATGGCAACGTACCAAGGAGGATCTAGAGAAGGAACAGAATAGCATTGAAAGAACTGCTGAACTTCTGTGCTGGGAAAAGACATACGAGAAAGGTGAAATTGCCATATGGAGAAAGAGAATCAATTCTGATTCTTGCCCTGGAAGGCAGGATGAACCTCACGCTAGAATTTGCGAACCTACTAGTGCAGATGATGTCTGGTAAGTCTCTTTCCTCTTTCCTATTGCTGATCAATTTATTTTACAAAAATACAACCTATATGCTTGCAGCATGCATATAATCTCATGATGGGGAAGCCCACACAAGAGCAATGAGACAATCAATTGAATTGCAAAAAAATAAGAAATTAATAGCTGAGCTTCTTGGTTGTATGTGATTTGTTTCCTGCTGGCATGAGTGCATCTATCAGAACTTATTTTTTCATTGAATTTGACTTCAGAGCTTGTTTCAGTTAAATTCTCCCTGCCCTGGCCACTATGTCCAGTGTACATGTGTGCAAATGTGGTCACGGTAGATTGGGGGCAGTACATGAAAGGACGCACCACATTTTGACCCATTCTGTTTATGCATTTTCTTGGATGATCTTGAAAATTTTTCTTACTACTAAGATCATGTGACTGCCTCAGTGAATCTAAAGTTCTAAACACATCGCAGCAAACTATCTCAGTTTTTTTCATGGGGACGATATCCCATTCATCTAATTTCCCAAGATTTCCTGTCACCATTTGTTTATGCTAATCTGGCCCTTTTTCAGGTACAAGGAGATGGAGACATGTGTCACTCCTTATCCTGAGATCAACAGTCCTGAAGAAGTTGCTGGGGGGAATTGAAGACATTCCCTCAGAGGCTTAATGCTATTCCTCCCAGAATAGCCAGCGGATCTGTTTCTCGCGTCTCCGTTGCTTCATACCAGGAAGACAATAAGCTATGGAAGAAGCATGTAAAAGCATATAAAAGGATAAATAAGTATATTGACTCAGGAAGATATCGCAATGTGATGGATATGAATGCAGGATTAGGAGGTTTTGCTGCTGCACTTGAATCTTCTAAATTATGGGTCATGAATGTGGTGCCCATCATCGCTGAGAAAGCCACCTTGGGTGTTATATATGACCGAGGACTGATTGGCATGTATCATGACTGGTTCGTATTTTTCTTTTACTCATGTTTCATATTATTGTTATAGCCGGGTCTTTATTTACCGTGGATGTTCTTCTCCCATATTCATGCTATTGTTTTATTTATTTGTAATCGATAACAAAAAAAAATTATGAATATTCTCTTTGAACATACCACACTTTGTTTATTTCTTCAGAAGGATATAATTGATTTTCTGTGGTAATTATGTACCTCTTGAACTTTTTTTTTTTTTTTAAATCCTGTAGCTCTTGAAAGAAGCATAGTTTTCCAAAAGCATGCTGTTTTTAAAATGCTCAATGATATATAACGCACATGCTTTTCAAGTCACTTTCTTACCTGTTCAGTTGGAACTCTCATCATCTTTATGCTTTCGGGATTCCATGAATTTGAAATTTCGTTGTTAACATTTGTTCCAAGAATGCTTATGAGTGGATAAAAACAAGGAGGCTTGTCTTGCTTGTTGAATCTCTCCTTTAAAAAAAAAAAAGTGGTTTATTGGTCCTTTGAAGAAACTTAAGTTGTACCTTTACCATATTGGTCAATATCTATAACACCTCAATGCAGCATGTCTGATTTGTTCTGAAGCAGCTGTGCATGTGGATCTACATACTGTATCGATGATATTGGTATAATGACAGGATTTACATAAATGAGTATTTGTTAAGTATATGGTGGCTATTGCCTGTATAAGTGATGGTTAATATATATATATATATATATCTTGGAATTTGTTTATGTACTTTTGCCATTTTGAAGGTTTTCCATTGTTGCCTAGGAATGGTTCAGTGATCGGTTTGCAAGTTATAAGAATTTCAGGTGCTAGAGAACACTAGCAGTATGAAATAGTCTTTATGATAGAGTTTATAAATCTGGACCTCTCACTCTTGGGAATGGTAGTGAATGGAGTGAACTTTTACTCATTTTTCTGCTGTACTTAGTTCATGGTGTGGGTCTGTGAGAAATTTATTATTCAAGGCATTATCTGCTAGGTATTTGTCACCATGCAAATTTGTTTATTTAAGGTAGGTCCTTTGTCGATGATAGTGTCTGTGTTCCACCTTTTTATGTAGATTATTTGTTTTCTGAAACTTTTCTCATGTTGTTATAAGTCATGAAAATGGAAAATGTCTGATACTGGGAGTTACATACTGCCCACTTCTTCACTGTTAGAATTCTCCTTGTTTTTAGTTATTTTTTACTTTGTCAAGTCATTACCAAATATATCTTCACATCTTCCCTTTTCATGCTGCAGGTGTGAAGCTTTCTCCACTTATCCTCGGACATACGATCTCATTCATGCTAATGGTGTTTTCAGCTTGTACAAGAACATGTATGTCTCTCTCATATTATTATCCATATTGCATGCTTAGACTAAATAAAACATTAGTAGTCTATATTTGTACTACCTTGTGAAAAAAAATAGTCAGTCCAAATGTGGACTAGCAAAAACATTGTTTAAGGTTTAATAAAGGTATTCAATTGACTAATAATATATTATTCTGAATATCATTTGTGCCAAATGGTATTAGAATACCATTTTAGCTTTATACTCAATATAACACCACCAAAGGAGGCCAAAAAGATTTTGTACAAACTTGAGTTAAACCTACATTTGCTTTCAATGTTCCTAACCTGTGTGCCTCATATCCACTCAATTTGATCAGCTGCAAAATGGAAGACATTCTTCTGGAGATGGACCGAATATTGCGACCCGAAGGGGCAGTGATATTCCGTGACAATGTCGATGTACTTATCAAAGTGAAAAGGATTGTGGCCGGCATGAGATGGAACACGAGAATCGTAGATCACGAGGATGGGCCATATGTGTCTGAGAAGATACTGGTTGCCGTCAAACAATATTGGACGGTTGGAAGTAATGGCACCGCGGTCAACTAGTGATACCAATGGGGCTTGACATGCCCTGTCTCCCATGAAAAAGAAAAGAATGCAAATTATGTTCGCTATTTTGTTTTTGTACTGTAACTTTGGTCTCTGGAAGGTGATGAGAGATTTAGAGGTAATTTCTGTGGCCAGAGGTTTGCATTCTACTTGGTTGCCATTTTTTCCCACTAATGCTTTTTATGTTTGTCATTTTTATTCTTTGTTTTTAAATTTATTTTTTAAATTTTGCTGAAGGCTCATGTTGCTCAGAATGTAATGTAGCATTTGTTGCTGTATCGGAATTTTTGTTTTCTAGTGAGATTTACTTTGCTTGCTCACGTTGTATTTCATGTTGGTTTGTTTCACAGAGTTTTTTTTTAGTCACTGCACGTAAAAAAAGTTTGATTTTTTTGCATATACACCGCTGCTTGTTAAATTTTAATTTTATCAACGTACTCTGTTTAAAATGATCCGTTCAAAAATAAGCTTGAAAAAGTCATGTTGGGTATCCATACCCATCCGTCACGATGTTAACATTTAGTATCCAACCTTGATTTTGGTTAACCATGGGGCATGCAATTATAAAATTATCCTCTTTTATTCCTTCTAAATCCTATAAGAAACCTAACCCACGTGAAACCCTCACATTTCATTCTCTCTTTCATCATATTGTCAATCCATTCAAGCCTCATATGCAAGAAATGTGAAATATTGGGTGAGAGGCTGAAAAAGAAGATGGTGGATGAGTATTTGGTCTTTTTAGCGGGGCAAACGGGTATTGTGACGGAAAAAATTAAACCCAATTCACCGTTGTTAACTGCATCCGGTGTATGGATACGTGACTTATGACTTATAATTTTTAAATAAAACTATTTTAAATGGAGTGTTTTAACAAAATTAAAATTTAAAAGAAGTATATATGCAAAAAAATAAAAATAAAAAAGTTCTTCATGTCACTTTTATATAACTTATCAAATGATATACAATCATACAACACTCTATTAAACTCATTTTTTTTATATAAAAAATAAAAATAAAACTTTAACAACGACTCTTCAACGGTGAATGATCAATAACTAATTTCAATCTTTAACAGGCCTCGCCTCAAACCCACCTCCCTTTCTCTTCTGAAGAGTGTAATCCATGTGCGTCCCAAGAATCTTGTCCCACCCAATAAAGAATGGCTGAGAGAAGTTGTACTTGTTCCCATACAACTGGTGGTGCACGTCGTGGTATGCGCTGTTGTTATCAAACAACACGTGAAGTGGATTCCCCGGCAACCACAGCCCGCAGTGGTCGTCCACCGTCTTTATCGTCGCAAAGGAGAAGAAGAAGATTGCGGTTCGGGGGGACATGCCGGAGACGAGGAACGCCAGGGCCCCGCCGACGGTGTCGAGGAGGAGGCCCTCCAAGGGGTGGTTGTAGAGGGCTCCGTAGGCGTAGGGGACGACGAGGCGGTGGTGCTTGGAGTGGACGTGCCGGTAGAGGAACTTGTTGATATGCATGTACCTGTGTATGAAGTATTGCCATGTATCCAGCACCAACATCGCCACCCCAAACTGTCCAGCCAGCGTGATCAGGGATGTTCCTGTCGTTATAGTTTCTGTGGCGTTGTTCCTCGCAACCTATAATTATGATCACAAAGTTAGTCATGTTCGATACGATAAATGTACATTCAAATTAAAGAGTATTTGAATATTGAATTAAGAATGATTCAACGCTTACGGTGAACAAGAGGAGAGAGACTGCGATCTGGAACGCTTGTTGAACAAGAACGCCTTTCACGACGGTGCTCTTGGAGGCTAGGTTTTTGGCGTCTTCGTCTTTCCTCGGGTGCAAGCGGTAGTCGTCGAAGCGTGAGATCGAACCCATCAGAACATAGAGTCCGGAGTACAACCAATAGACTATGACCGGCACGAAAGTGCCCAACAACTCTTCAGAAGCAAAAACAGCCATTAGTGTGATGTCAAGTTTTGAAGTACAGAAAGATCTCAACACCTCAAATGCCTTTGTTGGTTCACCAAGGCTATTTGATGCATATTTATAGGGAAAAAAATATATGTTGACCTTAGAATTGGTCGCATTAAACCAACCCAGTTTTTTGAAACCACTGGAGTTCTCTTTTTTGGACTGCGGGGTTTCGTTGTATTTTAGAGGATCTTCAGATGTGACAATAGAAAGAATGAGAGCAAGGGATTCATTTTTTTTTATTATTATTAAAGTAACAACAAATTGCTTGAATGAGATTGTTTTGTTGGCGACTCCTGACTTGTTTTGTTGGCGACTCCTGACTTTGAAATGCATATACATATCGGATGACTTGTTGGTTTGACCTGGAAACTTTGAACCGAATTGGTCAGTAAAAATATTTTTGGGTCGTGTCCGTGCCAACATGTTGACATAAGTATAAACTATAAACTGATGGGAGACATTATATTATGGAGTTATTGCCCATAGTTTATACAGTGAATACGGAATAAAATATTTGTAGTCTTGTTTGTTTGGGTAAAAGAATAATAAATGCGAAATTGATTAAAAAAATAAATATAAAAATATGTTTATTTACAAAGAATATGTATGTATAGGTGAATATATGTGAATAAATTTATGTTGATATTATAAGTCATTTTAAAATTAGATTAAAGACATCTAAATCCCTGTAAATATAAGAAAACCCATATAAATCTCTACTAAAATTGAGACAGACGTACGAGTCCCTAAAAACTCAGAAAAACCCAATTATCATACCTGAGTTAAATTTCCATCCAAACTTAATGGAATATTCCCAGAATATTATGTCACATATAATTGTGTAGACATTGAAGTCCTTATAAACAGTCATAAAGATAAATTAGTCCCTACAAAAGACAAAATTGCCCCTGAAAGACTTTTACATTAAATTATATACACATTGCAGTCCCTATAAACAATCATAAAGACAAATTAGTCCTTACAAAAGATAAAATTGCCCTTGAAAGATTTTTATATTTAATTAGATAGATATTACAGTCCTTATAAATAATCGTAAAGACAAATTGGTACATGTAAAAGATAAAAATGCCCCTGAAGAATTTTTACATTTAATTGTGTAGAAATTGCAATCTTTTAGAGGGTATTTAATTTTTAAATTGCAATGTCTGCACAATTAAATGTAAAAATACTTCAAATGTATTTTTGTCTTTTAGAGGAACAAATTTGTCTTTACGATTGTTTTATGAGGACTGTAATGTTTATTCAATTACATGTAAAAGTCTTTTAAGGGCAATTTTGTCTTTTAATGTTTGTAAAGACTTAAATGTCTTTAACCCTTTAAAATTATGTTATTGTACTCAATCTATTCCATTGATATAAGAGGTTTACATGTCAAATTATATATTTATATTTTTTAAAAAATTATTTATATTTTATTCATCTTTTATAAATAATTTATCTATAATAAATTAATAACAAAAATTTTATTATGTTTTTTAATAAAAATAATTAAAAATACAACCAATATAAAACGACTTATTCAACTTGGGTAATAATATATATTATAATAATTATCTATGAAGGAAAAATCTATATCCAAATGGAAGCGTAAGGGATAGAACTATAAAAGAAATCACATGATTTTTTGTCTGTTATATATTTTTATCATAATAGAATATAGTTTTTCTTTTGACCAAAGATGGACCTTTTTATAACACGTTGAAGACTCACAAATTGGTCCGAAGATGAGGTGTGGGGAAGAGGCATAGAGTGGTTGGTTACAAGAGTTTTGCAACCCACCGAAAATCAGAAAGGAAAAAAATTTTGGGGCAAAAAAAAAAAATGTTGATACACGCAATCTTTTTTATAACTTGTTTTGTAGTTTCATATGTTATGATAACGTAATATATACTGTACTATCATAGTGTATGAGTCATATCATATTATATGACCTAATATTTTTTTTTTTTACCATGAAAAAATATACACTAATGTATTTCAGTATATACTTAATTTTATATAACAGCATGCACTTCAAAAGGTGAATGTATGATTTTAAAAAAAAAAGAATGAACTGCAATTGGAGCTATAATGGAACTGCATGTATCTTTTTTCAAAAAAATAATACCCCAATTACCCATGGATACACAAATCCCCCCATATGAAGTATATCTGCTTCTCCCCAGCTAGCGCGTAGCCCCAACTTTAATAGTTGGTTTGATAAGGAGATAAGTAGTGGGATAAAATGTAATTATGATGATAAGTGAGTGGGAGGACTGTTTATCCCCGTTTGATATAAAAAATAATCATGATAAATTGCAGTTGTCCCAATTTTGAAATGAAATAAGGATATTTATTCCATCTAAAAATTGAGATATCATTTATCCCCACTTCTTATCCCAATTTTACATATGTAAATATGGATAAATTAATGAATTTTTTATTCTCTACCCCCCGTATGGCTAGAGAAATAAACCTAGAATAAGGAAGAATACATGAGGATAGTAAAAAAAGTTGTTTGTTTTGACAGAATAAACCCCGATAGTTATGTCTGGATAAGCTAGGATAAGGCCTGATAACTATTCTAAAGAAATTGTGGAATTGTTTATCAAGATTTATCTATACCAATGGATAAAAATACCCTTCTCTGTCATTTTAAAAAATTTGTCTCACCTAACAGACTCACACAGATTCTAAAAACTGTTATATCTATCAAATCAATCATATATCTCTCACACTATTCCCAGGGGGTATAATTGTCATTTAAAAAATCATAAACTCTTATTCATCCCTTATTAACCATTTATCATCACTTTATCCAAGGTGAACCAAACAATAAAAAAGTCATTTTTACGTTTCCCAATGAGAATAACAAAAAAAACAACCAAACAAAAAGTTATTTATTCAGCCTGAATTATTATCTATTCCAATATAGCTATCGGGAGCGAATAACCTAAGTCACACCACATAAAAAGGGTAAAATTATGACAATTTATCTTCAAAACTTTAATCATCGTCAAATTAACTTAATGAAGAACATGAGACCTTCTCATAGGATATATAGTTATATATTAGATCGGATAAATAAAATAAATTAAAACGATTTTTCTCAAAAAAAACATAGGGCACTTTATCTCCATTAAACGGATATATGCTTCCAAACAAATTATCAAATGATATGTTTTCTTGAACCAGAGACCTTCTAACGCTTTCGAAGGACTTTGATGAGGCATTGGACGCGACGAGTATAATCCCTTGTTTTTTTTTTCCATGGTACAGATTTCGAAGACCCAACCAATTCCATTCAATAATTGATAAGATATCTACGCATATCATTGAAACAGTTGCAGATTAATTTGATTTCTTCTGTGACCCATTTTTTCAATTATATATGTCAAACCTTACGAATATCAAATGGTTTGACAAATAGAAAATAAAATCCCTTATTTGGATGTTGATTTTAATAAAGAAATTTTCAAAAAATCATATCGGTAGAAAACTTTACGTTCCCATTTATGTCGAAATGGATGAGAATTACAGGATTTTTAAATGAGATTATCCTTTTCTTTTATTCTCTTCTAATTATTTTAATATTTGTTAGATGTGTTTTTTTTCTAAAGACGGTGGGCTTCCGCTCTTTTATAAAGAAAAAAGAATCCAAAAGGAAAAATACATGAAATTGCCAAGTAACGATAACATGTAGAAGATAACTCTACGAAGTTCTTGAGCAGAAGTCCAAGAGTGAAAAAAAAAAAAATACAAAACTTACCCTCCCTAAAAACCATGCTACTAGACCCTACACAGAAATGACCTCAATCCAAAATGCAATGCGTTGCAGTCTCCCAAATGTTCTCTAAATACGGGACACTCTCTTTGAAAATGAAATGATTGCAAGTAAGCCATATTGCTCTATTATTGTGACGCCTGGCCTATTGAGGGGGTGGTAGGCCCAAGAGTCCTAAAAGATCCCTGGATTGGGTGAAGAGTTTACTCCCACATCGTATAATGGGAGGTGATAGTTTGTGTTTGTAGTGAGCACAACTTTTAGACAATAAGACACATTTTAAATTCGTGAGCCGACCAAGGACAAAGCGTTAATTGTAATGGATAAGATCACAACAAACCTCTATCGAGATTTGATCTTATCTATTACAACCGAGTCAAAGTCACTAAGAGGAGAAAGCAGTTCCGTGGCACCAATTCAAAGGGAACAACATAAATGGGTGTATGTGGTGATAGATTCAATTGTTCAATCACAATCCTGAGCTGCTGGAGTGGGTTTTGTTGCTTTGGGAGATGATCCACTTCATTTCCTTGGTGCGGGCTATCACTATTACCTGTGGGACTCGCCCCATAGTGAAATCATTATGCGAGACAATGGGGATTTATAGAGCTATGTGGGTGCTTAGATTAGGCCTATCAACAGATCACGGAACTAGGTCTGTCAACGAGTCACCGGTCGATCGGGACCTGACTTGAACCTGATCTGATAAAAGACGTAAATACCTAACCCGAAGGACCCAACAATCAGAACGGCTCGGATCTAGGTCCACCCCGACCTAATCTCATGGACCCGTTGGACTCGATTGATCCAACCCAAATATTGTGTAATAATTTTTTATTTATAATCCAACCTAACACTCATGATTCAACCAAACATTTATAACTAAATTTTTAATAATCATTTAAAAATTTAAAATATTTTTACAATCTTTTGATATCACATAAAAGCATAATAATCCAAATCGTATTCGAAATGTTTCCTCATAAAACATTAAAAAATAAAAATAGTAAAGAACTATTTATAATACACTAGACTATATTAAAAAGAAAAAAAAATTGAAATCATTGTAGGCCCTTAAGAAGTTCCTCAATCTCTTTTTATCTGGGTTTGTTAATTATTCAACCCGACCCGTTGACAGGCCTAGCTCAGATGCAAGCACTGTCATAACCTTTCTTCAGGATGAATCAATTGGCCCTACTCATCTCCAAGACCAAATCGAGTAAATAAAGAAGTTGGCTACAAATAAAAGACCAATCTATTTTATGAAGTAACATGTAATTTAACCTAATTATTTCATTATCCCAATATCAAACCGGACCTATAAATTTCTATTGTATCAAAAATCAACAAAAACTGCTTTTGTAAACAACTTTTTTCTAGATTCAAAGTGTGTGATGCTTTGACAAAAAAATTGATTCCTGATGAGGCCACAGTGCCAGTTTGAACACCTTATTCACGTGAAGGGAAGTAACTAATCAAGCAAGGACGGAGCCCGAGCCCATCAAAGCTCATGGGTGAAAGTTTTACAATATGATATTTAGCTGCAAAATATTTCATTGGTAAATGATATTATTTCGTTGATAAATATTATTCCCAAATAAATTATTTCATTGGTAAGTGCAAGGTTGATATGCCGTCCCGTACTGTTTATACCATTGAAATGATATTTCCTCCGCAGAAGAATCCCTTACGAAAATAAATTCCTTGACAAAATATTTCTAACTAAAAGTTTGTATTAATCATGCATTGTAAATATATATTACACAGGAAAACATTTTCTTGGGAAAGACCATTTAGAAAATTTAGTGTTTTTTGTAATTCTCTTAATTTCGAGTTGAATGGATCCATTTTTAGTAAACGTAAAAAATAATTTAACGAGGTTTATACATCGTTTAACGCAGTATATGCTCCACTAGATTTCTAACAAGATATACAGGACGATATTTTGGACTGAAAAAAAACTGAGTGTACCAGCGCCCAAAGGTAGTCTATATGTAGAATGAGAGACTATATAAGTATACACTAGTATGAAAAATAGAAAAATTAATTAGGGGTCCCCGAGTCTACCCTCTTATTATTTTTAAGTCCCTGATAGTTTTAGAGTTTTCTTTAGGCCCCTATTCTAATTTTTCATCTAAGTCCCTACAAGCATTGGGAAAACCTATATAAGTCCATACTAAAATTGGGACAGACGTACGAGTCCCTGAAAACTCAGAAAAACCCAATTATCATCCCTAAGTTAAATTTCCATCCAAATTTAACGGAATATTTCTAGAATATTCCATCACATATAATTGTGTAGACATTGAAGTCCTTATAAACAGTCATAAAGACAAATTAGTCCCTACAAAAGATAAAATTGTCCCTAAAAGACTTTTACATTAAATTGTGTATATATTATAGTCCCTATAAATAATCATAAAGATAAATTAGTTCCCGCAAAAGACAAAATTGCCCTTGAAAGACTTTTACATGTAATTGAATAGACATTACAGTCCTTATAAACAATCGTAAAGACAAATTGGTCCCTCTAAAAGACAAAAATACCCTTAAAGGATTTTTACATTTAATTGTGCATACATTGCAATTTAAAAATTAAATACCCTCTAAAAGACTGCAATTTCTACACAATTAAATGTAAAAATTCTTCAGGGGCATTTTTGTCTTTTACATGTACCAATTTGTCTTTACGATTATTTATAAGGACTGTAATGTCTATCCAATTAAATGTAAAAATCTTTCAGGGGCAATTTTATCTTTTGCAAGGACTAATTTGTCTTTATGATTGTTTATAGGGACTGCAATGTGTACACAATTTAATGTAAAAGTCTTTTAGGGGCAATTTTATCTTTTGCAGGGACTAATTTGTATTTATGACTGTTTATAAGGACTTCAATGTCTACACAATTATATGTGATAGAATATTCTAGGAATATTCTATTAAATTTGGATGGAAATTTAACTCAGGGATGATAATTGGGTTTTTCTGAGTTTTCAGGGACTCGTACGTCTGTCCCAATTTTAGTAGGGACTTATATGGGTTTTTCCATGTTTGTAGGGACTTAGATATCTTTAACCCTATTTTTAAATCATGGGGCTAGCTGTCGTTACCTGCCCCGTTTCAACTACCAAAAATACCCTCTGCCCTTCCTCAATACGCTATACATTGCATCCTCAGTATATTGCATGTACTCTTTGTACTTTGTTAATCATCATCAACACATTGTAATAAATCTATGTACATTGTTAATCCCAAGACCTAGAAAGGATTGAAGGTATTTTGGATATTTTAAACAGGGATGTAACGGCAGCTAACCCGGGACATAGAAATAATGATAAAAAAAAAAGAATAAGGATTTAAAGAAAACTCTAAAATGACTAGGGACTTAAAAATAATAAAGGGGTGGAATGAGGGACTTAATTAATTTTCCTAAAAAATTTATTTGTAAAGACATAAAGGTAAAAACGATTTGAACCGGCTTGACAGATAAATAAATCTTAATGACTCCGTCAACGGGGGAAAGGGTTTGTCGAGTCTTCTTTTTTTTTTTTTTTTTTTTTTGGGGGGGGGGGTTTGGTTAGGTTTTAAGTGACAATTGTTCTTATAATTAGTTGCATTCTAGAAAAATGCAAGGTTTTTTATGCTGTTCTTAATTCTTATAGCTATTCTTTCCATTACTTGCATCCTAAAAAAATAAAAAATCAGAGTTTCTTTTTTATAAAATAAAATTTAAAATTAAATAGATAATGCCCAAAGGGTTACTGTTAACCTGTTCCTACCATTAATTGCATTCTAAGAAAAAGAAACAAAAAACACGAGAGCCTATGAATAAAGGCTAAGTGATCATATTTGAATGTTAAATGAACTTTCAAAATGGGAAATCACATCTGTGAACCAAATAATCCTAGGTCATACATAAATTGTCCTCGAAACAAAACAAAAATAATGTCTATCAACCAAACAAACACACATGTGATATTCCATCAACATATCTCATAAATATACATATACATAACTTAGTCCTGAAACAAAACATACTAAAACATACGTCTTAATAGTTCTGAACCAAACATACAGTAACATTCATATTCCATCAACAAATTCTATCACCATCGTCATCAAAAGCATCAGAACTCATTAAATGTCATCAACCAAGCATACATGTCAGCACCGCCCCTTGTTTCGCGAGGTGGTCGAGATGCACCCTCCCAATAGGGAGATCGCGGGTTTGAACCTGTATAACCCTGTGGGTGTTCTCGCTCTCCTGGGTCGTAGTTGTGGGCTTTGAGCTCCGTTGTTGTATCCGTCCCTTATGAGCCTTTTTACTAAAATAATAATATAAAAAAAAAACATGTTCATATACCATAAACATATTTCATGATCATAAAAAAAAGCATCCATTATGATAACATGCATCCATCAACAAGTTCTACTCAACCTTGCCCAGGAGCCGGGGCGGGGTGAAGAGGCGCCGTGGCACCTTGCGTGCATGTTATAGCTTTATTTATTTTCTTCTGCTTTTATGTTTTACTCTTCTTCCTTCTCATCTCATTCAGTCATGTTCTTTCTCACTTCTGAAATAGAATTTGACTACATTTCGTTATAAAAAAAAAATGTTTCATTGACATCATGAGTGCCTCGTGCTAACTTGCAAATATACCATTATTAAAAATACATCAATACAAATAATATTTAATACAAAAAAATAATGTTAAGTGGAAACATAGTTTATCCTTACATTTATTTTTAACAGCCGACCCAACACATTTTGTTATGTTTCTTTTTAGTTTCCACAAAGGCTACATGTTGTTCTAACATTTTCCTTCTCTCCATTGCAAGCTAGTTTTCTTCCACCCTTCAAAATTTGGATAACATATAGAATCAATGGAGTCCCAATTCCAACACAATAGCAACAAAAAATTCACAGGCTGAGAATATTAAAAGGACCCTAAACATACAAATATAGATGAATAAATTTATAATCAAATAACAATAAAAAATTATATATGGCCTAACATCTAAATCATGCATTATCAAAACCTTAATCATATATACCAATGTAGATGAAAAAACTCACAAATCAAATAAAATTATAATAATTTAGAAAAAAAAATCATGCATCACCTAAACCCTCATCATTCAGGTATAGATGAACTTGTAAAATGTATATATATATTACAGATACAAACCCTAATAATATTATTGATTCATTCTCTTCAATTTCTGATTCTAACAGAACTCACAAACAACCAAAAAATAATTTATGGAAAAATAAATACAAACCCTAACTGCAAAAGGGTCGTCTCCGATTCGGTGATCGTGAGAGGGGGCCTCATCTGTACTCTATAATGAAGCGGCACAGCAGACAGGAGTCTCTCAACCGGGGTACCAATTTGGTGATTGAGGACAAGTAGGCATTTTTCAGATAGACCTCCAGGTTTTATAAGTTTCACAAAATGACCCCAATATGTGTTATAAACAAGTTCTTAATATTTATAACCAGGTCCCTGACAAACACGGCTAATTTTGTCTTTTCCTGGGCTTTCTGCAGATCCACCCCCGGGTCCTACCAGTTTCACAATTAGACCCTACCCGTGTTACAAACAGATCCCTAATCCAGATTTTAAGATTTATAAACTGGTTTCTAATCTCAGTACATGACTTCAACATTCCGTGAAACTTCATTCAATGATTTTTCAGATCATTAAAATACCTATAAAATTATATAATATAAAGATTTTAGTCTCATTAATAAATATAAAAATTACACATGGAATCGGACCAATTTAAGCCCACGAAATTATTGATGGATGTCTTGCTTTTGAATTTAAAATTTGTTCTGTTTCTTTTTTTTTATTGATTTTTGATCCATATGTATCACTTTTTCATTAGATGTGAAAATAAGTATTTTTTATTGTTTTTAGCGCGGTATTTTTTATTAGATTGTTTTCAGGGGGTTTGGTAATCGATTTTTTTAATAGGTAGTAGTTGAAAATCGGATTATGTGGTCGACTATGCATACTCTCGTCGAAGGTAATGATGGATTTTTTCTTTTTTGTCGCCTTAATTTTGGCTGGTAAACATGATTGAATCTAAAACTTTTCAAAAATTAATTCTCTCAAAGAGAAGGAATAAATATTTTTTAGTTTTATTTTTAATATAACTTTGAGTGGATCTTCACTTAATATTAAACACAGTCTCAGATACAATCCCAACAAGTGCGGACACAAGAGTTGGCTACAGCCTGATCCAGATTTTGTTAGAAAAATTCTAAAATACCAGCTCAGTCCAGTTTTGTTATAAACACCTCAATACAGTCCAATCCCGATTTTGTTAGAAAAACTTCAAAATACCAATTCAGCCTTTTTTTTTTAGAAAAACCTCAAAATATCATTGTTTTATACATCTAAATTTACCCCAAAAAAGAAAAATATTAGACGTAGTCATTTTTACCAACCAAAACTTAGACCACACATGTTTTCATTTTTTTTTTTTAAATAATGAACATTATCAAATGATGCATATATTTTGATAAAAAGTATATATCTCTCTATTTTGAGTTGAATGAATTAAATTTTTGTAAGTACAAAAAAATGTTTAATGAGGTATATAGGACTATAAAAAAATATTTTATCGTCTAACAAGATATATGCTTCATTAAATTTTAAACGAAGTATATAGGACTCTACTTTGGACTGTAAAAAAATTGAATATAACACCGCCCCCAAAAAAACTCTCTCAAAAAGCATCCTGGATCCGCCCTAAACCCCAAATGTCGTTATTATATGCTTTAATTTTTTTTAAATAGTAAACATTGTACCATTTTGAATTTAATATAATCATTTTTAATAAATATTAAAAATAATTAACAAGGTATATATCAATATATGTCACTTACGGATGTATATACATCATTAGAGGACGATTAAATGACTAATGAGGTATATGAGGGTGTATTTCAAGTTATAAAAGGAATTATTATATGAAAAATAAGTGCATACTAAAATACAATAATATATTTTTAATTTTAAAATATAAAATATACATAATAGAACCTCAGTTATCAAACATTATTTTTGTTTTAAAAGAATTGTTTATAATAATATGGACTCTTATTTATTTTTAAATTTTAATATAAAATAGCTTATATAATTTAATTTATACATATTATAGATTACGGCCTGAGTGCGCGTACATCCAACTAGTATAATAACAGGCTCAACTGCTATTCCAACCACAATTTTATTCTAGGAAAGAAAAAAAATCAGACATAATGACTAATACACAAGGGACTAGAAACTCTACCCATTGTGTACTAGATTTGCTTGACTTTTCATCTAAGGTCATCTCCAGCCCTTATTCAAACATATACCTAAATTTTATTTAAAATTTGAATAAAAGCTTGATTTGATATGATGTGTCTCCAACCATCACTTTGTGTTTTACTCAAATCTTTTAAAAATTTCACATCTTCTTCTAATTATTTTCTATAAACATTTTCAAAGTCCTTTCCTCAAACATTTTTAAGACTCTATTTCTCCTTCCTTCAAAATATTTAAATTTAAAAATTATTATCATCAATTTTTTTTAAAAAAGGTAAAAGTAATATTTTTTTATGAAAGTTAAAATAAGAAGTTAAAAAACAAAGATGAAGACTTAAAAAAAGGAGACTACTTTTTTTTTTTTGGATTTCAAGAGATGGTGAAAAGCTTGGGGAGTGGGAAAATATCCAATATAATTAAACTAAATGTGGAGTTGAAGGAAAAAAATGTTACATTGGAAGAAAATGTGGAGATAAAAGGAAAAGAAAAAAGATGTTGAAATTTGAGTAAAGATTTGAATCTCCATTGATTTGGGTAAAGATTTGAGTAAAAGCGCATGATTTGGTATAGGTATGGGTAAATAGTTGAAGATGATTTTGAGTAATTTTTATTCAAATTTAAGGTAACGTTTGAAAACACAGTTTGAAAAGCAGCTTTTAGCTTTTGTAGCTTTATGCACACCTTTTGAGGATATAATAATGATGATTTAAAGGTATAATGATGATGGCTGTTTTATAAAACACAGATTTAGAGATACAGTTTAGAGATAAAGTCTAGTAATAATAATGCATTTAAGTTGACCTATTTAATAACAATTTTTAATTTTTAACTTTTAAATAATAATGTATTTAAATTAATATGACCTTAAAAATAATTAAAAGTTATTTTTGAGGGTTCTCAGCAAACATGCCCTAAGTTATAAGTTAGAGGAAGAATTTAGGTATAGAATTAAAGATGCTAAAAAAACGGTCATTGTAATGATATGAAACGGTGAAAAATGAAAAGCGTGGGCCCCACATTTCGTTTCTTTATTCTGCTGACAGCTGCAGCGATTTTTCATTTTTTTTTTTATTGGTGTCTGGCAGCCATTTTTTTGTTTGTTCTATTTCTATTAAAAAAAATTTAATTGTTTTACTTTTTAGCTTCAACAACCATTTATTTATTTATTTATTTCTATTTCATTCATAGTTTCACTAGTTTTTCTGATAAGTTTTTATATTTTTAGTCCGTATATATATTTTCAATCTCAATTTCAATACATGCATGTTTCTTTTTGTTGAATTTTTTTATTTCATTAAATAATATTAACTAAATTCACGAGATTAAAATTAGAATCGGAGAAGGAGCTGACATATGTACGTAAACTTTTAATTTAAAATTATTGAATAAATAAATATATATTACTTGTAACAATGAAATGTATTAAAAGAATAAGTAAAAGTTATATATCTCGTTTATATTTTGACGACTCTAATTTGATAACTTTTTCAATATGAAATATGTTTTTAAAGCAGTTTGATTTTATTAGAGCTGGCCAAATGAGATGTATCAAATGTATCTGTTTAGCTAGTTTTTCTGAATAATTTGATAAATATTTTAAAAAACTTATTTTCCAATTTTATCAATAGTACAAACGTTATACAACTACTTATATATATATATATATATAATCTTTTTTGAAAATTATATATCCTAAGTTTTATCAAAATGTATGTGCACATGAATAAAATATAAATAAAATGAATAAATTTTTTTTTAATAATTTTAAATTGAGAATTATGTGCACATGTCATTTTTTTCTTACTAGTTTTAATTTTAGTCTCATATATTTAGTTAGTATTATATTATGTATATTAAAATTAAGAATGAAAATACGTGTATTGAAATAAAAATAAAAGACTTCTCATGAAACTAGTGAAACTATGTATGAAATGAATGAAATAAAAGAAAAAAAAATAAAAAGTTGATCTAACCAAAATTTGAAAAAGCTTTTATTCAAAAAAAAAAGTGACCCACTCAACATCAAAAGCAGCTGATGCTCCAGCGAAAAAACCAATAAACAAAATAATCGTGGGACCCATGCTCTTTTTCATAATGTGAAACAGTGTGTCGACAGCTGTTTTTTTCCAAATATTCATTTTATTTATGTTTAAAAAACAAAAAATTGAAATGCCATCCTAAACAGATGTAAATGTCACATCAAATAACTTTATCTATGTACATATACACAGAGGGAAAATGGCGACAAATTTTCGCTATCGGGGTAAAACAGTAATTTCACCATCTTGACAAAGACAGAATTATTTGATGTGACTGGTCTTTCTGCAGACACGAAAATTAATGACATTCCCCACTCCACACACAACCTCTGTTCGTATATACGTCTGTCATATCATATCGATCTCACCTCAGCTTCTTTTCTGTTCGTATAAAGAAAATTAAAACCGCCTTGGAAAGAAAAAAAAAAGAAAAAAAAAAGAAAGAGAAAAACACACAGCCACAATAACTCAATCAATGAATGTGTGAATTTTTTTTTTGTTATATAGTTTCTGCTGTCTGTACGTGAAGACCGAAGAGGGGCGTCCTCTGAGATTCCCCAGAAAATATACAGCTGTTGGGCAGGGGGGGGAAATTGAGTGAATGGTTCAAATATCACCCCTGCAGTCCATTTTTAATATTTTTTTATCTTTATTTTTTTAAAATAATTTTTTGTACCTCTACCGTAAATATCTATTTTTTTTTCTCTTTATCCCTTTAATTTTCTAAGCCCCACAAAATTGTATATATGTTTTTTTTAATTTTAAAAACATAAAATATAATTTTTATAAATATTATTTATAAATAGATTATTATGTAATGTGAAAATGATAACTTATAAAAACATTAATTAGAGAAACAAACATTAATAGATAACATTAATATATATGTGGTTCTTATATTGTCCTGAAATATACACTCGTTAGTATTTAATTTATTTGGGTGTCTGATTAATTGTTGTATCTCTAATATAGATTGAACTGCATTTTCTTTCTAATGATGTACGCTTACTAATTTAAAGGTGTAACAGTGGATTCGATTTCAATCAAAATGACATGAAGATGATTACATTAAATACAATGTCTTAGTTCATTAGGATAGGAAAAGAACATCGGAATGCAAACATTCGATGAATTTAAAAGCTTTGAAATATTTGTTGTGATAAAATATTTTCAGGTGTTATATGTATTAACGTATATTTTTTTTAGTGTTTTATTTACAAGTTAGCATTTTTACATTACATGTGTAGTAATGCCCTTACAGATAATATTTATAAAAATTATATTTTATGTTCTAAAAGTTAAAGAAAATATATATATACTTATAGAAACTATGATTTTGTAGTGCTAGGAGAATTAAACTGATAAGAGTAGAAAAAAAATTAAGTGTTTGTTATAGGAGTAAAAAAAAAAAAAATTAAGAGATGAAGATACAAAAAAATACTAAAGGTTGATTACAGAGGTATTTGAAAAATTAATCAAAAAAAATTTTTTCGTTGGTTCTACACTTCGTTTTTTTTAGTTTCTTTGTTTCTGTCGAAGGGACATGTGCACAGTGAGGACATGTCACATCAAATAGCTTTATTTGAAATATGGCACTTTCATTTTTTTTTTTTTTATTGAATTCACAGGCTGTCATCCAAGAAATCGGACGGTCCATCATCCAGTCATCCATAAAAACCACTCTTGGAATCCACCACCTAAATGCACCATCATTAATTCGTTTCTCGGCGTGCCATTTCATGAGCAAAGCAGTTTTCGAGGACATAAACAACCTTTGCAATCTTGGCTTCAAGGGAAAATACCTTACTTGCTTGGCAGCAATTTTTTTACCCCCATCTGAATCACCCTCAATATGTTTATACCTAGAAGTCCCGCATATGTCACAGTTATCAAGAGTTTCATCACTGCCTCTATACAACATACAATTATTGGGACATGCATCCCAAGTCTTGTAATTGAAACCCAAATCTGTTGTTATCTTATTTGCTTCATAGTAGGATTTGGGCAGTATTGTTCCCTTGGGGAATGCCTCTTTCAACAACTCAAGTAACATAGTGAATGACTTGTTTGTCCAACCAGAAAGCACCTTTAGTTGCAACAATCGGACAATGAAAGAAAGCGTTGTGAACTTTTCACACCCGGGATATAGCTCACATTCTGCTTCTTGCAAAAGTTTCAAAAACTTCGTGTTTCCTCGTCCGGTCCATCCACATGTTCATCTATAGGTGATTGGCTAGATTCTATTCCTGCATTCATGTTTGGAATTCCCATCATCTCGTGTATCATTCCAACCATATCATCCCTAACAGTTGACTGCATTCCTATTCCAATGTTTTGGTTCTCACGTATACACACATAACGTTCCCCATGACTAGTCCAAATCTTGTAATTTGACAAAAACCCATTTATAATAATATGTTCTCTCGCAACAACTCGTGTCACCAAGTACCGATTGCAACATTGCTTACATGGACAATAGATCATACTTTCGGGAGGCTTATCATTATATGCAAATTCTAGAAAATTTTTAACTCCATCCATGTATGCCTGAGAGATCCTATTTTGTGAATCGATCCAACTCTTATCCATATTTTTTCACTGTATACATAAACAAATAAGGAGACTCATGAATATTCAAGGGATAAAAAAAAAATTAACAATTTTGACATCTCAGCAAAACAGATCAATTCAACATTCCCAATAGTGAAGATCAATTCAACATTCCCAATAGTGATTATATTGCGCGGCAAGATCAATTCAACATTCCCAATAGTGAAGAGCTTGAACAGATGAAAAAAGAAAATAGCAAACTACAAGAAGAGCTGGAAAAGCAAAATAAAGCAATAGGGGAAGTTGAGGCAGGTAATTTTTTTTATAAAAACTTTCTGGCTATCTAAAACATATTGGTCATTAAGTACATATAGTCTTGTATGGAATATTGTTTGACAATATTAGGTTGTGACTTGCAAGCTTCTTCTGATATAAGATGAGCAAAATGTTGGGCTTACTCGTAACTGTGACTTAATGTGCATTGTAGAAATTCGAGCAAATACGCATCAAGGAGACTAAACTGAAAGCAGAGGTGAGATCTCTATTTATACCGCTAGAACAAAGTGGACAGACATAAGCATCATGCAACGCAAAAGCTAAGCTAACATTATGTTCTTGTTTCTAACATTACCAGGTCAAATAAATGGAGGAAAGACTCGCCAAGTTGAGTGAGGGGACTGCTTTAGTGAACCCAGAAGACAGAAAGGCAGTTGAAGAAATTCAAGGTCTCCTGCCCACATAATTCATATATTTAAAATTATTATCAATCTCACTCCATATAACATCAAGTTCAAGAAGATAAATTTTGGAGAATTAACAAAAATTTCCTCAACTAAGAATAAGTTAACAACAAAAAAACCTGCAACCATCAGAACTGTATTGACATGGCTTTCTCTCACACAAGCTCAGGGGAGGACCAGAGATTTTGTTAAGACTTTCATTGATATGTCAAGACAACGTGTACTATAGGGTCACTGCCTTTTGTAATTGCCAATATGTGTACTAATAACCTCTGATACAGCTCCAACTTTTATAATGGGAAAAATGCTTCCTCATCATGAAAGTACATATAATTCTTCTCTTATTGATTGAGTTCCATTATGTACAATCAACCATATATTTCTCAATGTCTATGAATGCAGCATCTTCTTTGGGAGTCAGCATCAAGTCCATCTTAGCAGAGCTCTTACTTTTTTTCAAAGTCCTCATTTAGTGCCAAAATTTTCTTGCTCGTCATGCAATTTTATATTTTGTCCATATCAAGAGATCTCCCACAGAGATCAATATTATATGTCCAAGCTTAGAGGTAGTTTTTTTCTTTTGTTTTTCATTTATCAATGCTCAAAAGGAAAGGCAAGCTAGTAATATAGTATATAAGAACAAAAAAATCACAGGTTGGAAAGAAGTTTTATTGTTATTAAGACTCGTGTATCCACCAGCAAACATGCCCAAAAATTTTAGCAAACAGAGTCATCGGAAGAAACATAATAATTCAAAACCCATGCCAACATATAATTAACTATTGAAGACTGCCCAATATGAAAATAATTCTTGCACAGACAAGATTGATAATTCTAAACTCCGAAGATTAAGAAACATATAAAGTCATCAATTGAGGAAAAGTAGTACACATAAATGGTCTATGGAAGTAAAACCAACATGTGTGGACTCATAGTGAGCAGCAATTGAAATTTCATATTTGCTACTAAAATTTGGGATTTTAAAACAGAGAAGGCTTTAGTGAACCCAGAAGACAGAAAGGCAGTTGAAGAAATTCAAGGTCTCCTGCCCACATAATTCATATATTTAAAATTATTATCAATCTCACTCCATATAACATCAAGTTCAAGAAGATAAATTTTGGAGAATTAACAAAAATTTCCTCAACTAAGAATAAGTTAACAACAAAAAAACCTGCACTCATGTCACTTCATACAAAACATCTGTAAATGCTCACAAGTTACAAATTCAGACAGTTAACTATTAAAAAAACCTGCACCCATTGCCTTGTTCTGGTTTTCTAAAGGAGATTCCAGTTGTGCCTCTTTTTTTTTTGTGTGCTTGGCAGGGAAAATACAATGCATTGATTCTAACACATACTTCATTTTCTATGAATCTAAATGAAACAGTGAACATACATGACTATAAAACCTCTAAATAGACTCAAAAATCAGTTTCAAATGCACCTTTGATATCAGGTGTAGAAATATCGGTAAAAATATTTTTCAACAACATGTCTTTGAAGGTGAAGATCGGGCAAATCAAAGACTAAGAGAAGGGAGAGAGAGAGAGAGAGAGAGAGAGAGAGAGAGAGAGAGAGACGATCACCTTTGGGGAATCAAAGTTAGACGGCGGTGGATCGGAGACGATCGAAGTTGGACGGAGACGGTGATCGAAGTCGGATTGCGACGGCGGCTTGATCGGAGACGATCGAAGTTGGATCGAAGTCGGATTGCGACGGCGGCTTGATCGAAGTCGGCTTGATCGAAGTTGGACGGAGACGGCGATCGAAGACGGCGATCGATCGCAGACAATCGGCAGACCAAATGTGTTTCCAAGAAGTTAGGTTTTTTTTTTTTTAATATATATTTAGAAAGATCGGACGGCTGTGATCAAAAGTGAAACAATGAACGGTTAGATCTAAATTTAATATTTGCGACGGCCAATCTTCCGTCGCCAATAGTGTATTATTTGCGACGGTAGGCTATTGCCGCCGCAAATACATATTTTAAACAGCGGCTTATTTCAGCCGTCGCAAATGTCGAGAAGTATTTGAGAACCAAAAAAATAGCGTAAAAAATATAGGCATTTGCGACGGTTTTGGACATCCGTCGCAAAAAAAGCATCGCAAAAAATGCTTTTTCTTGTAGTGTGAATTTAAAAAGTCATGAGGAGACACTGTAGAACCCAGAGACAGAAACATTTCTTTTAAGGATTTTTTTTATTTTTAAATTCATATAAATTATATAATTTAATGTTTGTTTCCTTCTGTTTTTATATTTTAATTTAAATTTTTAAATTTAAATGATATATTCATTTTTTAAAATAAAAAAAATATAGAAATAGGTCTCTTGTGGGGACTAATAAGAAACATAATATTTAAATTTAAAAACTTAAATCGAAATATGAAAAAGTGAGTGATCGATCATTAAATAATATAATTTATAAAAATTAAAAAAAAAAAAAAAACCTTGTTTTAATTCAATCAAGGAAAAAATCCAAATACCCCCCCTAAACTGCATGAAATCTATATAACCCCTTGACTTTTTTTAAAGTCATATAAATCTCTAAAAACACATTTATAAATCTAAATAATCCTTTGAGTTAAACTTTCATTTACAAATGAAGAATACTCTTTGAATATTTTATTTTGTTGACACTAATTAAAAACGCAACATATTAAAAGTCTCTTATAATTTGTTAAAAAGAAAAAAATATTATATACATGACAATTTTACTCGTTCGAATAGATTATAAAACTCTATATGCTTTAATAAATTCATTTACTCACAAAATCAAAATATGTGTTACTAATTTTTTTTTTATTGTTTTAGCCGCCGAACAACTGTTTTGGATTGAAAAAAAAATAAAAGCATACAAAGTGTTTCGTTCAAATTATGCCCTACTTTCTGTGTTTAGGGTCCGTTTGGAAACATAGATTGACAAGTAGCTTTTAGGATAAAACTGTTTTTTAAGATGATTTTAGATCTTGAATTTTTTAGGATATTTTTTTTTTAATTCAGGAATCAATATTTGAAAAAGTTTAATGTTTGACAGAGAAAGCTATTTTTCAATTCAAAAAATCGATTCCAACAAAAAAACGTTGTTTTTAAACTTTTCAAAACACAGATTTCGAAGGGAAAATTAAAAGTAATCCAGCTTCCGATTCTGCAAAAAACTGTTCTGTTTGACTGCACGATTTTAATTTTTCAATTTTTTAAAAAGCAAAAGTGCACTAAACGCGCAACCAAACGGGTCTTAGTGACATGCATGACACTGTTGCAACATCTCAACCTCAGCAACCAGCTACTAGAATTATTTTATTAAAAATGATTTATATGTACTGTTTGTTTTTCTGAAAAATACAGTGCATTAAATTATTTTTAGGGAAAAATATATACAACTCTTTAAAATCTGAATGAAATCCATATAATCTCCTGATTTTTCTTAAAATTCATATAACCCCCCCCCCCCAAAACATTTAGCAAATCTAAATAACCCCCTGAATAAAACTTTTATTAATAAATGATGAATATTTTATAAATATTTCGTTTGATTAACCCTAATTGAAGACACAATATACTAAAAAAACTACTACAATGTGTTAAAAATATAAAAAATTCTATGAAAATGATGATTTTAACCTCTCTGGATATATTATAAAACCCAATCTAGATGAATAAAATTGTCATTTATAAAAGATTTTTCACATTTTTAACACATTTTAGAATTTATTTTGATATACTATGTTTTTTACTAGGGTTAACCAAACATAATATTCATAGAATATTCATCATCTGTAAACGTAAATTTTTTTAAGGGGGACATTTGGATTTACTATGAATCTTCATAGTGTTATATGGATTAGAAAAAAAATATGGTTATTTGTTGTAAATATGATGGATAACAATCACTTTTCTAACCCATAATCTCCCCCACCCTTCAACTTCATACTCCTCTCATTCAACTCCGTAACCTCCTCCACTCTTCTATTTCATAACACTCCCATTATTGCCCCACTATCTCCCCCTCACCTCTATAGACTTGTAACTCCCCACCTTTGAGATTCCTCTATGCACCCTATAAATAGAGGGGTTTCTCATGTATTCCATCAACCAACAAATAGTGAATAAGAATCTCTCTCTACTTCTCTTCTATATGCTTGTGTACTTTGTTTATGTATACTTGTGTGTATGTATTCTACTTAGTTTATAACACGTTATCAGCACGAGAAGCTCTTTGTTAAAGAGAAAGGTTTGTATTCGGTGGGTTCTTAATGATCTATATCAAAAATATACTCCCCCTTGATGTTATGTATTTTTATGTAAATCATCTACTACATACATATGATTATTTTTTTTTTTTTCAATATGCATGGAACCGTATGCAAATTATGTGTAGAACCCGTATACATTTATCTTTTATTTTCATCTGATGTACTGCATACATCTATCTTTTATTTTCCATGCATGCAATCCCCGTGAAAATTTTCCATACATATGTTATGATATGATTAATTTATGAAAACTAGTATGCAATTTTCCCATGCAACAGTATGCGGCATCTATCATTTGATTATTTATTTTTCATGTAACTGTTCCATGTTTGTCATCTTTTATTAAAATTTAAATATTATACATCTATGTGTAGAACCATAAGTTCTCACAAATATCAATTAATTTGATATTTATATTTGATTTGAAATTCATTTTAATGTTACAATGTCATGTGTCCCTATAGTATCATACAAAAATTGTAATTACATGGATCCCTGAAGGACCATGTAGAAGTTATAAATAATGTGTTCCAATAGGACTATGCAAAATTTTGTTTTATTTTATCCCTGAAGGACCGTACAAAAATTATTATATGGATACTTGGATTATCATGTAAAAGATATGATTAGAATGTGTCCCTAAAGGACCATATAATTCTCATCCCTGAAGGATATATATACACAAATCATGGTTGTTCATGTCCCTGTAGGACCAAACAAAAGTTATATGATATTTTTTTTTGGGTCCTTGAAGGACCAAATGAAAAGAAAAAATATCCATGTATCCTAGCAAGAACATGAATAAACACCTCATTGTGAAAGGTCTACCGACCATTATGCCTCAAATATGCTCCAGTAGTAGCAATATCGAAAGCAAAAATATTATTATCAAATTTCATGTCTTCTCGTTACTGAACAATGAGCTTTTATAAGAATATAAATAAAAAAAAATCATGAAACCCGATCTATTGACTCAGCATCGTTGCCTAAAGCAAATGAATTTTATTTTATTTTGAGCAATGGACATGATCAAGGGTTATTTCATAGTTAATAAAACCACAACAATCGTAGAGATGACAAGTTATCGGAAACCACCAGAAGTGGAATGCTATTGAATGAAAGCAAGGGAAAAATTTGCATAACAAACCCCTAAAATGCAAAAGAAAATTATTTTCATCCATGTTGTATTTCAGATAATAATTTTGGTCACGTACCTGAAGTATGTCCAAATCTTTAAATTGGTTATGTATACCTGAAGTACACTTAAACTCTTTATTAGTCATGTACTTGATATATGATTAGATATTTGTCAATTTTATATTTACGTCTTTATTTTTCCATGTTATATGAAATGCAGTTTTACATTTCTAGATTTATTTTATTCTTCTCACATCTTTGGTAGAATAAAGTATGAAAATTTTAATATTATATCTTGAATATTACAAAATTGTTTGTAAGCTCCAGAAGAGCAAACATCATATGATCATGGATTATATAATGATGCTTCAAACAATTAAAAAAAATTCTATTGCATATCCATTAAAGAACCAGAAGATTCTTTCATCCAATTATGTGTATTATTTTTTTGGATTGTCATTTTAATGAGACAATATTCCTGTCGTTAGGGGGATGGAAGATGTACCTGAAGTACGATCTGTTCCTGAAGAACGACAAGAATTATTGTGGAATACATCCACTTTGTCTCATCTAGAGTCACGTACCGCTCAACGTGAAAATCAAATTTCTAATGCACGCTAGAAGTGTGACAAAACTTATAGGCTCAAAAGATTCAGCTCTCCAGAAGTAGAGATCAAATGAAAAATCATACTCTAATAATGCTCCAGAAGGCTTATACATAATGCTTCAGAAGAGATTATGAACAATAGATCCACTTTCTCTAAAAACTCAGAAGAGTATAATGTCCCTGAAGATAAATGAGTCTCAGAAGTGACTACACAAACTCTTGAAGAGAAAAGGTACCTAATAATATTAAGATCTCTATATTTTATATGCATATAAGAGAAATGTGGAATCGCAAATAAATGATCATCGATGACATATTATCATACAAAGTAGATTCTCCTTCTATTATAAGATATCTTGAACCATTGACAGGTGATGTTTTTACCGCTCGATTTGCGGATTGTCATTTTGATGAGACAATATTCCCATCGTTAGGGGGAGAAAATCCGTCGCCAGAAGAACGACGTGAACTTACATGACAAACTCCATCTTTGTCTCATCTTGATCCTCACACTAATCAATGTGAAACTGAAGTGCAAAGAATCACCATCTTCAAAGAATTGCGCATCAATTGCCAGATGCATTCAATGATGCAGCAAAAGTGATGAAATCACATATTCCAGCTGCTAATACTCCAGCTCGAATTAATGTTCCAATAGGAAAAACTGTTAATATGCCGGCTAATGAATCAACAAAAACACCTGAAGCGTGGAAGACCTATAGGCTCAAAAGATTCAGCTCCCCGAAGGAGAAAAACAATGAAGAATAATTCTCTAGAAGAGTATGAAACACTTGAAAGACCACATAATAACTCCTACAGAGGAAGAAGCCCTGAAGTGACACAAGTCCCGAAGAGACTGACGTCCCTGAAGTGACGCCCGTGCATGAAGAACAAGTACATGGAAATGAAGAAATTTTCATAAATTATGCAAATTCACAAATATTGTGGATCGAAAGCAAGTGCTTGTTGATGATATATTCTCATTTGCAGTAGCTACAGAAATCATTTCAGATAATGATTTAGAACCACGTTCAGTGGATGAATGCAGACGAAAAAATTGTTGGCCACAATGGAAAGCTGCTATTCAAACAGAATTGGATTCACTTGCAAAACACCAAGTATTTGGACCAGTAGTCCTAACCCTGAAGGTGTTAAACCAGTAGGATGTAAATGGGTGTTTGCGAGAAAACGAAATGAAAGAAAAGATTGTTAGATACAAAGCTCGTCTTGTGGCACAGGTTTCCTGCAGAGACCTGGGATAGATTTTGAAGAGACATATTCTCCTGTGATGGACACAATCACATTTCGGTATTTAATTAGTCTTGTAGTCTCAGAAGGACTTGACATGCAGCTAATGGATGTGGTTACTGCATATTTATATGGAAAATTAGATACCGACATTTATATGAAAGTTCTGAAGGACTAAAATTGCCTGAAGCAAAACCACGAAACATGTACTCAATCAAGCTAAGACGATCCTTGTATGGATTAAAGCAATCTGGACGAATGTGGTATAACCGTCTTAGTGAGTACTTAATAAAAGAAGGATATGTCAATGATCCAATATGCCCCTGTGTATTTATTAAGAAAACGGAACTCGGATTTACCATTATTGCAGTATATGTTGATGATATTAATCTAATTGAGACTCTTGAAGAGCTCGAAAAGGCTTCCGAATATCTGAAAAAGGAGTTTGAAATGAAAGATCTTGGAAAAACAAGATATTGTCTCGGCTTGCAAATTGAGCAAAGTTCAAATGGGATACTTGTTCATCAAACAACATATGTTGAAAAAATCCTGAAGCGTTTTAATATGGACAAATGTCATCCATTAAGTACTCCAATGGTAGTAAGGTTACTTGACCCAAAGAAGGACCCTTTTCGTCCAAAAGAAGATACTGAAAATCTTCTTGGTCCTGAAGTACCATATCTTAGTGCAATTGGTGCCTTATTATATTTGGCCCAATGCACTAGACCTGACATTGCATTTTCAGTTAATTTATTGGCCAGATTTAGCTCTGCACCAACTCGAAGGCATTGGAATGGTGTGAAGCACATTTTTCGTTATCTTCGTGGAACGTCAGACATGGGTCTATTCTATGCAAATGATTCCAATAATGGTGCACAACTAAAGGGTTATGCAGATTCAGGATATCTTTCAGATCCTCACAAGGCTCGCTCACAAACAGGCTATGTATTCACTTGCGGTGGCACAACAATCTCTTGGCGATCTACGAAACAGACTTTGGTCACCACGTCTTCTAACCACTCTGAGATTCTTGCACTCCACGAAGCAAGCCGGGAATGCGTGTGGATAAGGTCTTTGGTTCATCATATTCGTACTGCATGCGGACTATCTCTCATTACAGATGTTCCAACAACTATATATGAAGACAATGCAGCATGCATTGCTCAAATCAATGGGGGATATATCAAGGGTGATAGAACGAAGCATATTTCCAAAATTCTTTTACACTCATGAGCTCCAGCAGAGACATGAAATTGATGTTCAACAAATTCAGTCAAAGGACAATCTTGCAGATTTGTTTACTAAAGCTTTGTCGACATCAACATTCAAGAAGCTGGTGTATGAAATCGGGATGCGACGAGTTTGCGACCAAAATTCTTGAAATCTTGTACTTATGAGGGGGAGTAATTTTTATGACATTTTGCGAACTGTACTCTTTTTCCTTCGCCTAGGTTTTGTCCCATTGGGTTTTCCTGGCAAGGTTTTAATGAGGCAGTGTCAAACGCATACACTATTATACGATTAAGTTACATTGTACTCTTTTTCCTTCGCTTTGGTTTTTTCCCATTGGGTTTTCCAAGCAAGGTTTTAATGAGGCAATTTTCTTAGCGTGGTGGTCATCCAAGGGGGAGTGTTGTGAATATGGTGGATAACCACCACTTCTCTAACCCATAACCTCCCTCACTCTTCAACTCCATAACCCCCTCATTCAACTCCATAACCTCCCCACTCTTCTATTCCATAACACTCCCATTATTGCCCCACTATCTCCCCCTCACCTCTATAGACTTGTAACTCCTCACCTTTGGGATTCCTCTATGCACCCTATAAATAGAGGGGTTTCTCTTGTATTCCATCAACCAACAAATAGTGAATAAGAATCTCTCTCTACTTCTCTTCTATATGCTTGTGTACTTTGTTTATGTATACTTGTGTGTATGTATTCTACTTAGTTTATAACAGTTATATTAATTTCTGTAAATTTATAGAGAGTTATATGGATTTTTTTCTTATTTTTAATATTTAGTTCCAATATTAAAAATTTCCTTTAGCCACTCTTTTCTATTCATCCAAGCAACCACTTTGTATCACTTTTGGAAAAAAAATTTAAATATATGGTAGTTTTTTTTGTTTTTTTTTTTATGAATAAAAAAATATATATATGGCTATGTAAATAATTAGATCCTAGTGATAGTTTTACATTCAAGCAAACAAACGGAAGAGTTATATACGTCCACCTGACATCCATGTTGGGTCAATTCGAGAAATGACAGCCCATGCAAATAAAGCGCAAACACCTAACATATTAATTAGCTTTTAACCATTGTAGCTTGGCATTCTCCCCATCATCACTCACCCCACGCAAAAAGAAAATCCACTATATATCATCCACTCAACATCTCGATCTCTCACACATCTCCTCTCCTCTCTCTCTCTCAACTCATTCTCACACTGCACCAACTCATCCCTTCTTTCCCATTTGACAACAAAGAAATAAACTGTTTTTAATTTTTTTATAAGTTAAAAGTTATTATCAAACATGTTAAATTAAATACATTATCTTTATTATATTTTATTTCTCAATTGTGTCTCTAAATATGTGTTTTATAAAGAAATCATCATCATTACATCTTAAAAAAATATGCATAAAGCATCAAAAATTAAAAACTGATTTTCAAACTGTGTTTTCAAATGCATCCCTCAGGTGTCCCCCGTGACCCACCCCCCGACGTCCCCCAACCCAATGGCAGACCAAGTTGAAGGGTAATTCTTGAATCCAATAAAATGAGATTATTTTTCTTTGCTTTCTTTCTCATTGTAAAACAGAGCTTTTCTTCCTCTTCACAAAAAATACAAATCTTTTTTTCTCTATGTTTTAAATCATTACAATGGGGAAGGATCAACTAGAGAGCTAGTGATCTTCAACCCCTCTGATTTACAGGTTCCAAAAAGAAAAGGGGTCAAGATAGTACTCCAGCCTTCCAAAAATTTGTGTAACCAGTGAATGATTACTCCCCTGTTTTACTAAAAAGCGAGAAACTCATGTTCACTCTAGTCTTCCTCTTTTTATTTTCTTTTTTTTCTTTTTCTTTTTTGAGATATTGTTTGTCACTCTAATATGTTATGGTGTGAAGTTTTGGATTTTCTTTCAAAAATAATTGCCTTCTTGTATAAGACCAAACAAACACAGTTTGGTTGTCTGAGAGGATCATTCAACCTTGAATTATATTGGAGGGGAATATAGAAAGATTGTCCGGAGAGGTCCTGCATGTAGTGGGTGGCTCTTTATGTGTGTGAGCTTGTTAACATAGCTAGTCAACCTTGACCCTAAGAGGGCTAGCCATTGATTAGGTTGACCCTAAGAGGGCTAGCCCTTGATTAAGGCCCTTCAAGGAGAGTGCTTCAATCCATCACATCTGTCATATTTTTTTAATTCTCTATTTGATCTAATTTTGTTGTGGTTTTCAAAATGAGAAGACTTAATGTAATTTTCAATATTTTCAAGCCCAGTTTGTGACATATATAAGTTCGCGACCCCAATTCAATGGAGTTCTAGTCGATCTAGTGGTTCAAGGTTGACCAAGACGCAGAGCTGAGGCGTATGAGGGGTAAAGAACTGGTTCACTACCAGATGGTGGTTGGGGTGGGACTGGATCTTCTGCTTTCCATTTTGTGCTCTGATCTTACTTTTGTTTCAATGTGAGATTGCCACGTATCACAGCCAGCATCCAACGGATGAAATTTTTTTTAGAGCTTGGTGCACCCCGCGATTTGCTTTTTATGCACAAAGTGCAATAGATGAAAAACCATACCGAACGTTTTTATTTTTCTCTTTTTTGTTTGTACAAGCCATGTGGTCCACATTTTCTTTTCTTTTCTTCTTCTTCTTTCTTTCCCGACGGGTTTATTTTGTTTAGTTTGTGGTCTCAGTGCTTTCTTACACGTTTTTTTTTATTTGTTTCATTTTTTTATTTGTGTTTTATTTGTTTCATTTGTTCATCAGAGGAGATAAAATGAAACTCAAATTTGATATTTTAAGTTAGGAAAAATGATTCACAAACCCTATTTAATAGGCACATATAAACCCCATGAGATGGCAATTATGATATTACCCATAATACCATTTAATCCAATTTGGGTAACTTCCACTGTGTTAATGAGACGTTTATATATTTTCGTGATTGCATTCATTTATGATTTGTTTCCATTTTTTATTATATTTTTTGAATCATCTATTGATAATTGAATTTTCTCCTCAATTTTCATGCTGAAATGTCTATAATTCTTCAAAGAACTCTTTGAAACATGTCGGTTTCGATATTTGATCGACTTTTCAAATTGGATTTGATTTCTGAAGGATTTTCTCAACCGTTTATTCGATCAAAGAAAACAATTGAACATTTTGGCATCCATTTTAATGTCTGCCGATTTAGGTGTGGTGGTTAATTGTTGTATGTTTTTTCAATTGTTTTTTTTTTTTTTTTGTATTTCAAATCTGTTTTTTATGTTAATTTTGGTAGTTTCAAATTTTACATGAAAGTTTCTGATTTCATATTTTTGACGTTGAAGGTTGAATCTAACACATTAATGCATTATATTTCAAATTATAAAAGACTTATATACATTATATTTCAAAATATTTCAATTAGTTACATTTCAATTTTAGACTTATATACATTATTTTTCTAAAGATAGTGACATGGTAATACATTATATCTGAATTAAAGTCAGTTACTTTTATTGAATGTAACTGACTTTTAATTACATATAACAAAAAATCAGTTACATTTACAAGTATAAATGTAATTCACTTTTAATGCAATTTATTGTTGAAATTAAGTTACATTTTATAAATGTAATTGACTTTTATTCTGAACTCTTGTTTTATACCGTGATTTGTGTTTTATTTCTGCATTCATCGACATCCATCACAAATACTTTGTCTGATGATTGTAATTAAATAATCATCAAATTAATAGCAATGTTTAATAAAAGGGTTAAAGACATCTAAGTCCCTACAAACATGAGAAAACCCATATAAGTCCCTATTAAAATTAGGACAGACGTACGAGTCCTTGAAAACTCAGAAAAACCCAATTATCATAATTTAACTTAAATTTCCATCCAAACTTAACGGAATATTATCAGAATATTCCATTACATATAATTGTGTAGACATTGAAGTCTTTATAAACAGTCATAAAGACAAATTCATCCCTGCAAAAGATAAAATTGTCCCTAAAAGACTTTTACATTAAATTGTGTACACTTTGCAGTCCCTATAAATAATCATAAAAACAAATTAGTCCTCGCAAAAGACAAAATTGCCCCTGAAAGACTTTTACATTTAATTGAATAGACATTACAGTATTTATAAACAATCGTAAAGACAAATTGGTCATTGTAAAAGACAAAAATACTCCTGAAGGATTTTTACATTTAATTGTGTAGATATTGCAGTCCTTATAAACAATCATAAAGACAAATAATATAATTTATTTATTTATTTTTTCATCTTCTATCCTATCAATCACACTCCACCTGAATATCACAATTTGGATGTAAAAACAATATTTTAACCGGTAGAATGCATTCTTCACGGGCATTTTTGTCTTTTACAGGGACCATTTTATCTTTACAATTATTTATAAGGACTGTAATGTCTATCCAATTAAATGTAAAAATCTTTTCAGGGGCAATTTTGTCTTTTGTAGGGACTAATTTGTCTTTATGATTGTTTATAGGGACTGCAATGTGTACACAATTTAATGTAAAAGTCTTTGAGGGGTAATTTTATCTTTTGCAGGGACTAATTTGTCTTTATGATTGTTTATAAGGACTTCAATGTCTAAACAATTATATGTAACGGAATATTCTGGGAATATTCCGTTAAGTTTGGATGGAAATTTAACTCAGGGATGATAATTGGGTTTTTCTAAGTTTTCAGGGACTTGTACGTCTATCCCAATTTTAGTATGGACTTATATGGGTTTTCCCATGTTTGTAGAGACTTAGATGTCTTTACCCCTTAAAAAAACAATGATTATTCTTTATCGCCATTGTTTTCTGATTGAATGAGATGTCGCAAATAAAAATTCCATTAAGTGGATTTTTTTCAATGATTTCATTTTTTTCAGTTTTTTTTTTTTAAGAATCCGGAGAGGATTCCAATTTTGGTCTTGTTTTTAATGACTTCTTTTCTTTCTTTTTTTTTTAATTTTGAATTGGTTTTAAAAAAATAGATTTTCAAAATGGAATAGGTTGATTTGTTTTTCCAAAAAAAGTGGGGATGAGTTTAATGAGGGAGGAAAATGTGGGATTTGAATGAGAGGCAATATTGTATTTTGTATTTTTAATATTTTTTTAAATTCAAACAAGAAACCAATGAGGGAGTGACACCTCATGGATCCTGTCAATGAGGCTTAGATAGTAGGGTATGTGTAGCGGGACTCTTAAGTTAAAACAAAATACATAATATAATACATAAATTAGATTCCATAATAGTCACCATACTACAAAAACAAAAAAAAATACAATGGAAGTATAGATGAAGACGGCTTATAAAAGTTTACTTGAACATCAATCAGGTGGACAATATTGGTTATTGCCCCCCATATAAAATATGTGAAAAGATATTTAAACACCCTATTCAAACTAAATATAAATTTAAATAAACAAATTGATTGATATGAAATTTAATTCAATATTAAATATAAAAATTAAAATCACCTAAAAGAGCTATGGAAGTGAAGGATATGAACTAAAATCACTCGTAGCACCAATATGTATAATGTATCAAATCTTCTGTTTTATTTGAGTTTATATATTATGTTATATATTTTATTTTATTTTAAAATATCATATTTGAGTTTCATTTTATCTCTTCTAGTGAACAAATGAAACAAATAAAAAAAATTGTGCAAGAAAGCACAGAGACCACAAAATAAAATGATGTGGTCTCCTAAACAAAATAAACCCTGGTGAAAGAAAGAAGAAGAAAGAAAGAAAAAAAGTGGGCCCCACGGGAGAAATAAAAAGGTTTGGTATGGGTTTTATGGATTATACTTTGCGCATTAAATGAAAGAGTCATGACACCACCGGGCCACAAAAGGTAAGTCTCACTGACAAGTTTTATAAGGTGTCATCATTTTATTGGTTGCTTATTGACTTTTCAAAAAAGATAAAATATCAAATTATAAATTTGTCCTTCATTAAAAATATATTCCATTAATCCAAATCCTCTCATTTTCTCTATTCCGTTATGAATCTTCAATGTGAATCTTAAAATCTATTTATCTATTTTAAATTTTGAATTTTAAAATCCTTACCTAAATTATAATTGAACCTAGATTACACAAAAAATTATATAAATTGTTTTCATCAAAATCCTTCAAACGGCCTAGATTTTTTTTTTCAAACTTACATTCTTATTATACAAATTAATTTTTTTTAAGAATGTTATTAACTGAATATTAAAAAAGTTAGGTACTTATCATTTTCAAATTTAAATAAAAAACACATATAGTTACCATATGAAGCAGTTACATTTTATATTAGTAGTTACAAATACATTTTTTAAATGTTTACATCTCTCACAACGATTTGTTACATTTACATAAAAATTGTTACATTTACATAGATGGAACAAACAATTACATTTACCTAAATGACAAACAGTTACATTTACTCTTCGAAATCATCTATTTCAATTTCTAGTGCACCGCCTTCCAAAGAAAATGTAGCAGATTCCCCCACAAAAGTATGTAATTGACTGTTATATTTATAAATGTAACAAATATAAATTACTATTTGAATCGTAAGAAATGCAGTACACGAATGAATGCTACATTTCAGATTGATACATTTTATGAATGTATCAAAAAATAAATATGTGTATTTCGACACCAGAAATGTAATACTACAATCATACAAACCGTATAAAAATTACATGTAACAATAACAAGTTTTACATTTATGAAATTAAAACGAAACAAAATAAAAAAGTGTAATATGACAATCAATACAAAAAAAAAAAAAAAAATTCATGTTCTAAATTTAAAACATGTAACATTGATTGAATATGTGAACGTAAAAAAGTTAATTTTAATTTCAGATATGACTTGCATTCCAATAAGATCATAATACGATAAAAAAAAACAATTGTTAAACCTGATCTAGAAGACATTTATAGGAGATCCAACTCAAACAGGAACAAATCAGTACCTTCCAACTTCTCAAAATTAAAATTTCAGATTTGCTACAATGTGTTCATCATATATAATTTGGTTCCGAAGATGAAAGATCGATTAAAATTGGTGCAAAAATAATTTTGATGGTTTAATCCAAAGATGATCGGCATTGATGATACTCTACAATTTGAGGAATCACATTAATTGTTGAAACTAGATACAGAAAATCATAACCGCAATGTTTCCCAAATAGACTTAAGGGTATAATAGACAATGTACATTTGCCACATCATAGGGCCTGTGAAGTTGAGGCATAGGAATTATTATTGTAAATGAAATGCAAATTGTGGAGTCCACCAAAAATTCTAAAAAACAATTTTATCCGTTGGATGCTGGTTGTAATACGCGGCCATCCCACGTTGAAACAAAAGTAAGATCAGAGCATTAACTGGAGAGTAGAGAATCCGATCCCGGTTGGGGTATGGTTGAGCGGGTTATTCAATGGGAGGAGATCTTGGTGACATAATATGATGGATAGGGCGAGATCCTCACTCGAATATGGCATCGATTTTCGAATTTGTGAAGGGGACGAAGCATTCAAGCCTTGCGCATCAGCCATTGAAGAAGGGGAGTTGTTATAGTCACCCGTGATATGTTTGAAAGGACCGATGGGACCCACTTATTCCTATTCGCATAATAATTAGAAATAACCCAATTTCAGCTCTCACCTAGAATTCAAATACTAGTTTAATTTATACTATTCCATTCTGGCATTGGTATTTTACCTTATTTCTTGCTACCAAAACAACAATTTTGAAGCTCTTCAAGCTAATCCCATGTTATACTAGGCTTATTATCAAACCAAATGGGGACTAAAAAAATCACAAAAAAACCACACGGCCACAAAAAGGATATTTCCGTGTTTCAGCAAAGATTATCTACATCCACAAAGTAAAGTTCAAATTTTTATTAAATTTATGAAATACGGACTACCTTGTTTGAAGTGATTTGAAGGGATTTTGTTTTCTATTTGTCTGCCCAATTGTTATTCACAAGGTTTGACATATATAACAATAATGATTCCTGGGCCTCAATTTTTTAGGCCCCATGATGTGGCAAATGTACATTGTCTATTATACCTTTTACTTGATAACTACCTTAACATGTATCCCTATGATTGTGGAGTATCATTTAATTCTAAAAATTCTGTATTTATTCACCATTAATGAATTCTTAAAATCTTGCAATAATATTTGAGAGAGACCGGAGAAATCATTGATGTTGAAACAATTGAAAATCTGTCTTGTATGCGAAATGAGGAGGTTTTGCATTACAGAATTGATTTTGTTTATGAAGAATACATGGGAGCAAATCGAAAATTCTATTTTTGAGGAGAAGGCACGAAATCGTTTTTTTTTCTTTTCGATTTGGATCTCACATCAATGTCTCTCAGATCAGGTTTGACATTATTAGATTCGTAAAAAAATTGTGTTTTGCCTTTTGTTTTAAATATTTAAACATAATTTTTTTTCATGTATTGAATGTCATTTATCACATTTTGATTTGTTTTTGTTTCAATATCTAAATGTAACACTCGATATCATTACATTTTATATATGAGTAGTTTGTTTGATGTTACTACTACATTGTTGACAATGTAATTTTTCAAATCTGTATTATTTTTGTTACATTCGTAAATGCAACAATCAATCGTATGCATGTATTGATTTATATTTGTTACATTTATGAATGTAACATTTATTCGTGTGTTACATTTGTTTCAACGTAAATAGTAATTTATATTTGTTACATTTATTACTGTAACAGTCAAATACATATGTTTGTTAAATGTATCACACAATAAAAAAAGTGTTTGACATTTTCTATAAAATGTAACTGACTATTGAAAATATAATCTGTTTCTAAATTGTTTAAACATTGCATGGAATGTAAAATATTTAGGTAGGAAAATGAAATTGTTTGTTATATTTATGTAAATGTAATAGTTCTGATGTAAATGTAACAAATCGTTGTGAAAGATGTAAATATTTAATAAAAGTATTTGATGTAACTAATTCATATAGTAACTATATATGTTTTTTTTATTTAAATTTGAATACAATAAATATCCAACTTTTTTAGTGTAATTTAGGTTCAATTATAATTTAGATAAGGATTTTAAAATTCAAAATTTGAAATGGTTAAATGGATTTCAAGATTCATAACCGAATAGAGAAAATGAGGGGATTTGGGTTAATGAGAGAGATTTTTAATGAAGGACATATTTGTATTTTGTCATTTTACCATTTTTAAAAAGTCAACAAGTCAACTAATAACAATCAATAAGGTGATGACACCTCATGGAGCTTGTTAGTGGGGCTTATATTTTGGGGCTTGGGTATCACCACTCCATATATAATTGAAAACTAGTTAAATGCACGTGTCAAGGCACGTGACATCAATTTTTACAAGCTAACTAACTTGAATACCTAATAAATAAAAGAATTTTTTACATGTATACACTTAAAAAACATGTTATTTATTTTTTAAGATTTTTATTTTTAAATTCCTATAAACCATATGATTTAGTGATCAATCGCTTAATTCTTCATATTTTAATTTTAATATCTAGATTTAAAAGATATGTTTTTTTTTAGTTCTTAAGAGGGATCTATTCTTAAATTATTTTATTTTATTTGTAAACTAAGAAGAAACATATCTTTTAAACATAGAGACTAAAACCAAAATATGAAGAAGTAAACGATATTTATAGGTATTAAAACCTAAAAAACCCTTATTTTTTTTATCATCACAAATAGTATATTTATTTATACACCATTAACATATTTAAAATTATGCAATTTTACTATCCTAATTAAATTCCATTAAATTTTCTACTCACACCGTTAAAATTCTAATAAAAGTATTAAAATATCTTTAATTTTTTATTTTCATATTGACCATTACAAAATATAGTATTTATTTTTATACCATCAAAAAATTATATTTATTTTTATATCACAAAAAAATAAAATAATTAAATTTTAATATAAAAACAAATTAATTCATATAAAATGTAAAAAATGACCACGGTAAAAAGAGAAAAAAAAAAAAATTTAACTCATGAGTCATAACACAACTCATGTAAAAGCACACAATTCTCTATCAAATTTGATTTCAAAGAGCCAAAGTAAAGATAAAACACATTATAATCTAAAAAAAAGAAATATTACCCGTCACGCAACATATGACCAAAAATCATAGAGTCAATTAATCTATGTATTATACATTAAAATACCACATTAATGATTGTTGTTGAAGAATAATAAAATCCACCATAATTGATAAAGGAGTACATCTATTCATTAAGAATCATTTTAATGATATACAAATAAATAGACTATTTATGATAGTAAAAAAATATATATGACATGTTTTTCAATGGTATATACGCAAAAAAAAACCCTAAATAAAATTCAAATTAACAATAAATCATCATAAATAATTAGATACTAAAGCCTATAAAGAATATACAATCACAACTGCATATTTTACCGTGTCACATTATACCAATTTTTTTTTTTTAATAATAGTGCACACGGATATGCATCCCTTTCATAGGTATTTTAACATTTAAAACTACATATTGTTTACATAATCAAATGACAATTACAACTTAAAATCTCATAGAACAAGTCACAAATCATCAACACAACTGTGGAATGTTGTGATGTTCGAATCACCTAATTTTGAAAATCCTGCTACACAGAGAATAGGTTAAAAAACATTAATAGACAGTTCCTAAGATGATTAGAATTCATGGAGCAACAAGATATTTTGCGAGAACCAACAATGCTATGAGAACATTGACATTCATCCATGATTTGTCTAGCCCCCAGAAACATAAATACAAACAGTAATGGTATACATTGTACGCTCAAGGATTGTTCGGAATTATCATATGTATTTCAAATGCATTTTATCATATACAACAAATGATAGTAATGCATAAATTTTTTTTCATAAATAAATTGATAATAATAATATTTATTAATGAGTTTTCATATAACATTATATTTTTATAAGAAAAAATGAGGTGATAGTTGGAGTGCAACACCCTCCAAACATGAATTTCCTCCAAATATGAAGGGTCAACCCTCCATATTTGGAGGCTTGGGTCTGAGATGCTCTAATAGATAGTAGAAATGGGTCTAAAAAAACAAAAATTGCAACAGATTCTATGATATGCATCTATCTATATACTAAGCAAAAGTGTTTTCAAGTGTATGTAACACAATTTTACATATTTATCCTTAATAAATTTTTATTAAAATCCATTATTATCCAAAACCAATATTCATTCTCTTAATCTTATCTTAGGATTTTAAATAGATAATTAAATTTTATAAATCTATCCATATCCCACCCAAGTTCAAGGAATATATTTTAATGGAGTTTTGTATCATCTATTATATTATACAAAGCGAAAGTGTTTTACTTATCAAGTCTGTTCCTTTTTGCGAACCTTTTATCAAAAGGGTTTTGTTTCATCTATAAAAATCACATTTTATTAAAATATTCCTAAGATTTGTTATTTTCAACGACACCTTTCAAAAGAGATTAAATTTTATATAGATGTTGTTTTTTAATCCATTTTGAGCAGTATTGATAGTTTTAAAATTCCAAATGAGAAATTTTGATATTATAAGGATTGGTTGAGAGGTATTTTAATATACATGAAAAAGTCATTTTTTAGTTATAATATATCCTTTTTATTTGTAACTTTATAACAAATTTCACAAACGATTTATTTAATAATACTAATGTTATTACTACACACACACACACGCGTATAAAATTAGATATTATATCATATATAAATGGGTTGGAAAATGAGAGTGTTGGTTTAGAAAAATTATTTCAAATCTTTTATTTGCACATACATTGTGCGTGGATGAAAATTAGTTGATATATTTTATAGAATTTGTTGGGTCTTTTAAATATGTACCAAGGAAAAGGATCAGGTTCTTCTCGTCCAATACCTCATCAAAGTCGTACGGAAAGGGGGCGGTTATTTCAACCCACCAACTCCTCCACCCACCCCCTTTTGTATTTTTATTTTTTTTGTGATCCTAACCCACCCTTCTCTCGCCTCCTCTGTCCGCCTCCATAAAGTCCTCATCGTCCTCGATTGCATGCCCCGCGATAACCTCCCCGCCTCCCCCTCCTTCGCCAATTCATCCGCCACCGTGACCTCCTTCACAGCCATGCCCTCCACCGCCACCTCTCTAACCTCCCCCGGAGGGCGGAGTAGGAGGAGGGGGAGGCAGAGAGGTTGTCGCAGGACATGCGGTCGAGGACAATGAGGGTTTCGTGAAGGCGGGTGGAGGAGGCGAAAGAGGTGAGTCAGGATCACAAATATATATATATATATATAAAAGGAATGGGTGGAGGAGTTGGTGGGGTTGAAATAACCGCCCCCTTCAATAAAACAAACCATTGGAGAATTTTTTTTTAAAACATATATATATATATATATATATATATATATATATATATATGTATTTAAAGCAAGTGTAATTTGTTTTTCAAAAAAAATATTATAATTTATCTTTATTTATCTGATCTAATCTATAACTATATTCTAATACCATAAAAATATAACAGTCAAACAAAAAATCTTGTGATTTCATCTATCCCTTACGCCCACCATTTGGATTGCTGTATATATTATTCCTTGTTAAACTGTTATTATAATATACACGACTGTAGAAGTAGAATAAATCATTTTATATTGATCATTTTTTTATTGTTTTTGTTGAAAAACATAACAATGAAGTTTTTTTTATTGATTTTATCATGGATAAATTGTATATAAAAAATAAACAAAATGTGAATAAAGATTTCTAAAAGATAAACAAATGATTTGACATATGAACATCATATATCAGTGGAATACATTAGTGGAATAACATAATTCCAAAGAGACTTATAATATCAACACCAATTTATTCTCATATATTCTGATATATCTATACCTACAAATTCTTTGTAAATAAACATATTTTTTATATTTATTATAGTCTATCTGATTCAATTTCAAAACTATTCTTTTACCTAAACATGACTACAGATATTTTATTCCGTATTCACTGTATAAACTATGGGCAATAACTCAATAATATAATGTCTCCCATCAGTTTATGGTTTATACTTATGTCAATGTGTTGGCACGGACACGACCCAAAAATATTTTGACTGACCAATTCGGTTCAAATTTAATTTCCAAGTCAAACCAACAAGTCATCCGATATATATATGCATTTCAAAGTCAGGACTCAGGAGTAGCGAAAAAGAAAAAGTCAGGAGTCATTGATATTAAAACAAGGGTTTGGATCCCCAACAAAGGGGAATACTTCAAATACCCCTCCACTAAGGGTCTTATTTATTTTTTTTTGCTCTTAAATTTTCACAATACATTAACTATCCCTTATAAAAAAAGTTATAAAAATATAGAAATATAATGTGATACATACAGAAATTAGACGCATAGTTACAGATATTTAATAGTTATCTACAAAAATATTAAAATATACAAAAATGCTTATACACAAAATGGTCATATATACATTCTCAATGTCATTACATTATCATCTGTAAATGCATTTAGTGTACACAAAATTGTTACAGATACAATCTCAAAGTTTCGTTAAAATAGATACATCAATTGTTTGAATTACGACGTTTTCTTCAAATCTTATAAATGATTAATTGTTATCTCCCCCTTAATCCTCTTCATTTCCTCTTGGGAAAAATGAAACAAGATTATCGAACTAGACATTCAATGTACTTCATAACGAAGAACAAGATTTTTCAAACTATATAAAAAATACAACAGTCAAACACTTAAATAAATTTTTATTTAGCAATATGAACAAAATTAGTAATAACATGAATCTGAACTAAAAATTTATGAATAATTATAATATTTTAATAAAATTAATTCTTGATCCATGTACTTAACAATTACTGAAATTAACATTTACATAAAAACTACAACAAAAACTACCAATGTGATGCTCAATAACATAATCTATTATTTACATAATAGAAATTTAGTATCTTCTATTATTCTTATAACAATTACAACAGAAATTACAAAAACTATAATTTACACGACAAATATGTAATATCATACATAGAACTAAACTAAAGACATGTAAATTACTTAAAAGTAATAACTGATTACAGAAATGTAACGATCAATTACATAAATATAATATTAATTTACATATTGGGGTGATTTAGGTATAAAAAATGAGGTAATACAGGTCTAGGGGCAAAAACAAATTAAGACCAAATTTTAGGGGTAAATAAAAAATAAAATTTTTTTTGGGGGTACAGAAAACATTAGACCTTTAGTCAAGGGTATTTGAACAAGTTTCCCTTAAAAGAATCATTCAAGCAGTTTGTTGTTACTTTAATAAAATAAAATAAAAACTGAAGCCTTCCCATTCTTTCTTTTGTCACATCTAAGATAAAACGAAACCCCGCAGTCCAAAAAAGAGAACTCCAGTGGTTTCAAAAAACTGGGTTGGTTTAATGCGACCAATTCTAAGGTCAACATATATTTTTTTCCCTATAAATATGCATCAAATAGCCTTGGTGAACCAACAAAGGCATTTGCTTCTGATCTTTCTGTACTTCAAAACTTGACATCACACTAATGGCTGCTTTTGTTTCTGAAGAGTTGTTGGGCACTTTCGTGCCGGTCATAGTCTATTGGTTGTACTCCGGACTCTATGTTCTGATGGGTTCGATCTCACGCTTCGACGACTACCGCTTGCACCCGAGGAAAGACGAAGACGCCAAAAACCTAGCCTCCAAGAGCACCGTCGTGAAAGGCGTTCTTGTTCAACAAGCGTTCCAGATCGCAGTCTCTCTCCTCTTGTTCACCGTAAGCGTTGAATCATTCTTAATTCAATATTCAAATACTCTTTAATTTGAATGTACATTTATCGTATCGAACATGACTAACTTTGTGATCATAATTATAGGTTGCGAGGAACAACGCCACAGAAACTGTAACGACAGGAACATCCCTGATCACGCTGGCTGGACAGTTTGGGGTGGCGATGTTGGTGCTGGATACATGGCAATACTTCATACACAGGTACATGCACATCAACAAGTTCCTCTATCGGCACGTCCACTCCAAGCACCACCGCCTCGTTGTCCCCTATGCCTACGGGGCCCTCTACAACCACCCCCTTGAGGGCCTCCTCCTCGACACCGTCGGCGGGGCCCTGTCGTTCCTCATCTCCGGCATGTCCCCTCGGACCGCCATCTTCTTCTTCTCGTTCGCGACGATAAAGACGGTGGACGACCACTGCGGGCTGTGGTTGCCGGGGAATCCACTTCACGTGTTGTTTGATAACAACAGCGCATACCACGACGTGCACCACCAGTTGTATGGGAACAAGTACAACTTCTCTCAGCCATTCTTTATTGGGTGGGACAAGATTCTTGGGACGCACATGGATTACACTCTTCAGAAGAGAAAGGGAGGTGGGTTTGAGGCGAGGCCTGTTAAAGATTGAAAGTTATCGATTGATTAACATGCATGGCTTGCATGCATATACCGTCGAAGAGTCATTGTTATTAAAGTTTTATTGTTATTTTTTTTATATATATCAAAAAAATGAATTTAATAAAGTGCTGTTGTATGATTGTACATCATTTAATAAATTTCTATAATTAAAAGAGACATGGAGAACTTTTTAATTACATGCTGTTACATAAAGCTATATTTAAGAAACGTTGTTGCCGCCTGAATTGCTTTGATCACGTATGAACTGATCGACGGACTAGCATCATCTACACACTTTAATACTTATAGTGTGCCGATGATATGTCAAGCCATCATACAAAATTAATGATCTAAATTCTTTTCTCAAAAAATAATAATTAATGATCTAAATTGATGTAGACGGATAACATCATGCACATAAAAATGTAGTAGATTGGCATGTGGCGTGAGCTATCCAACTTGTCAAATTGGTCATTTTTGTTTGTCATTGGATAAAGATATGTTTAAATAGAAAAATGTTATATTCAGTCTTTTTACTGTTCAAAACGTAGACCGCACATATTTTTATTTTTTTAAAAATAGTGAACATCTTATAATGAGGTATTTGTTTTGATAAAAAGTGTATGTAGCTCTATTTCGAATTGAATAAACTCATTTTTAATAAGTATAATTTTTTTTTAACAATTCACATGCATCAGTTTTTCAATGAACCTAGATATTAATGTAAATTTTTTTAAAAAAATTTAGATTTATTCTAACCAATCCAAGTTGCACTACTAATAACAACGCCGATCAATTATACGGTCAATTAGAACTTTTCCAATACTAGATCCATACCTGTATCAAATTTAAATTTAAATTTAAAAAGGTATCTCACAAAATCTCTAAATCCTTAACCTAAAATCATATCAATAGGGAAACTAAAAAATTTATCCAAATAAAAAAAACTTAAACTTTACTAAAAAAATATTTAAAAGTTATTTTTAAGTCAAATTAATGAATAATCAAGAGAGTGTATATTTTTTTTTGGAAATGATACGAATAAATTAATAAATTGAGATCATTCTATTTTTTTTTTTAATTTTTAATAAAATTTGAATATAAATTTAGAATGGAGATGCAGGTTTGAATCCATGATGCCAGGTGTTCAAAACAATGTGCGCCAAGGCCTTCTTTGACTCTACGGCCCAGAAACTTCGATCACCGCCCCCAGATTTTTGTCGTTCGAAACCGTGGACAGAAGGGGCATGAAAAATGGTCCGCCATTGCCTTCAATTTCCAACAAAGGTTCGATCTTTTGTACTATTTTTCAAAGATTTCAATTGGGTCGATCCTTTTCTCCCTCTTTGAAAGCTTGATTGTTCTTTTTTTTTTGTTTATCAGTGGGTCTTGATCCGTCTCTGAAGCTATGGTGTCGAATGAAATGTTGGGGACGTTTGTGCCGATCGTGGTGTACTGGGTCTACTCGGGTGTGTATGTGTATTTGGGGAACAACTTCGAAGAGTATCGATTGCACCCGAAGAAGGAAGAGGAGGTGAAGAATGTCGTCTCCAAAGGCACGGTGGTCAAGGGCGTGCTCGTCCAACAGGCCTTCCAGATTGTTGTCTCTCTCATCTTGTTCACTGTAAGCTCCCCTCACATTCTAGTTCATCATGTAGTTTAATTGTAACATTTAACTCTGTTTTGAATGATTATGGGATGGCTGTGTATTTGGGTTTGATGGTTTGTCTGGGATGGTAAAAGGTAGATGGGTAAATTCAATAGTCTAGTTTGACATGGAATAAAGGGTTGGGATAAGGAAAAAATTGGGTTAAATCATTTATTATCTCATATGGCATAAAAAAAAAGATGAAGTATGGACAATTGTCCACATTTTGATATAAAAAATGGTGATAGTTTGTTCTGGGTAATAGGTGGAACAAATTTTGTCCCATTTTTTTATCTTTATCTTGTAAAATTGGGATAACATTGATGATTACTTTAAAAAAAAAAAAAAAACCAAAACAAAAAAATAAAAGAATGTGTTCCACTAAACAACATTAATACCCCCATTAATAGGAAGGATAGATATGATATTTTTTTAAAAAAATTAAAGTTATCCCATATTTGATCCAAATGCAAGATTGATGATAAGAATACAAAAAATAAGGATAATAAAAAGCATTAACAAATGCAAATCTGGATAAAAATAGTGGATTTTTTATCCTCATAAATTAAGCTAACTTATCCTAAAAACTTATCTCTTTATCAAACTAGACCTAAAAGTTTATCTTTTATTGTCCATTTGAACCTACAACTCAAATTGGGTGGTAAATGGTAGAAATATGATTCATGCGGGTTCAAGGTTGAGTTTGATGTCTAAGTTGTTTTGTGTTGTTTAACTTATTATGATATATGCAACAAGTGGCATATTTGGTTTGTCGGAATATGCAAAATGAATATGATATTCAAGTTGTTGTTCCACTCTTTTATTGGATGGTGAAAGAGTGATGCGAGAGTCATATTTTATGAAAGCACTGTTAGGTTAGATCTATATACTCACATGAACTGATAGCTCATATTGGAGAATATATGGTAAAGTTCATATGATCTGTAATTAAACCACTTAAAAGCTGCAAAGCCCTTCCCTTTTTGATCCCCTTCATATCATTTTGATGACTTCGAAGTGCAGGGGATTGTTGACTATCCTCAAACACAGTAGCTGTTCAATGTCGTTAAAACGTACGGAAAACTCCATAATGATCATCTCTGTGCATACTATCATGTTTTGTCAATCTATTTGTGATTCTTTTCCTATATCTTGTTTACATTGGTATTCAATGGAAATATCGTATCAAGTTATAAAAACCATGCTTATAATCATACTCAGTACCTCCCTCTTGTGCAGATCATACACGATGATAGTGAGACCTCCACGAGTTCACCTCCATCACTCCTTGTGATGTTTTGGCAATTCATGATCGCAATGGTGGTGTTGGATACATGGCAGTATTTCATTCACAGATACATGCACATTAACAAGTTCCTGTACCACCACATCCACTCAAAGCACCATCTCCTAGTAGCCCCTTATGGATTTGGTGCTCTTTACAACCACCCACTCGAAGGCCTCCTCCTCGACACAGTTGGTGGCGCTCTGTCCTTCCTCGCCTCTGGCATGACGCCTCGCACTTCCATTTTTTTCTTCTCCTTTGCGACCATCAAAACAGTGGACGACCATTGTGGGCTATGGCTTCCTGGGAATATATTTCACATTTTGTTCAGCAACAATAGCGCTTATCATGATGTCCATCACCAACTATATGGCAGCAAGTACAATTTTTCGCAGCCATTCTTCGTCACATGGGATAAAATTCTTGGAACACACATGCCTTACTCACTGGTGAAGAGAAAGGAAGGGGGTCTCGAAGCACGGCCCTTGAAGGATTGAGAACTCCACCTCTACTAATAACAGGTTTTGTTTTTTATACCTTGCTGAAAGTATATTTATTTTGTTATACAAGATTTATTTGAAAGAGATTGCTGGTAGTGGATTGTTAATCAGACAGTCTTGTTTGAGATGGATATCAAATGAATTGGTGTCATTTGCTAATGTAATTAATTACATTCTCCACTTGTAATTATTGTTTGTCATTCTTTCATTTGCTGTTATTTACAATAGATTACCAGTTAGTCATGCAGAAACTTTCATTATCAGTTGGAATAGAACATGCACATGTCATCCATATCCGATGGCCTGCTCAATAAAGTTTTTATTATCATTATTGAAGATTAGTCCATGCCAATTCGGTAACACCCTTTATGGAAAATGATACGTCCAAGTCCAATTGCAGTCTATACCTTTTTTCTAATTTTTTTTTTTTAAATCATGTTCTGCCATTGAAGCATATGCTACTATATGAAATCATACTTCCACAGGCTCCTAGAGAAACCGGTTTGACCGCCATCACTTGTGCTCATTGAGAAGTAGCATTAGACCTATCAATGGATCGGGTTCAGACCTGGACCACACCTGCCCCGAACCCGATTACACATATAATATACCCGACCTAATTTGGACCCAACCCGGTGGACCCGAACATACAAACGGGTCAGGTCCGGATCCACCCCGCCCCAACCTGTTGGACCCGAGACCCGACTGTTTTATTAATATATGCTCACATATTACAAGCTTGTTAGTATTAGTTGATCCATAATTTTGTTTCTTATTAATCAAGTTACAAATATAATTTTTAACTCATTTTTGTATCCATAATTCCATAACCAAGCTTATAAATCATAATCCATAACCAACCAAGCTCACCCGTTGACAGGCCTTATTAGCTCATTATCTTTTGAATTTACATAATTAATTGGTTTGTTGCATGATTTATGTTTATTGGTTAGGTTAATATGTAGTGTTTATTGTTTTGGATGTTATATGTTATATGTTTATTGTTTTAAATGTTTACTTTTTTACACAAATAACCATCAGCTCTCATTTTTAGTTCATTGTTATATTGTTTAGATTTCTGTTTACTTTAAATATTATATGTTAGTGTTTATTGTTTTGAATGTTGTTTAGTAATTCATTCATTTCTTTTGAATTGTACAAAAATATGTTTGAATATAGTGTCAGGATACCAATTTAGAAACCTCAATAATAATTAATGCTTTATACAAAAATTTTCTAATAGAATTATAAGGCAAACAAATTCATGAGCTCTCCTTGTTTTATTTTATTAACCATCCTTGGGTCGGGTCCGACGGGTCCGGGTCCACATTTTCAAGGACCCGCCGGGTCCTGCCATAGGTCGGGTCTGAGTCCACCTTGATCTGGCCCGGAACCGACCCGTTGACAGGTCTAAATAGCACCACATCAAAGAAGAGTCGCAACCCTTTTCAGCAAGGCAATGCCCTTCATGAAGACAGAATAGGCTTCGGTCTAAGTTTAGGCCTCTGTAACGCCCCCATACCCATTATCCTTAATTAAGGCATGCGATACGGTGCGTTACTATAGCACAATCCACAATATATCAAGTAATATAAATAAACTCATAAAATACTCTCAGGATTTAAAACATAAACCAACCACAGGATCTCAATAATTCATTATTAAGTTTGAATGAATACACACGAGTTCTTTATTTAATACTGATAATAATTCCTCTGGTTTTGCTGATAAGGCTAAGGACGTCCACTACATGCCAAGAAGAAGGCTTATTCAACACCTACGATGCAACGAAGATAAAACGCGAACTAGATTGCCAACGTCCCTCCACGAACAACGATAACCAACACCTACCCTGAAAAGTTGGGAAAAGAGGGGTGAGCTACCACACGCTCAGTGAATGGATCTATAGCGTCTCAATAATAATAATAATAACAATAAAAATAATCTCAAAAATCCGAACTAATAGATTATAAACATATACATATAATTGTCACAAGCGTAATGATAAAACATAATGCATCTCTTTGGAGTAATAGCCATAATCTCACACTAACTACATGATGCGTATGATGCAACGGACATGCATGCCCGTATGGCACGCAGCCGAAAGATGCTCCATCTAGAGCTTGGTCACACAGACCAGTCGTCACGCAGACAAGGTCCCACTGGACTGGGTCACGCAGACCGGTCGTCACGCAGATGATGTCACGCAGACAAGTGTCACGTAGACGGATGATAGGTATGCAAGATCAATTTATCAAACAATAATTTGCATGCAAGAATAAAAGTCTCTTAACATAGATTATACACAAAAATAATATCTTAAAATCATAGTGTTATGCTCATGTATTCTATAATCGAGATAACACTTGTACTCATAAAATAGGCATGATGCAATCATGATATAAATATAATTAGTTTCGAAATCTACGTAGAGACTAGACCCACTCATCTCCGGTCCAACGATTCGCAAAACCACAACCAAGTCTTACAGTAAATCTAATCTAACAAGAAACAATATGGCTAGGTCACAGTATGATCAAACAGTACGGCCTGATGGGGTCCGTACTTACCGAAAACCCAACGGCTCCTCCAGGAACCGTCCGAGGGAGAACCGACGGCTCCTACTGGGACCGTTTCAAACAAACCGACGGATCCTCTGGGAGCCGTCCCGAGACAGAAAACATGAAACCCTATTTTTTTATTAGAACATCCTAGCACGTTCTATCATGGAAAACCATACACGAGTAATTTCAAACGGCGTAAAACAGAAAAGAACTCATCTCAAAAATCCAAATAAAACCAATCCAAAGACTCATTTAAACATCTTTGAAAAATCGTATATTTAACATAGGTATAAAAGTGATATAAAATAGGTAAAACGATACAAATCATTTATGAGATAGATCGAAGATCTTATAAATAAAATCCATTCGAAACTCTAGCTTATGGAAAAACGATAAAAACATTATGAAACATAAAACACTTGGTACACCCAAGGGTCTTAATATACTTTATGAAATCATTTGAAAACCGCAAAATATAACATATTATTGTACGTAGCATGATATTCTTCTATTCAAAACCTTAGATTTAAAATGATTCATAAAAAGAACATATATAAAAACAATTAAACCATATTACAAAAATCTTTGAAAATCATAGATCTATTATATGTAGAAACAACTAACATGGATCTATAATAAAAACTATAAAAATCATAAAAACATGTATAGGTACGGATCTATGCATATAAGGGTCAAACAAGATTTAGGGTGCGTTTGGTTGCGCGATTACAAAACTGATTCTGCAGGAATCTGCGATTGTAAAACTGATTCTACAGGAAGCTCACTTTCTCAACTTTTTGAAATCGCAGCTTTTGGGCACTATTTGCCTGTAATCTGTGTGCAGTAAGCTGCTATAGTAAAACTATTTGGTTGCACAATTGTAAATACAGCTTCCTGCAATCGTAATCGCAGCGCAATCGCGCAACCAAACGCACCCTTAAATAATTCATAACATGATTTCTATGTTTAATAATCAAATACCTATCCTATTATTTTAACATAAAAGATATGAAAAACACATTGAAAACTTCACGATTTCATAGCTATAACATAAGGATCCAAAAATCATATAAACTACATCAAGATTTGTGAAGACCCAAGAAGAAAAGCTCAAGAATTCAGCAAATCCTAAAATACACATGCGAGGCCTGAAAGCATCACCTAAATCTTTGTAAAACATCACAAAACATTATGATTTCATTGTTATATCATAAGGACCCATAATCATATAAAAACTTTGAAGTATCAAGAAGAAAATCCGATCTTTTTGTTGAAAAAAAACTAAAAAAGAAAACATATAACAAAGACATCTAAAGGTAATCATTATCAATCAAAACCTTTCACAAACAAAGAATAATACTCATAAGAACCCTCTATTCGAACCCCTTTCTGAGCTCCTCAACAATGGTGTCGAAAACAAGAGAAGAAGAAGAAGACTTTAGGGTTTTAGGGTTTTCAATGAAAAAGAGAGAGAGAGAGAGAGAGCGCGAGGGTATATGTAAGCTTATATACGTGGGGAAATAAAAACCGACCGTATCCCAAACATATCAATCAATAATACACATTAAAACTTTTTAAAACTGAAAATATTCAAGTTTGAAATTGTTTCCAGATCGACGGCTTCTGTTGGATCTGTCACAAAAACCAACGGCTCCTATAGGATCCGTCACAATAACCGATGGATCCTATAGGATCCATCACAATACCAACGGATCCCACTTGAACCGTCGCTATTTCCTCTGCCCGACCTCTTGGCACAGTTTTGCCCATAACTTGATCGATACTCATTCGATTTACGATCCGTAAAAAGCGTTGGAAAGCCAACAAAATGATGAATCTAACCATGCTAAATTATTAAAAATTTGGAATACCAAAAATACCATAAAAGCAGGTTAATTACGGCCTAAAAGTCAGAGTCACTACAGCCTCCCTGCCCATGGCTGCCTGTCCGAGAAAGTCGTCGCTAGTCACTTCATCGTGGACTGGGATATAGGCGCCCTTCCTTGCCTCCTCGTGAGGCCTCCTTCACCAACAACGAATGGAGACAAACTCCTCTTCATCCATTAACGACGGTTATGGTCGAAGGCCCGTCTCATGGAGAACCGAATTGCAAACCACTCGAGGGCATTACTACTGAAACTGTACACTACTTAGTTCTTGTTTCACCCTTGTTTCATTTGCATTACTAAGCTTGCATCTGCAGTATTCCATATCTTTGAATACAGGATGGCGAGAGCCCATTACTCATCCCCACAAGGTGGGAAATCCCCTTGGGGTTGCGCAGGGTCGTCACCCTTTTGCATAGGAGTACTCCTACCCAAATTGAGATTGCGCAAGAAATCCTCATCCATTTCAAGGGGAAATACCTATTTCCTACTAGAAAAGCACTCTAGATAGGGGGTCATGCAGAGCCATTCTCCCCTAGTAAACATGCTAAGTCTCTCAAAGACACATACATGGTGTAGGCCAAACTCATCAAGACATTGTAAACACTTTTGCATGTCACAAAGTTACATTCTTGTACAATTAAAAGACCCCATAATTGGAGGTTTTACGACAAATGCTACAAAAAGAAAAAATTACAAGGTACAACAGAGATCCTAATCTACTCAGTGAGGAGGTTGAAGATCCAAAGCCTACTGAATTGGAAGGTCTCACGCCTCCAAGAAAGGGATGCATGGCTGGGAACAAAGAGATCACTGATCGGGGGCTTCACCTTTTGAGCAATCAAGAAGGGTGAGCGGCGCATCTGGGTACACTAGGAAGCGACGAACCAACATCTGTCTGCCTCACCAACCTCTAGGAAGGCTGATGGAGTAGAACCAATTAATCTGGGGGCGGTGCAGAGGAGTCTGATTTTTCCTCTTCACAAAAAATACAATTTTTTTTTTTTTATGTTTTAAATCATTACAAATTATTATTTAAGGTTTTATGTGAATTTATTCACAAACCCCACAACTCATAATATAGCATGCTTTATGCAGTGCAATATTCACCAATGAATATATAATTATAATATATATATCAAGCCCTTTTCTAATACTCATAATTTCTCGACTTGATTAACATGCTAGCTATAAGATAAAAACATCATGCTCATTTATTTCATATATTCAAATATGTCCCCCACATATTATTTCATGAATATATTTATCAAATTCTCAATTTGAAATAATAATAATAATGAAACAAATATCTCTAATAAAACAAATGAGCATATATATGACAACAAGTTTATATGCTAAGTTTACTTTACAATTGACAGAATTTTAATTATCATAACTTAGTCATATTTATAACCCCCACATTAATATGAATTCACAAATTATTCCATGAATAAATGCATGGCATTTCTAATTAGGAGGTAATTGTGAAATAAATTTATGCCCATAAATTATCATTATTTCCAAATGAATAAAAACATAAATGTAATACATTTACATTTCATTTCAGTTATCTCTACACATCACATGCTTTTAATTCTTATGGTCATAATTTAGCACATAAATATATGAGTTACACATAACCACCATATATGATATCCGTAGAAAAATATGTAGACCGATTGCTTCATATATGAAAGAATCAAGAATGTCAATAAGTCCAGAATAATAATAATTCCATATATGATATTCCGAGGAGAATTTTAATAGCCTCATATAACATATATTGTTGCCCTTGGAAAATTGATATAGTCTTTTTCAGAAATTTGACTGCATTGTATATATCCATGTTCTTTCACCTCATCGTTGGAATGTAATAAAAACCAAGCTGTGATCACAAATTAATACATTATTACATACACAAAATAACAATAATTTAATTTAATTAGACCACAATGGAAAGAACAAGAATAATAATAATGGTCATATGGAAGCACATAAAAACCGTTCCAAAAATTTTGGTAACATTTCATACATATGTCCGGGATTAGAAAACATAAATCACATTAACCATAGTCCATTATAAATGTTACAAAAATGTTTGAAAATGTAGCACATTATTTTAAGGACTCCATACTGATTGCAATTTATTAATGCAGATGTTTCATGTAACTCAATAAAACATGCACATAAATATATAATAACATACTCATTATTTAAACGTTCTGGAGGGACAAAAATTTACCTTACCGGATTCGGGTAAATAGACTCCGCCTCTCCTGTTCTCCTCCGCTCGAACACGCCTTCATCCGTTGATCGGCCGCTCCTGTGCGCCTTGAACACCGGGAGGTGGGGGGCCTGCAGAAGACCTTCCGACGCTCAAGTCAGTAAAAGTGTGCGACTGGAAGAGAATAGAAGACAGAAATTGTACCTCCCTGTTTAGTCTGCTCTTGCCTCTTATTTATAGGGGTGGTCGAATGGTGCTAGGGTTTTGGATCGACCTCTCCATCGGACGGTCAAGATTTCCTGGACCATTATCTAGGAGGCAAAAGATATGCTCCATGATTTAGTCAATTATGGATTAACATATATGTTTAGATTCCATGGGGATTTGGTGGACCAAGTTAATCATTATCGGATTTGGTGATTTGCATGGAATTAATTGGGATTGAATGCCGATAATTATCCCTTAATGCAGTGGATTTGGGTGGATCCCCACAGTTATTGGATGGATTACTTACTAACTTGGCCCGTGGTCAACAATCGGATCCTTGGGCCAGCCCCGCTTCGGATTTGGGTCGGCTGTGCTGCTGCGTCGTCGGGTAGCAAGACCGGTCAGCAGGCCCATCACGATGGTCTCGCGCCCTGTGGACCGTCGTTTAGTCGGGTCAAATTGGATGGGCCTCGAGATCTGGCCCAGTACTTTTAGCCAGAAAATTTGGCACCCACAAATGCCCTCTTTTTCTCATTCGACTGGCTGCCGTTCCTGTCGAATGGGAAAAACCTAATACGAGGCGCTGTGTGTCAGATTGTCAACTATGTCAAGTCGAAATGATTCGCCTCGAGTGGGACATGTATCCCATCGAATTCGACGGCGCTTGTTGTGTTGGGGGGAGAGAGACGAGTGGGCGTGTCAGGTGCCAGGTCATCTGACCTGATGGGACGTCCTTTCGGAAAGAGCGACAATCGGCACGGAAGGGGCTTCAACCGAGGGGCCATCATGATGAGTCGCTTTATCTCAAAACGAGGCGCGAGGAGTTCGAAGAGGCGGTTTCGTTGCCTACAAAGAACATCGAATGGATGGCGTCGTCCCCACCTTTTAGTGTCTTTGCTCCTCACTTTCTCAGATTCCCCTGCTGTCGTCCCCGTTGCTTAGCTGAGATGGCGCAGAAGAGACTCCCGATTCCGCGTGGGGTGACGGTGAAGCTAGTGGAGGGCGGAACGTTCGTTCGTGATGGGGCCGGCTTATTTTTCCGTTTACAACTTGACGGCCGTGCAGTTCCTGCTCTACCCCTTTGTCTCCTCGTTTCTTTCATTCTTCGGGCTGGCGCCGATGCAGGTCCACCCTAACGTGTTTCGGGTCGTGGCCACCGCCCTTTATTTGAACAAGACTCGGGGATACGGCCTCGGGATTCGAGAGGTGATGTACTTCTATCGGTTTGCCCTGTGCCCGGTGCCTGGGGGGTTCCCAGCGATACTGCTTCGCCATGCGTGCGAACAAGTACCTCATGCAGGGTATCCCAGACCGTGACTGGGGGTGGAAAGATGAGGTCTCGGTGATCGGGGGTCCTTGGCAATGCCCTGTCGCAAGGGTGCCCCCGATTCGGTGCTCCTTTGGTGAACTCAGTGAGTAGCCGATGCGTTCATACGATCGTTGCATCATTTTTTTTTTTTAACTTTGCATGCCCCTGTTCATGTAGGGCGCTTGGACCCCACCGTCGGTATGTCCGCCTCTAGGGTTCGGTTCCTGGTTGACACCGTTCAAGAGGCGGTGAAGAAGTTGATGTGGGACTAGTTATTTTTCGACCTCATCACGCTGGAGACGCCGGCTCTCAATGACAGGGAGCTGGTGGCAATTGCGGGTGCCCAACGATTCTTTTCCCCGGGTCATGATGGTGACGCGAGAGGCAGCATACTGGTCCGAGGGGAGAGCAGCCAGATAGGCGGCCAGCCGCCTCGCGCCGACGTTCGCCGGGGGAAGCGCCGGCTTATCGTTGAGAGCGAGCGACGGGGAGGAGTCTTGGTCGGGCGGTCCTTCAGGCTGCTCTGGCGCTCTCGGCTGTGACTGCGGAGTGCGACTCCCTGCAGTAGTCTGCCACCAGGTGGCAGTCTCGGGCGTTGGAGCTCGAAGGGGAGATGCGTGCCCTTGAAGATGACCTCGACGCCAGGCTTAGTGTGACACGAGCCCGGACGTACCGAGAGGCCTGGGGTGCTGCTCTCCTACCCATTGGGAACGCCAGGAGGATCCCACCTGAGGTCATTGATCGGGAGGAGGGATTCGCGCCCACCGTGTACTCCGAGCTGCCCCGCCGTTGCCGCTACCAACCCCGCGGCACCCGTAGGTTCGAGTGGTGAATGGGTACGTAAAAATGTATATATGTTCTTTGCATGTACTGAATTCCGCAATAAATTTTTTTTTTATGCAAAGATGTTGTATGTTTAAATGGGACGAGTACCGTGGTTTTAGCCCCGTGTAGGGTGCGTGACCTCTTCGGGTTCGTGACCGCTTCGGGTTCGTTCGTAACGGATGACCTATTGTGGGCCTCAACCGTCTGAATCGTCGTTGCTCGCCAAACTCCGGATCTCCGGTTTGATCCGGGCTGCTATCGTGCCCGTGCTTTCTCAGGCATGGGCTGTTAGTGCGGCTAGGGTTTGCCGCCTACTGTGTAGCTGGGCGAGGCCGCCGCGGTGGCTTTATCCATTTCGAGCTTGACCCATTCTGCGCGACGCTGCCAGTTGGGAGAGGCCATTATATTTGACTGCTCTAGGCTGGGCCGCTTCGCACGACATAGCCAAATTAAGGGCCTAGTTAGATCCAACCACCTCAGGCTGGGCCGCTTCGCGCGACGTTGCCAGGCGAGGGGTTTAGCTTGGTTTGACAACCTCGGGCTAGGCCGCTTCGCGCGATGTAGCCAGGCGAGAGGGAACTACCACGATTCCTCTCGTACTGTAGATGGGGGTGATAGATTGCACGTATCCCGCACCCTTTTTTGCGCACATAGGATCGGGCATCAGTTGCCATTAGTTTGTAGATGACCGAAAGCGCGTGGGGTAGGTGCATAGTTTGCCGACATAACCCGGACAGCTTCAGCTCGGTCGAAAAGTCATAATGGAGCATTTGAAGTTTCATAAATAATATGGCATAGGAACTGACACTCGTAAAATATTCATTCGATACTTTAGAGCAGCAATATGCGTGATAAGGTTTAAAATGCTGGAGGCTTTTCAGTCCGATCGAAGATGCGCGGGATAGGAGCAAAAATTGCTGACGTAATCCCAACGCCATAGGTTCGGCTCATAAGGTGCATAAAATTATTTTGGGCAATTTTTCTAGGATACGAGCCGAAGAGTGGGGCATTTATTTATTAAAAGCAGTCGAAAAATAAGGTAACAGAAATAGAGTCTATTATATTTATTCAATAGTGGCCACCGAGGGCCCTACGCATAAAACTTTCTCAAGTTCATAGCATTCCAAGGAGTTACTATGAGTACCTTTCTTGGGCCGATGGTGCACAGGCGATATGCCCTCTTGCCATAGGCTTCAACTACCTCATATGGTCCTTCCCAGTTGGCTCCGAGTTTCCCGACATTGGGCTCGCGTGTGCTGTCGGTAACCCGTCTGAGCACCCATTTGTCGGGCGTGAACGACCGCGGGCGGACCCTTTTTTTGAAATGCTGAGCTTGTTGACACTGGTAGGCAGCGAGGCGGATCGCAGCGGTTTCCCTCCTCTCTTCCAGGAGTACTGCATTATTGGCGAGGGCCTCACTGTTTTGGTCGGTAAGGGCAATGGAGGTTCGCAGAGTGGGCAGCCCAACCTCAGCGGGGATAACCGCTTCGGTCCCGTAAGCGAGGGCGAACGGTGACTCCCCTGTGGGCTTCTGTCGGGTGGTGCGGTAGGCCCATAACACACCCGGGAGCTCTTCGAGCCACGTGCCTTTTTTCTCGTCGAGCCGCTTCTTGAGCATGGCGAATATGGTGCGGTTGGTCGCTTCGGCCTGCCCATTTCCTTGCGAGTACGCTCGTGAGGAGAAACACTGCTGGATACCGTACTTACTGCATAATTCTCGGATCAGAGCATTCACGAACTGAGTCCCGTTATCGGCGACAATGGCCATGGGGACGCCAAACCTGCATATGATATGCTTCCATAGGAAATTTTTGACGTCGGCATGTTTGACTGTCTTATATGCCTCCGCCTCGACCCATTTGGTGAAGTAATCCGTCGCCAGGAGCACGTACTTCTTTCCTCCCGCGGCGGTTGGGAATGGTCTGCGATATCAATCCCCCATTGGACAAACGGCTAGGGGGTAGTTAGTGTATGGAGCTCCTCCGCGGGGAAGTGGACAATCGGGGAGAATTTTTGGCACTTCTCGCAATTTCGGGTGAACGCGGAGGCGTCTTTTCTGAGCGTGGGCCAATAGTGTTGGGAAGGTTATCGCCGAAGCCACTAACAAACACGAGATCAAACACAAGAACGAAACACCACATCACATGAAGAACACAAGATATACGTGGTTTGGCCTAGGCCTACATCCACGAGGCAAAAAACAGAGAATCCACTTTGATAGTTGAGATACATTAAGAGACTCACAAACTCTCTCATGGAGTTACCCTCTCTTAGAACCCTCTCAACCTTCCTTTAGGATCTCTACATTGTATACATTGCCTAGCCTTGCCATGAAACCCTAGAAGATATTTATAGAGATAAATAACTTCCTTCCCAAGTAATCTCTCAATTAACAAATAAATATTGTTCCCATTAATTAGGAGATATTCACTCTCCTAATTAACAAACAAATATTGTTTCCTATTTTAGGAGATTCACTTTAAATATTAATTAAGATCAAATCTTAAATAATATTCAACTTATTAGGTGTCCAACCTAATATGGTTTCATAATGGCCATCCGATGTGATACACCGGATCGAGACATAATCCCAACAAATCTCCACCTTGGCTCGTATCCGATAAGCTCGGACTTCCTCGAACCCCTTAGAAGATTTTCCGTTGATGTCTCCACCTTGCTCCATGTCGTCTTTGAAGCACGACCGCGCGAGCAACTATGCACCTCCACTTGCAATCAAGTGGTCTTCGACTTCCTTAAGCCTCACCAGCCTTCAAGTTGCTATCACGAGTCTTTTTGTGCGCTAGACCCGCTCCTCAGAACTCCACCTTGAATGGATTTTAGGAACTTCTTCCTCTGGACGTCTGCACCGCCCAATTTTGTTGGATCCATAAGCCTGCGCTCGCCTTATCATAGATCAACCCTGAGTCAGACTCAGTAATCGCGCATCCTCAAGTCAATGCCATGACTTGATTTCACATGCATCTATTCCACGCTCCTCGTGGATCTCCGAAGAAGATCTGGATCTTATCTCCACCTTGAACATGCCACACACGCGCTCGCGAGATGACTGGACTCGCTCTTTTAACTGAACCACATGGGGCTGCTCCTCCCATACCCGGTTCAGAACGCTTTAGACCGTGTTGCATTGTTCCATCTTCTTCTATACAAACTCCGCACCCACGCTTCACGTGATTCGCCCACGTGCCTCCGCGTGTCACTGCGAACTTTGCACCCCGAGCGTCTTTGCACGTCTGCTTCTCGGTGGATCTTGGACCCGCAACAAATTGGTATCATCATTGCACACCTGAATAGATATGCCTCTTCCACCACCGAAAGCTCCATGCAACCTTGCATGATTTTTTTTCTTCTTCTTCGCATGAAACCATGTACGACACACCGTTGTTGGAGTTTCCAACAATACATTCGTCGATGGTATGAATTCATCGACCTGTGTCGCCATTAATCTTCATTTTTCAAATCTCGTCCTCCTAGGTCGGAACATGGAGCTCTGATACCACTGTTGGAAAGGCCATCGCGGAAGCCAACAACAAACACGAGATCGAACACAAGAACGAAACATCACAACACACAAGATATATGTGGTTCGACCTAGGCCTACATCCACGGGGCAAAAAACAGAGAATCCACTTTGATAGTTGAGATACATTAAGAGACTCACAAACTCTCTCATGGAGTTACCCTCTCTTAGAACCCTCTCAACCTTCCCTTAGGATCTCTACATTGTATACATTGCCTAGCCTTGCCATGAAACCCTAGAAGATATTTATAGAGATAAATAACTTCCTTCCCAAGTAATCTCTCAATTAACAAACAAATATTGTTCCCATTAATTAGGAGATATTCACTCTCCTAATTGACGAACAAATATTGTTTCCTATTTTAGAAGATTCACTTTAAATATTAATTAAGATCAAATCTTAAATAATATTCAACTCATTAGGTGTCCAACCTAATATGGTTTCATAATGGCCATCCGATGTGATACACCGGATCGAGACATAATCCCAACAAATAGTACCCTTGGGTAAGAATTCGATGGGTGAGTGATCGTCCGCTGGAATGGTCACCGCAGAACCCCTCATGGACCTCCTCCATTAACGGCAAGGCCTCGGTCAAGCTAAGACACCGAAGAAAGGGGCCGCATGCGTTCCTTCTATGATCATGTAGCTTGCGGAACGATGTCGCGCCTTCTGAGCTTGCGTTTGGTTTGCCGGTAGCATACCGTCGCGTATATAAGCCTCAATCGGATCCATCCAGCAAGGGGTTTCCCTCTCGATTACATGGATGATGAGCTCCGGGTTGATTGTGGGCCGTTGAAGGATTGTCGGCATGACCCATCGTCCCCCTGGGATGGTGGCCGCTACTGCTAACTAGTCCGCCTCCTTGTTTTTCTCGCGGGGTAGGTAGCTGATTTCAAAGCCGAAGAAGCCGTGGGCGAGTCAGACGGCCAGGCGGTGATATTGCTCCATTTTCTCTTCCTTCACAGCATATGTCCCCTGGACCTGCAGTACCACCAATTGTGAATCACAGTGTGTCCGAATATACCTTACGTGGAGCGCTTTGCGAGTTGCAATCCATTGACGAGGGCCTCATACTCAGCCACGTTGTTTGGGGAAGGGAAGTCCAGCCGAATAGAATGTTCGAGCTGGGTTCCGTCGGGCGCTTTCAACATGATCCCTGCGCCACTGCCCCCGGCGTTAGATGCCCCGTCGACAAAAAGGTCCCACCAGTCCAAAAGTTCTGGTGGGTCATCGAGTTCTAAGACGGCCCTCTGCATATCGTCCTCGGGGTCAAACTCCAGCAGGAAGTCGGCTACCACCTGACCTTTTATCGCGATGCGGGGGCGATAGGCGATGTCGAAGGGCGTAGCTCCAAGGCCCACTTGGCGGTTCGTCCATAAAGGTCTGGTTTGTGCAAGAAGACCCGGATGGGATAAGACGTCAAGACGACGACTGGATGTGCTTCGAAGTAGTGCCGGAGATTCCTTTTTGCTACCACGAGCACCAATATGAGCTTTTCAATAGGCGAATATCGGACCTCGGCGTCGAGTAGGGCTTTTCTAACGTAGAAGACCGGATGTTGCTGTTCGTGGTCTTCTCTGAACAGTGCGGCGCTGACCGCAGCTATTGACACTGCGAAATAAAGGGAGAGCGTCTTGCCGTCGGCTGGGACGGACAGGATTGGTGGCTGGCTGAGGTGGTCTTTGAGGCTCTGAAAGGCGGCCTGTTGCTCGTCCGTTCAGACTTCGCCTTTCGCTTCTTTGATAGCCTGGAAGAATGACCGGCAACGATCTGAAAGACGAGAAATAAAATGGGATAAGGCGGCTATTCGGCCTGTGATCACCTGGATGTCATGAATGCTCTCAGGGGTGGTAGAATCCTGGAGTTCTCGAATCTTCGTCAGGTTGGCCTCTATGCCCTATCAATGAACTACGTGGCCTAGGAAGTGCCCGGAAGAGATGCCGAACGAGCACTTGGCCGGGTTTAGCTTCATGCGGTTCGCTCGGAGGGCATCAAAGACTTCGGCAAGATGTCTCAAATGTTCAGTGTGGCTGCGGCTTTTGACCACCATGTCATCGATGTAAACCTCCATCGTCCGCCCGATGAGGTGTTTGAAGATTTTGTTGACCAAACGCTGGAAGGTGGCCCCTGCATTTTTAAGTCCAAAGTGCATTATCTTGTAGCAATACAACCCGCGCTCTGAGATGAACGTTGTCTTCTTCTGATCGCGCGGGTGGAGGGGAATTTGGTTGTAGCCCAAATATGCATCCAGGAACGAGAGACACTCGTATCCCGCCGTGGCGTCCACGAGCTGATCTATGTTTGGCAAGGGGTACCCGTCCTTGGGGCATGCTTTATTGAGGTTGACGAAGTCGATGCAGACGCGCCACCTCCCTCCCTTTTTTTCTGGGAGCACGACGTTGGATATCCAGTCGGGGTAGCGTACTTCCCGGATGAACCCGGCATTGAGAAGTCGGTCGATCTCATCGGAGATCACTTCATTCCGCTTGAGAGGAAATCGACACTGTTTCTGCTTTACTGGGATCGCATCCCGGCGCACGTTTAGTTCATGGACGGCGATGATGGGGTCGATATCTGGGCGAAGACGTCCTGGTTATCCTGCAGGAATGAAACCATAGACTTTACTTCGTGGTCCGAAAGGAGACTCCCTAACTGGATCGTCTTCCCTGGATCATCGTCGCCCAAGGGGACGGTGTCGACCGGCTCAAGAGTGGGTGGTTCGGGCTCGGAGTCGAGCAACGCTTGTACCCACTTTGATGGCCGGTCGGTTGATTGCTATAAGCCCGGGAGGAGCGGCCCTTCGCAGGGGCCTTCGGGCACTTGGGACACCAAGGCGTAGCATTTCTGTGCCGCCACTTGATCTCCGCGGATATCGATAGTCGATTGTCCGTCTTTGGTGATACAACGCATGACCTGATGTAAGGTTGAAGGAACTCCTTCCATTTGGTGGATCCAGTCACAGCCCATGATAGCGTTATAGGCCGACGGGGAGTCGATGACGATGAACTCCACATTGAGGGTGCGGTCGGCGGCCGTGACGGGCAGTGCAACCACATCGACTGGGCTTACCCGTTTTCCGTCGAAGCCAACCAAAGGAGGGTTGGAACGCTTGACCTCCTCCATGTCTAAGCCCATCCGACGGTAGGCGTCCAAGAATAGGATGTCCGCGCTGCTTCCTCCATCGACCATAACCGTCTGTACCTGGAAATTGCATACATAGATAGTAATAACCAGCGGGTCAGCATGTGGTAAGGATACCCATTCGAGGTCATCAGCCCCGAAGCAGATGGAATTGATGGTGATCTCGCGCTAGTTAGCGGGACCCGTAGTGGGACGCTTTCGCGACTCCGCCTAGTCCCTCGAGGCAGGGTGTCGCCACTTGGGAGTGGCCTCTTGTGGATGACCGAAATGACTGGCTGGAGTGCCATCGGGCTTGGGTGCGGCTGCACTACTGTCGCCGTCAGGCTTGGTGGTTTGGGGCTGTCGTGCCACGTAGCGCGCGAGGCACCTGTCCCGAATCAAACTCTCAATCTGCCCGCGGAGACTCCTGCATTCCTCTATAGTATGCCTGATTTCGTTGTGGAACTCGCATTTACAGGCTTGGTCACGATTCTAGAGGGGGCTTTGTATCGGAAAGGGTGTCTTGAAATACCCCTTATCCTTGTTCTCGCGCCAAACCAGCCGCATTGGCTCGGTTAGCGGTGTCGCCAAGAATTCCCTCGTCCTCGGAGGGAGAGAATTGCCCGACTTCTCTTATCCTTTTTTTGACATTGCGGATGACTACTTTTTTGGGGGAGGGGCGTCCTTGCGGGATGGCCCAACCGTAACGACGATAGCCACCTTTCGGGCGGTGAACGAAACATCATCCTCTAGGCGGATGGATCCTTCTGCTTGGGAGAGAACGTCCGCCATGCTGGTAGGCGGCTTCCGGATGAGGGATTCGTAGAGATGCCCGGTCAGGATCAAACCACCTCGAAACGCCATCGCCGCGGTCTGGGGATCACAGGACTTGATCTGCGTCATTTCCATGCTGAAGCGTGTGAGGTAGTCCAGGAGTCGCTCGCCCTCCGCTTGCTTCATGCCGAACAGGCTCGCCACGTCCTTCTTGGGTTTTCAATAACATATGTAATGGCCGATAAACGCCTCACAGAGGCTTCGGAAGTCATTGACGGAGACGGCCGGGAACTTTCGAAACCAAGTCAAGGCCTGCCCCCCGAGGCTCTACGGAAATACCTTACAAAGCAAGGCATCGTCCCCTACATCGAGGGACATGAGCTGCTGGTAGTGAAAGATGTGATCGGTTGGATCCGACTTTCCTTCAAACAATTTAAATTTCGGAGGGGTGAACTTAGCTGGTTTGGGCGCACGGACGATCTCCTCCACGAACGGGGAGTTGTTGATCAAGTACGCCGTTTGCATGACGATGTCTGCCGGGGTCCGGGGCTTCAGGTTGTGAAGAATGCGCTGGTCAACCTCCTTCATCATGTTGTCCTGTCTGTCCTGCCAAACGTGGTCCTCCTCTTTAGGGCACTTGGACGGTGCGACCGCGTTAGAAGAGATCGCCGGCTGCTCCGGACGTTCGTTCCGAGGGATGCTGATGTGTCCGTTTGTCCGTTGGGGGTCGTTTGGCACTGGAGACGGTGCTCGACGCTGGGTGGGGGGATTCGGGTTTCCCCCTTCGGCCCTGAGACGATTGTTCTCTTCCATAGCCACCTCTATCGTTCGGATCAATTCATTGACCCGCTTCTCGGCGCGCTCCGCACGGGTGAGAGCCTCATCACAAACCTGCTATAGTGCGATGACCTCGGGACTTGGCTCATCCCCCTCGATCACGCCGGGAAGGGATGACGGATTGGCCGCTGACACGCTGGCCGGCATCGACGTGGGCGGTGGAGTTTTCTTGGGAGGTATGACGAAGAGCTAGGCTTTTCGTTCGGGTCCCACAGACGGCGCCAAACTGGAGGGGCAAAAATTTACCTTACCGGATTCGGGTAAATAGACTCCGCCTCTCCTGTTCTCCTCCGCCCGAACTGGCCTTGATCCGCTGATCGGCCGCTCCTGTGCGCCTTGAACACCGGGAGGTGGGGGCCTGCAGAAGACCCTCCGACGCTCAAGTCAGTAAAAGTGGGCGACTGGAAGAGAATAGAAGACAGAAATTGTACCTCCTTGTTTAGTCTGCTCTTGCCTCTTATTTATAGGGGTGGTCGAATGGTGCTAGGGTTTTGGATCGACCTCTCCATCGGACGGTCAAGATTCCCTAGACCATTATCTAGGAGACAAAAGATATGCTCCCTGATTTAGTCAATTATGGATTAATATATATGTTCAGATTCCATGGGGATTTGGTGGACCAATTGTCTAAATTAAACTCTTCACCATCAGGATTGCTAATAACATGCAACAACTAATATTATATATGTTATTCTCACATTCAGATTTAACAAATATTGAACATATTAGTTTCAAGATTGTTAGAACTAGTTCTCAAAAAGTAATAATTATGTTGTATCTCAAAAACTAATCAAATTGAAGAACTCATATATAATAATATTGATAATATAAAAATAATAAGATCGAGAGAAAAAAGGTGGGAATCGCCTGATCGAGAGGCACATAGAAAATGCTATCCTTGAAACGAATATGCCCTCTATACACACGGAGTTTCACCGACATAACGTTTTCAAGATACAACTTCACCCGCGAGATTCCGTCGATCAACTCCCCGTGGTGCGATCAAGTGGAGTCCTCGAACCGAATTCTTTTATTGTCAATGCTCAGAATAGATAGATAAGGCTTGATCAAGATCAATAGAAAATGAAGCTTTCGAGGGAATAGATAAGGCTGCTTCATTTTATTTTTCCATACTCACAGGTTGGTGATGAAGGGATTGAATTTTACACTCCATATATCATCAATTGATGCATGGTGCCTTTTTATAGGCAACAATATTAATCAACCCAATTGAATGATACATACACATAAAGGTAAAACCTTCAAACGTTTTGGGTGGTCAATTATTCAATGGTAACCAATGCAATAATTAGTAATTCATGCATGCAACTGATACAATATTGAGTGTAACGTGTGAAACGTACAAAACCCATTCAATTAGATAATATAAGATCATGTATTGATTTAATGATATGAATTCATTTTTGGTCACTTAATTCCAACAATTTGTTGGCAACAAAGAACTGTTGGAGTAAAATATTGTATTCAGAATGCAAGATGAACAAAATTCTGCATCAATACAGTCTTGCAATTGTACACTCACATATTAAAAGATATATATTAAAAAATTTGATAAAACTTGTTACATTACCCCAAAACTGAATATGGTTCAAGATCCAAATGTGTTACAATCTTGCATGAATTGTAAAATCAATTTGCTGAGGAAACCTCCAAATGGTTCAAGATCCTATATATATCAAACAAATTAAAAAATAAACATCTAGCCAAGAAGAATATACAGAATAAACATTGAATGCATGATAAATAATTGTTCATCTTGCATTCTGAATACAAATTTTAATCCAGCAGTTCTTTGTTGCCAACAAATAAAGTCTGTCAATGGATATTGAATGTGAAAACTTCTTATGTCCTCAGTAAAACATAGTCTTATTTTACAGTCCCAAATGATAGTTATACAATAGTTATATACTATATATATTTTATTAAAAAAATTTCATACTTTTTGTAAATGAAATAATTCAATTTGTTAGAGTATATATTTCACTTTTATAAAAATACATATCTGGTGGGGCAAAAATTAACTAACCGGGTTCAGGTAGTCAAGATCCATCCGCTCCGTTCCTCCCGATGGCTTCCTAGTGATCATTGACGCTCCTCCTCCTCAAACATCGTCGGACACAGGGTTGGGGGTGACCTGTGGAAAACCCTCCGAAGCTCATGTCAGTAGAATGCACAAACAGGGCTGTTGTAAAAAGAATTTTCACATACGTCCATAGGGAGAACTAGTTCTCTATTTATAGTATCTTAGGTCAAACCCTAGAATCCTATGGGGATCCTTCTCCCATCGAACGGATGGGATGGAATCCCAGATTTCAGGGAATTAAATATATGTTATTTGAGGGATTTGCATGATATGCTACCATTATCCTTTGATAAATACATATAATTTGTTGGGATCTTGTGGATTAATTGATGATTTATTCCACATCTAGGATATATTATTTTGATCCTAGAGAATCAGTAACATGATAGCTCTAGATTTAATATATCTGTGCAGATTTAGAATCAACAATTGATGATCCTTAATTTAAAAATTGAATTATGGATTTTCTGACTTGAGATGATACTCAGTCGCTGAATTGATGGGCAGACGGGGCAGGATCCACCGATGGTGGGTGATCCGGGTCTCGGGCTCTCACCAATCAGGTCGTGGGTCGTCGATACGCCGAACATAATTGGTGGGTCTCATTTTTAGGCCCTACAATATCTTATTAGATTATATATATAATTTATAAAAAAAAATGGTCTTGCTACATGGGTCCTAAAATTTAAGTCCCATTGAAAAGCCCCAATAGGTGTCATTACCTGATTGGTTCCCTGTTTGACTTTTTTAAAAGATAAAAAGAACCAAGACAATACTCCCCTTCCTTTATATTTGAGTTTTTTTATTCTAAAAAACAATCCCTTATTCATTGGAATTGTATAACCGCTTATAGCACTCCCTATTTGAACATTTTCTTTTTTACTCTCATAAGGCATCTGTCACTTCAAAAATTCATTCCGCCTGGCCTCCTCATCTCCGGTGACCGGCACCACCACCTTTGGATAGCTCTTGTCGCCCTCCATCATATGAGAGGTGGATCGGCTACCTAACGAGCTCTCCTCCGACCTCCACCTCTTGCGACCTCTACCTCCTTTTTTTTTCCAGATACAGTTACAGATACAGATGAATATATTAGAATTTCATATACATATGAGTATATTAGTTTTTTCAAATATATATACAGATTTGGATTAAGTCCTGTATTAATTTTTTCATATATACAGGTATTTAAAAAATTTCATATACAAATTTCGAATACAATATTAATCTAAAATTCATATTATGAAACAATTATAGTTTACATGTTAATGAGGCATTTTTAGATAATTAATAAAAATCTTTAAATATACATGACAAAAACAATAAAATATTATTCAGATACACATTAATCAAATCCATCGGAACAAACATAACAAATAGCAAATTGGGTTGGATAAATTATTCAGATACACATGTATCTAAAATTTGAATCAATAACTTTACATTAGATGCAAGTAAATCTGGAATCTGAATGAGTTAAAAAATATAACAATCATGGTTTACATGCTATTGAGTCATTGCATATATGATTAATAAAAGTCTTTAAATATAGATGATAAAAAGCAGATGAATATTCTTTAGATACACATTAATCAAATCCATCAAAAAATAATAATAAACAAAAAATTGGGTTGGGTAAATTAATTAGATATGCGTGTATCTGGAATCTGAATTAACAACTTTACATTAGATACAAGTGTATTTAGAATCTGAATGGGTTTAAAAAATGAAACAATTATGGTCTACATGCTAGTGAGGCATTGCATAGATGATTAATAAAAGTCTTTAAATATATATGACAAAAAAATAATTAAATATTATCCATATACACATTAATCAAATATATCAAAACAAAAATAACAAACAACAAATTGGGTTGGGTAAATAATTCAGATACACGTGTATCTGGAATCTGAATTAACAATTTTACGTTAGATAAAAATATATATTGAATATGAATGGGTTGAATAATGATCATGCTAGGCTAAACATATACTGAATAACTCAATATACATAATTATACACATACACAACAACAATAACGATTATACAAATCGTACTTATTCAGATATAAAAAATTGTACTAAATAATGGTCATGCAAGGCTAAAAATTCAGATATAGTGGTCATGTATCTGAATTTAAATTAAATCTGATCTAAAAAATGTATATGATGATTCAAAGATGAATGTAAAATCAGAACAATATGTTTTATTCAGATTGAAAAGCCTAACATGTATGAATCGCCATTGTTTGCACAACAATCAGGTCGCAATAAAAAAAAATTACTCAAGTAATTATAATCTTCTACTCCAATCCCCACCAAAACTGAATTCGATATTTATTTTTGTTTCCACTTATCAATCTGAATAAAAAAAATGTAAATCTTATTTTTTTTTCTTTTCATCCAATTGAATTGATTACTTTAAAAAGAAAGAGAATCTCCCAAATCATAACCACCTCGAGATTTAAGGAATCGGTTATTGAGAAAAAAACCTCTCCATTTAGATAAGAAGAGTAAAGTGGATAATTCAATTTTGCCACCTCATGGGCTTGGGATGGAGTCTACCAATTGGGGTCCAAAAATCATTATTGAAAAAAAAATTTGCTGAACTTTTCTCTCATATTTTTCCTTCTTCTCCTTGTTTTATTTTAAACTTCATATTATTTTTATTTTATTTTCTTAAGTTATAAAAGGTATATTATTTCTTAAAATAAAAATTAAAAACTTAATGCGTTTTCTAATTTACAAAATCTTTTAAGGTAGCGTTTGAAACAATAGTTTAAAAAATAATTTTTAACTTTTATAATTTTATGCACACCATTAAAATGTGTAATGATGATGACTACTTTATAAACCACATATTTCATGATATAATTTAAATATAAAATACAGTAAATACAGTAATAATGATAATAGTATTTAATTTTTAAATAAAGATTTATTTAGATTGACATGACATTTAAAATTAAAAACCGCTTTTTATTTTTATTGCGAAACATGGCCGGGCAAGAGATGGAATCAAAAGCATTTTTACACATGGTTGGGGTCAGATGTATCACTGTCCCGTGAAGGAGAGGGGGAGTCACGGGGGATGCAGGGATGAAATGACTGGCTGACTTGTTCCGTAGGTGACAGTTTTCTTTTTCAAAAAAGCATCAAATTACCGTCCAAGCATCAAATGACCGTCCAATTTAAATTCTATCCATCAGACGGTGTGTACTTCTCCCGCATGGACCCGCACTGTCCGCAGGGAATCTATAAAATTAGAAAACAATTTTCAATAGTGATGTAAACAAAATAATTGTTGTAAACTAAATAGAATATGATATCTAAGGGTATATAAACAAAGCACACAAGCATATAGAGAAGAGAAGTAGGGAGAAATTTTTATTCACTATGTTGGTTGATGGAATACAAGAGAAACCCCTCTATTTATAGGGTGCATAGAGGAATCCCAAAGGTGGGGAGTTACAAGTCTATAGAGGTGAGGGGGAGATAGTGAGGCAATAATAGTAGTGTTATGGAATAGAAGAGTGGGGAAGGTTATGGAGTTGAATGAGGGGGTTATGGAGTTGAAGAGTGGGGGAGGTTATGGGTTAGAGAAGTGGTGGTTATCTACCATATTCACAACACTCCCCCTTGGATGACCACCACGCTAAGAAAATTGCCTCATTAAAACCTTGCTTGGAAAACCCAATGGAAAAAAACCAAAGCAAAGGAAAAAGAGTACAATGTAACTTAATCGTATAATAGTGTATGCGTTTGACACTGCCTCATTAAAACCTTACCAAGAAAACCCAATGGGACAAAACCTAGGCGAAGGAAAAAGAGTACAGTTCACAAAATGTCATAAAAAATTACTCCCCCTCATAAGTACAAGATTTCAAGAATTTTGGTCGCAAACTCGTCGCATCCCGATTTCATACACCAGCTTCTTGAATGTTGATGTTGACAAAGCTTTAGTAAACAAATCTGCAAGATTGTCCTTTGACTGAATTTGTTGAACATCAATTTCATGTCTCTGCTGGAGCTCATGAGTGTAAAAGAATTTTGGAGAAATATGCTTCGTTCTATCACCCTTGATATATCCCCCATTGATTTGAGCAATGCATGCTGCATTGTCTTCATATATAGTTGTTGGAACATCTGTAATGAGAGATAGTCCGCATGCAGTACGAATATGATGAACCAAAGACCTTATCCACACGCATTCCCGGCTTGCTTCGTGGAGTGCAAGAATCTCAGAGTTGTTAGAAGATGTGGTGACCAAAGTTTGTTTCGTAGATCGCCAAGAGATTATTGTGCCACCGCAAGTGAATACATAGCCTGTTTGTGAGCGAGCCTTGTGAGCATCTAAAAGATATCCTGAATCTGCATAACCCTTTAGTTGTGCACCATTATTGGAATCCTTTGCATAGAATAGACCCATGTCTGACGTTCCACGGAGATAACGAAAAATGTGCTTCACACCATTCCAATGCCTTCGAGTTGGTGCAGAGCTAAATCTGGCCAATAAATTAACTGAAAATGCAATGTCAGGTCTAGTGCATTGGGCCAAATATAATAAGGCACCAATTGCACTAAGATATGGTACTTCAGGACCAAGAAGATTTTCAGTATCTTCTTTTGGACGAAAAGGGTCATTCTTTGGGTCAAGTAACCTTACTACCATTGGAGTACTTAATGGATGACATTTGTCCATATTAAAACGCTTCAGGATTTTTTCAACATATGTTGTTTGATGAACAAGTATCCCATTTGAACTTTGCTCAATTTGCAAGCCGAGGCAGTATCTTGTTTTTCCAAGATCTTTCATTTCAAACTCCTTTTTTAGATATTCGAAAGCCTTTTCGAGCTCTTCAGGAGTTCCAATTAGATTAATATCATCAACATATACTGCAATAATGGTAAATCCGAGTTCCGTTTTCTTAATAAATACACAGGGGCATATTGGATCATTGACATATCCTTCTTTTATTAAGTACTCACTAAGACGGTTATACCACATTCGTCCAGATTGCTTTAACCCATACAAGGATCGTCTTAGCTTGATTGAGTACATGTTTCGTGGTTTTGCTTCAGGCAATTTTAGTCCTTTAGGAACTTTCATATAAATGTCGGTATCTAATTTTGGATATAAATATGCAGTAACCACATCCATTAGCTGCATGTCAAGTCCTTCTGAGATTACAAGACTAATTAAATACCGAAATGTGATTGTGTCCATCACAGGAGAATATGTCTCTTCAAAATCTATCACAGGTCTCTGCAGGAAACCCTGTGCCACAAGACGAGCTTTGTATCTAACAATCTCGTTTCTTTCATTTTGTTTTCTCGCAAACACCCATTTACATCCTACTGGTTTAACACCTTTAGGGGTTAGGACTACTAGTCCAAATACTTGGTGTTTTGTAAGTGAATCCAATTCTGTTTGAATAGCAGCTTTCCATTGTGGCCAACAATTTTTTCGTCTGCATTCATCCACTGAACGTGGTTTTAAATCATTATCTGAAATGATTTCTGTAGCTACTGCAAATGAGAATATATCATCAACAAGCACTTGCTTTCGATCCCACAATATTTGTGAATTTGCATAATTTATGAAAATTTCTTCATTTCCATGTACTTGTTCTTCATGCACGGGCGTCACTTCAGGGACGTCAGTCTCTTCGGGGACTTGTGTCACTTCAGGGGCTTCTTCCTCTGTAGGAGTTATTATTGTAGGTCTTTCAAGTGTTTCATACTCTTCTAGAGAATTATTCTTCATTGTTTTTCTCCTTCGGGGAGCTGAATCTTTTGAGCCTATAGGTCTTCCACGCTTCAGGCGTGTTTTTGTTGATTCATTAGCCGGCATATTAATAGTTTTTCCTATTAGAACATTAATTCGAGCTGGAGTATTAGCAGCTGGAATATGTGATTTCATCACTTTTGCTGCATCATTGAATGCATCTGGCAATTGATGCGCAATTCTTTGAAGATGGGTGATTCTTTGCACTTTAGTTTCACATTGATTAGTGCGAGGATCAAGATGAGACAAAGATGGAGTTTGCCATGTAAGTTCACGTCGTTCTTCTGGCGACAGATTTTCTCCCCCTAACGACGGGAATATTGTCTCATCAAAATGACAATCCGTAAATCGAGCGGTAAAAACATCCCCTGTCAATGGTTCAAGATATCTTATAATAGAAGGAGAATCAAAGCCTACATAAATTCCCAATCAACGTTGAGGGCCCATTTTAGTTCGTTGTGTAGGGGCAATAGGAACTTGTACAGCACAACAAAAAATTTGAAGATGTGAAATATTTGGTTGATGACCCAGTACGAGCTGTAAAGGGGAATATTGATGATAAGCAGTTGGCCGAAGGTGAACTAATGCTGCTGCATGCAATATAGCGTGACCCCAAGCTGAAATGGGTAATTTTGTCCTCAAAAGCATAGGACGTGCAATTAGCTGAAGATGCTTAATAAATGATTCAGCTAATCCATTTTGGGTGTGCACATGAGCAACAGGGTGTTCAACATCGATGCCATGCGACATACAATAGTCGTTAAAAGTTTTCGATGTGAATTCACCAACTCCATCAAGGCGTATTGACTTTATAGGATAATCCAAAAAATGAGACTGTAATCGGATTATCTGAGTAAGTAGTCTTGCAAATGCAACATTCCGAGTGGATAATAGACAAACATGCGACCATCTAGCAGATGCGTCTATCAATACCATAAAATACTTGAATGGTCCACATGAGGGGTACATTGGGCCACATATATCCCCTTGGATTCTTTGCAAAAATGTTGGTGACTCAACATTGACTTTTGTAGGGGATGGTCTAACTATCAATTTTCCTTGTGAGCACGAAGTGCATTGATAGTGATTAGGTAAAAGAATCTTCTGGTTCTTTAACGAATGCCCAAATGAATTATCAATTATTCGACGCATCATTGTAGATCCTGGATGCCCGAGACGATCATGCCAAAGTGTAAAAATATCTGAATCATAGAACTTCTGGTTCATTACAGCATATGATTCGATTGTTTTTATGGTTGTATAATACAACCCAGATGAGAAAGCATGAAGTTTCTCTAATACATGTTTTTGGCCTGAAACAATTGAAGTAATGCATAAATACTCCATATTGTTTTCATTGATAGTCTCAATATGATATCCATTAAGACGGATATCCTTAAAACTTAGCAGATTTCTTCTGGATCTTGCTGAATATAATGCATCATTAATACAAAATTTTGTACCTCCTGGTAATATTATATTTGCTCTTCCGGAGCCTTCAATTAATTTCGTAGTACCAGAAATGGTATTAACATTTGCATTGATTAATGTCAATGTCGAGAAATATTGTTTATTTCGTAGGATCGTATGTGTTGTAGCGCTGTCTGCTAGACAAATGTCACCAACCATAGCCATTCTTTCTCTTTAACAAAGAGCTTCTCGTGCTGATAACGTGTTGTAAACTAAATAGAATATGATATATAAGGGTATATAAACAAAGCACACAAGCATATAGAAGAGAAGTAGAGAGAGAGTCTTATTCACTATTTGTTGGTTGATGGAATACAAGAGAAACCCCTCTATTTATAGGGTGCATAGAGGAATCCCAAAGATAGGAAGTTACAAGTCTATAGAGGTAAGGGGTAGATAGTGGGGCAATAATAGTAGTGTTATGGAATAGAAGAGTGGGGAAGGTTATGGAGTTGAATGAGGGGGTTATGAAGTTTAAGAGTGGAGGAGGTTATGGGAGAGAAGTGGTGGTTATCCACCGTATTCACAACAATATTCAAATTATTAACAATTTAAAATATAATTATACATGACTAATCCATCTTAAAAATAAATTAGTTTGTATTTTCGTATCTTTCACGTAACCTTGAGACTGCATTCCATCATTCAAATCACAAACAGAAAAAAAGTCTTAATTCTAATAAATACAATTTGAGAGCATAAAATGGTACAGTTAACCAAAAATTGTTATGAATAAATCTTATCCATGATTTAAGATTTTTATTTTTTTCATACGTTTAAGAGGATTTTATTTATTGTTTATTTTTGTTTCATTTTCGATTTTTGTTTAAATTTTTTATTTTCTATTTTTTTAACATATTAGAATAATAGAATAATCCCATAGTTTAAGGAGTGGCTGTAGTTTCTCAAATTTTTTTTTTTCATTTTCAGTTTTCTTTTTTAAAATTTTTATTTTCTGTTTTTTTATTTACCTTTTTTAAAAAAAACATATCTTTTTATTCTTTATAGTTATCTTTTGAGTTTTTTTATTATTTTAATTGATTTTTTATTTTAAATCTATTTTCATCACACTGTTAAAAAAAAAATTAATTAATTAATTAAAAAATAAATTGTGAAGAAAAGAAAACTGAGAGTGAAGGAAAAAGAGAGTTTAAAAAAAGTGAGTCAAGGTGTCAGTTTGTCATTAAAAGTACTGACTGGACTGAAGAGAATGGGTGCTGATAGTATCCGGCCCCAATTAAATGTCCACCCGACATCCATGTTGTGTCAATTCGAGAAATGACAGCCCATGCAAATTAAGTGCAAACACCTAACGTATTAATTAGCTCTGTTTTTACCCATTGTACTCCAGGCGAAAAGAAAATCCATTATATATATCCACTCACCCTCTCCATCTCTCACACATCTCCTCTCCTTTCTCTAACACTGCACCCCACTCACACATCTCCTCTCTTCTCCTTTCTCTCACTCTGCACCCACTCTCACAACAGGACCCACTCATCCCTTCCACACGCTGTCGATCTCTCACACATCTCATCTCCTTTCTCTCACACTGCACCCACTCACTCATCCCCTCCACTCACCTTCTGGATCTCTCACACATCTCCTCTACTTTCTCTCACACTCAGATCTCTCACACATCTCCTCTACTTTCTCTCACACTCATCCTCTCCTCAGGTCCCATTTGACAACAAAGAAAAATATTATTTTTAATTTTTTTATAAATTAAAAACTGTTATCAAATATGTAAATTTAAATACATCATCATTACTAGATTTTATCTTTAAATTGAGCATTCAAATATGTGTTTTATAAAACAGTTATCATCGTTACATTCTCAAAAGGTGTACATAACACATTAAAAACTAAGAATTATTTTTCAAACTGTGTTTCGTTATACACCCTTAATTCTACATCGACGAGTATCCCCCACGTTCCCCGTGACCCCTCGACGTCCTTGAACCCAATGGCAGACCAACTTCAAGGGTCAATTGTAAATCTAATAAAATAAGATTATTTTTGTTTGTTTTATTTTCCTTTGTAAAACAAAGCTTTCCACCCTCTTCACAAAAAACACAAGTTTTTTTTTTATGTTTTAAATTATTACAATGGGAAAGGATCATTCAAAAATAACGATTATGAAGTGAAGTTTTGGATTGTTATTTCAAAAATAATTGTCTTCTTGTATAAGACCAAACAAACATAGTTTGGTTGTTGAGAGGATCATTCAACCTTTGATCTTGAATTATATTGGAGGGGAATATAGAATGATTGTCCGGAGAGATCCTGCATGTAGCGGGTCTTTATGTGTGAGCATTTCCGCAAGTCTGGTCTTTATTTTATTTTTATGATAATGTATTTAATGTTTTAATGTTTCTCTAGATCCATTACTCGGATTTTAGTAATGACTGTATCATTACTCGGATTCTCATTGCCAATATCTATTATGGGATTTGTATCTTCATCGGCGCACTCTTCATTACTATTCAACAAGTAGGGCTGGTGAACGAGCCGAGTTTCGACCTGCTCAGGCTCGGCTCGTTTATTTTTAGGCTCGGCTCGGGCTCGGCTCGTCTCGTTTACGAGTTTAATTTTGTGTTCAGGCTCGGCTCGTTGGGCTCGTGCAAAGCTCGGCTGAAGCTCGGCTCAGGCTCGTTAGAAGCTAAAATTATTTTTTTAAGCATTTTAGAAGTTAATTTTCATAAATCACAACACTTTGTAGATGTTCAAAATTCCACACTAATAAACAAGATATTCAAAATAAACAAAAAATAACAACATATTTAAAATTCATCACCTTGAACAACTCCAACAGTCAACACCAAACATATTAATCAAACAACCTTTCATAATTCAACCACCAAACAACCTTTCATAATTCAACCACACTAATAACAGTCCACACTAATAAACAGTCCTGTGAATCCATGCTAACAAACAGTCCACACTAATAAACAAACATATTTAATAATGGATAACAGTCCATACTAATAGATAACAGTCCACACACAGACCACACTAACAAACAGTCTAGTGAGTCCAAACTAACAAAGAGTCCACACTAATATACAAACATAATAGATAACAGTCCACACAGATCACACTAATAAACAATCCAGTGAGTCCAAACTAACAAATAGTCCACACTAATAAACAAACATAATAGATAACAGTCCACACTAATAGATAACAGACCACACTAATAAACAATCCAGTGAGTCCAAACCACCTTGAACACCTCCGATCAACACCCTATAGATTACTGCATTGAACAAAAAAATAAAATAGCAAAAGATGCATAAGTTCCAACACTGGATTGATCTTTGACACAATGGATTCACACAGACAAACAAAATGCGAAAGATTTAAAATAAAAATGAGATTTACCTTTGTAGTAGTCTCTCCACCTTCAATGACAACTTGCATGAATTCTTCCTCGGTCTGTACATATAACGTATAAGATAAATGAGATACATATTATGTAATCACTACGTTAATAGAAGAAATGTAGAATATATAATTATACTTACATTTGATGACTCAACAAGACCAAAATCAGTACGTAACCAATCTCCGGCACAAATTAGAGCTTCGACTGTCTCGGGCTTCAATGAACTGCGGTACTGATCAAGAACTCGTCCTCCTGCACTAAAAGCAGACTCAGAAGCAACAGTAGTCGCAGGAACGGAGAGTATGTCACGAGCCATTTTTGATAGGTTGCGAATCTTGAGTGTATTTGCTTTCCACCTAACTAAAGCATCAAACTCATTATTCACATCATCTTCAGGCAAGTAAATCCCTTCTTCCAGATAAACATCTAACTCTGACTTCATTGGTTGAACAACATCCAACTGCTTGGCCCACAAATCAAATTCATTTCTGCTCTTAGTTTTGTTATATATGTGTCACTTTTAACCTGCTGGTAACCGTTGGAGCGTTCTGGCAGTTTTTCATTTTTTTTCGGTTTTTGATCGGAACCGCTAATTTTTGGACTGTTAGCTATCGTCCTGAGTTAGAGGACTCCGATTGGAAATCTAACTGCATATTTGGTGTCCTGGCGCCATTTTAGGCCTCTCACAAAAATTTCGTCGAATTCCGGTAACGTTTCTAAAATTTCACAGTTTCGGGGCGTATCCGGGTATTTTAAGTGACTTGCTATATAAGTGAAATCTAAAATTAGATTGGCACTATTCATCTTCTTCCTCCTTGAGCTCTCTCTCTCCCCTTCTCCATTTTTCTTGATTTTGAGCCCCTTGGAGGGCTTGAAACAAAAAACCTAAAGCATAGGAAGTGTAGATCGGGTCCCGATCTACACCCCGGTGCTTTCAAATTCGAATTCCGACGAGTTTGGCCCCTCCATCCCCCCTCCTTTCTCCTCTGATTTGGGCCAATTCGAGGGCCAAGAGAGATCCGGGAGTTGGAAGCCTTTTGGGAGAGGTTTCGGTGCGCGGAGAGCAACCGGACTTCCCTTCCTCCCCTTGGTAAGCCCTCTTTCTCCTCTTTTTATGCTTAGATGTATGTTAGGAGGGTGGAAATGAGGTTGGGTGGTGGTCGGCGGCGGTGGGTGGCCGTCGGAGGGCTGTGGGGTGGTGGTCGGAGGCCATTGGTGGCCGGGGATGGGTGGTAGAGGAGCTCGGGTAGGGAGGCTGGCAGTCCCGGGCAGCAGGCAGCACAGGCAGCGCCCAGGCAGGCGCAGCGGGCGTGCAGCGGCAGGGCGCGCGCGCGCGTGCGCGCGGACGTGCGCGCGGGCGTGCGCTCGGGTTGGCGTTGGGCGTGCTGGGTGCTGGGCGTGCGGGGCGTGCAGGGTAGACTGGCAGGGCTAGCTCGGGTAGGATGGCTGGGCTGTGCGCGCGGGCAGGCCGGGCTAGCAGGCTGGGCGCGCAGGCGAGCAGGGCAGGAGGTGTCGGGCATCAGGCGAGCAGTGCCGGGCGTGCAGGCGAACAGTGCTCGGGCCACTCGGCGACGCGCGCAGGCAGGTAGCGCGGGCAGGCTGGCAGGCGCGCTGGGCGCGTGCTGCCAGGCACGCTGGGCGCGTGTTGCGCGGGCGTGCGCGTGGGCGCTGGGTGAGGGTCCCGGGTGCTGGGCGCTGAGCGTCGGGTGCTAGGCCGCGGATACCGGGCGCTGGGCTGAGGCGCAGGCGTGCGCGCGGTGCAGTGGGTGCGAGCGGGTGGTGCGCGCGAGGTGCGTGCGGGTAGAGGCTGGTAGGTGCGCGCGGGGTGCGTGCGGATAGGGGCTGGGAGTGCGCGCGGGGCGAGGTGCTGCGCGCGGGGCGTGCGGGGTGCTCGCGGGCCAGCGCGAGGCGTGCGGGGTGCGCGCGGGGTGCTGCACTGGGGCGCAGTGGGCGCGCGGTGCACCCGGGAGGCTAGGCGACGTGTCCAGGCGGCGGGCAGGGGCCCGGCAGTGCGCTTGGGTGTGCGGGCGGTGGCGCGGCGGCACATCCGGGGGCGGGTGGCCGTGCGGGTGGTTGCCGGAGTGCTCGGGATAGCGTGCGTGCGAGTCGTATGCACGTTTGCCCGAGTGTTGGGTGTTTGATTTTGGGTTTTGTGTATTTTTGAGTGTTTAGCAGTATTTGAGGATTTTACTCATCAGTTGATGCAATGTCTTGCAGATCTCGACGGACGGTCGAGCGTCGACCCGATCTTCGGTGAGTGGGACGATCCAACCCAGTAGGGAGGCGTTACATGCACTTGAGCGTGTACCGTCCTCCCCTGGGGCACCATAGTAAATATTAACCTGTTAAATATGAACTATGAAAGCATGACAATCTGTAGTATGCATGCCACCCTAGATTTGTATGCTAGGGACTTATACCCTTAGGACCCGTATAAGAACCATGCACCCTGTTATCATGTTTCCATGCTAGGAAAGCCCCGACCAATGCATGTTTCCATTTAGTTTATTTATTTAAATAAAATGCGAGCATGTGATTATTAGCCTGTTTAGTGAATATCACAGGGGAGGGTACTCGCGAGGACAGCGGTGAGACCCGGGCTAGGGTACTCCGTGTTCCTTGTTTGGTTGTCGGGATGTCCTATATCGGGACCTCACGCTGCCCTCCCAAGGATTCTTTCCCCGTTAATATTCCAACCCTGTTATAACTATTATGCATGTTCCCCGCATCTTGGTTATGCGCCCTGGAGGAATTCTGAGGAATTCAGGACATTAGAGTTGGTAGGATGTGTTGTCTGCGGATCCGAGTGGATCATATGCGATGGATAGGCTGTTCTGTTCCCTTCGTTGGATCCTTTAGAGACTACCCCGACGTTGGAAAGGCCGTCCCGTGTAGGGGCTCCCATCAGTAGGCGCCTCCTGATTTGGTAGAAGGACTGTGCTGAATGTGGGAGTGGCCAAACGACCTACGGAGTGGGGAGAGACTATCGGTGGACCAAGGGTGACCAACAGCCTAGTCAGTCCCAAGAGCCTAGGTCACCTATTGGAGGGTGAGGGTGAGGGTATGGTGGGCCGGCGATGTGGCGACCCACTGGATTGTAAGTCCCAATATCCTTGGTCACCCAGTGAGGGTGAGGGTGAGGGTGTAGCGGGTGGCGGTTGACATGCCTACTCAAGACTATAGAATCAGGAAATGGAAGAAAAACACCCCGGTACTCTTCCACGAGGATATCACCGGGGGCATGAGACCTTGCAGCAAAATGAATGAAGGGCCGAAGGGCAAGGAAAACTTAGATGGTGGAGCAAGTTTTCCTGCCGATGAAGGTTAATGGGACATCTAAACAAGACGCCCATTTATAGACCCTCTGGTTTCGAAGGTCGCAAAAGTTTTGAGCCTAGCCTCGAAAAAAGATAAATCACGCAAGGAAAATTGGGCATTTAATATCCATCCATGCCAGGTTCAAGGCACGAAGGGTCAGGCAGAAAATCTTTTCGACCCATGTGACGGGTTACAGGAAAAGAGGAGCCAAGCCAATCAATAGACGACTGGTGATTTTTTTGAAGTCTGGTCTACTGCCCTTTCAATTTTCAAAGGATAAGAAGAGGGGCGCATTTGTAGAGTGAAAATCTCGTGCTTCCCGAAGGTACCACGTGTCTTCATAAGTTGGGTAAACGGATAGCGTAGCTCAACCTAGAAGATTATAACCAAATACTGACTGGTCGAGGGGATGATTGCTTCTTCTCTTGAGGAGTCGAACTCTTGCAATTGACTTCATACTCTAGGAGGATAGCTCGGGCGATTGACCCCTCATCCGAGGAGAACAACTCAAATTGCAAATCCCCTTCGGCAAATCATTGAAGATCAGTCGAAGGTAGCCAGACCAACAACCAGAGGAGGATCGGGGTTGGCCATATGGTGTAACCCCCTTTGAAACACGACCATTAGGGCATCCCCAACTCTAGCCAGTAGAACCTAGGTCTAGACCTAGCCCTTGTCAGAAAAGGAAGGGTGGGTCATTGATATAGCAAGACTGGGTCAGGGCTGCTTTGCCCCACCAAATTGACATAAACGAGCCGTGAGCCTATCAAGCAGTCTGACTTGAGTGTCGGATTGCCTTGGTCAGCACCACACTGGTGTCTCAGACTCTTTGGATGCAAGATCTTCGGCAGGAGGACCCCAATCCTCACTCGAAAGCGGACCCATTCACTTTTATTGAGGGTAAACACCACCTTATATTGATATGAAAAACACAATAAATATAAAATTTTTATAGCATATTGGATCGTCAAAAAAGGTCATTCCATTTAATATATAGGGTAATAAATTTTTATAGAATTTAATTGAGATAAATCTAATGAATATCTTTAATTTTGTATTACTAAAATTTATAAATATTGATATTACTTATTTAAATATGATTTAAAATATTAAAATATATTTATTATTTATTTAATTCTTAATTGAAATCTTAAATTTTAAAATAAATAAAATATAAGTAATTAATAAATTTATTAAACTCATATAAATAATAGAAAAAATGTCAAAAAAATCTCGTAAAAGTTAAAAATACCTAAATCAGTCACTTTTTAAAATTATATATATAAAAATCTCATTTCACAATTTTAGAAACACAAAAAACTAATTTATCCTTATGTAATTAGATCATTAACATCCTTCTAACCCTTGTTAGGTTATTTGGAAGAAATAACAATCTTACTCTATATGACCCAAATCAATCCCTTTAGAGGTTTTCTTATTATATATCATATTGTGTGTTTCTTTAAGTGGTTTTCGTTAGGGTTTGCACCAGAAGATCGAATGGGTGACGGAGGGTTCCGTGTAATCGATTGCGTACGTTCGATATTTCGGGATGGGAAGTTTCCGTTCAATGAGAAGAAGACGTACACGGTGATCTTCTATCTACGGTGTTGGTCTTCTTTATTGTGATATTCTTCAAAGGATTCCGTGTTGGTCTTCCGTCTGGTTCAGCTTCTGCAACAGACGTGGAGGAACAACATTTAGTGATGCCTGCTCAAAATCTTTTTTTCATGGATCTTTTTTTAAGGGTTGTTTTTTAGAATTTTAACATATTCAGTCTGAGGTTAAAACGCTATGATTCTTAAAATCTTATGTTTCAAACTCAACTTTTAAAAAGATTTTCAAAAAATTTAAAGAAGATGGTGGTTTAAAAAGCCAAAAGTTGAAAATGTGTTCAGATCTAAGTTTGAGAATTTAAAGCTATTCAAATGCAGAATCAACCTAAATATATATCCAAACTTTACTCCATTTTTTGTCTTTTGAAATCAGCTCCCGAATTTTATTCCACGGTTATGATACTTTCTCAAAGGAATTGCATTTATTTTTACATTTCCTAACTGAAAATTGGAGCCACAAAGTATATGCAGGATTAATGATAGGGTGTTCTTGAGTGGACGCTTAATATGCATATATTTTTACAGTTTTAGTCTTTCTTCCCTGGCCGAGCTTCGAACCCTCCATCCTTCCTCTTCTCGATGGAGTATGGCACGTACGTCCCGAACACCTTGTCCCACATCACGAAGAACGGCTGCGCGTAGTTGCACTTCCCCCCGGAGAGCTGGTGGTGGACGTCGTGGTACGCCGCATTGTTCCCGAACAACAGGTGGAACGGGTTCCACGGCAGCATCATTCCACAGTGGTCGTCGATCCCCTTTATCGTCGCGAACGTGAAGAAGAATATCGAAGTCCTCGCCGACATGCCCGAGACCAGGAAGGCGACCGCGCCCGACAACGTCTCTATGAGCAGCCCATCGACCGGGTGGTTGTACTGCGCGCCGAACGCGTACGGGACAACAAGACGGTGGTGCCACGAGTGGAGGTGCTTGTACAGGAACCTGTTGTGGTGCATGGCCCTGTGCATGAAGTACTGCCATGTATCGAACATGAACATCGCCACAAAGAATTGCATCGATATGACTAGAAGGGATGGTGCTGGTGGTTGGGGAGGGTTTGCCGTGATAGTCTTATTGTTTGTTATCTGCGAATAGAAATAAAAGACTGATCAGAACTGATGGAATCTAATTAGTATGGACTATGTGGGGAATGAACGTACGTACCCAGAAGGAGAGGAGGGAGATGGAGGCTTGAAGGGCTTGTTGGAGGAGGACGCCTTTGATGACCTTGCTCATGGGGACCAAGTTCTTCATGTCCTCGTCTTTCTTCGAATGCAGACGATACTTATCGGCAGACGATGAGAACGCCATGTAAAGGCCGGAGTAGACCCAGTACACTATGATCGGCACAAATGTGGCCAACGCTTCATCCGACACAAGTTGTTCCATGTCACACACACAACACACAAAAGAAGAAGAGGAAGAAGAAGTACAAGACGAACAACTAAAGACAGATTAGATGTAATGGTTAACTTCATGTGTTGGTGTATATAAAGAAGGACGGTGTCATTGACTTTCACTCGGAAAAACGAGTGAATTTTTTTCTTTTTTTTTAAGCGTTCACGCGGGACGCGTGCATGATGACAAAAAAAAGCCTAGAAGAATGAGTCGTCTAGCTCTCAATTAATGAATTGGTGTTTTAGGGGATGATCTTCACCGTCCAATCAATGAGGTTTTAATTTTTATTTATGTGGGGGTCAATCATGAAAGCAGAGTCTGATTATTGGAGTCGTTTTTCTAGGTGGGGGTGATATTGATTCTGCGGTTCCGTTGTGGTTCCTGTGTATATAGCTGCACCATAATTGACAGTAATCAAAAAGTCCACAAGTTACATCGAAAAGTCTACAGACCCTGCCCTAAAATTGCCCCAACGTAGTTTCATTTATTTGAAGGTCATAAATAAATAAATAAAAAACTTCATACAGGTATTTTTCACATAAAAGAAGTTTGAATAAAAACAAGTTTGATATTGATCTCATTCATAGATGTTGTTCGGACTTTATGACCTACTGCATAAATTATGGATTGGTTACTTAGCATTATGAAAATGAAAGAAAATAAATCATATTTAAACTTAAATATATGTGAGAAAATGTGGTTAAAGCAAACCATTGAATTGATTAAATCACCTAATAATAGGAAATCAGTTATTATTAGCTTAATTAAAAATGGTTGGAAGAAATATTATAATTAAACCGGGATTTAGAATATATACTGACATAATATAATATTATATATTATGTTGAATGATTTTATATATTATGTCAGCGACGTGACATTTATAAAAATGAATATGAACTATAAAAAAAATTGGTTTGCCATGATCTTTTATAGATAAATGTGCAGGTGAGATCCGTTCATAGCTTATTTTTATCTATATCACTTGTGTGGGAACGATAGCATGTGATTATTCCATGCTTATGAGCACATATTCTACCTAAAAAATGTCATTATAAAATTGTGAGCTTGATGAGAGGTAAATTAAAGGATATATTGCAGATTGAGACATTAAACCTCGGTGAAACCATCCGATGGCAGATCAAGTTAGAAACATGGAGAGAGAAAAAAAAAAAAAATTTTGTTTGTGTGTTTTAGTCAATTAAATGTAATATCCAGTGAAACCATCCTCGGCCATGTCATACTTTTACTTTGAAGTTTGCTTCACCAAATTCAACATGTTTTTATTCTTGTTTGTCATTGCTGTCCAGGGACGGCACACGGTACAAAGTCCATTCACCAACCAATTTGAGTTTTCATGGAGAGTTAATTAGTTTATTTCCAAGACATATTTCAACATATAGAAGTGTTCATGACTTCGATCCGATGTGAAATTATAAGGTGAAGGGGGGTCCATCTAGAACTATGGGTGTCGGTCAGATACAGCAATGGATGAAGAAGAGGATGAGAGGTGGGTGGTCGATGGGATCAATAAAAGAGACTCATAAATATTTGGTCAGTCCATGTACGAACACCTTTAAATGGGTTGACTTTAGATAGATTCGTGGGGAAGCCATCACTTGCATGCATGTTCATGGCCAAAGGTCATCACATGCACCAACATCAAGCTTAAATGGGTCCCAAGACTCAGGGGCCGGGTTGAGTCAGTGCTGGATCCGGTCAGGTCCGCCAGTGTCCAATGGACACCTGACAAGTGTCCCCAATAAAAATCACCCTTAAGAGCCCCTAACACCCCTAATGTTAACGTCTCTTAAAGGACTGGATCCAATCAGTGCTGAATCTGGTCAGGCCCGTCAGTGTCCAATGAACAACTGACAAGTGTACTCAAGAAAAGTCACCCTTAACAGCCCCTAACACCCCTAAAGTTAACGTCTCTTAACGTCAAAAAATCCAATCGAACCCAATTTTTTAAATTTCCCTCCCTGTTTCTTTTCTTTTCCCTCCCTCTCTCTTTTGTCCACAGATCCTAGCAAGATCATTTTTTCTTACCCTCCCTCTCTCTATTTATCTGAACATCTATATTTAGGGGTTTTTTTTATATTTATTATAAATAATTTTTGTATCCCTTGTATGATTTTAAAATTTGTTGATGATGGTTTTTGTTTCCCTTGTGGAGTTTTCTATTTTAAGGATTTTGTATTCTTTGTATACATAGCTTGTATAGTTTGATTCTAATGTTGTGCACTTCGATCAATATATTGTGTAGTTTGATTCTGATTTTTATAGTTCAGATCATATGTTGCTCAGTTTAAATCATATAAAGTGCACTGTGATTATATGTTGTATAGTTGGATTCATATGTTAGTCACTTCTATTCATATGGGTGTAGTTTCATTCATAGGTTATATAATTCGATTCATAGGTTGTGTAATTTCATTTTTAGGTCATATAGTTTGATTTATATGTTGTGTTGTTTAATTCTTAGGTTGTGTAGTTCAATTTATCTTTTTATTTTTTATACACCTATACATTTATTGAGAAGATGTTTATGTTCTATATCTATTAAATGTTAATTTTTATAATTTGAGACATTAACATGTGGTTGTATGTGCAGATAAAAATAATGAAGAAGAAGGTGGTGAACTCCAAGAAATCAAGTAGACTTGCCTTGTTTAGTTTGCTATTACTAGGCTTGTAATCAGAGTTGTACAAAATTTTTGTTATAATTGTAGTTGCAAAAAAATATTTTACTGTAGTTAAGAGTTGTAATTAGAGTTGTACAAATTTTTTGTTATAATTGTAGTTGTAAAGAAATATTTTGATGTAGTTAGTTATATAAAGGAGAAGTTGAATCTGGGAATTGGCTTATTCAATTTAATTCATATGTGTTGCAACTTGATTTATTAATAGTTCAGTTCGATTCAACAACAATTTTAGTTCATGTCATGATTACTGAATAGTTTGGTTCATTAGTAGTTTAGTTCGATTAACAAATAGTTCAGTTCGATTCAAGCACAATTTCAGTTCGTGTCATGGGTACTGTATAGTTTGATTCATTAGTATTTGATTAACAAATACTTCAGTTTGATTAACAAGTAGCTTAGTTCGATTCAACCACAATTTCAGTTCATGTCATGGGTGTTGGATAGTTTAATTCATTAGGAATTCAGTTCGATTAACAAATATTTCAGTTCAATTAACAAGTAATTTAGTTTGATTCAACCACAATTTTAGTTCGTGTTATGGGTACTAGATAGTTTGAATTATTAGTAGTTCAGTTTGATTAACAAGGAGTTCAATTAGATTCAACCACAATTTCAATCCGTGTCATTAGTAGTTCAATTCGATTAATAAGTATATGTATTAGACATTTCTTAATATTATACAAGGCTATAATTGGTTACAGATGCATCAACCATTCATGAGGACTATGTTTAAAAAAAAAAAACTTACGTACACTTGAAAAAATGAATGTATCAAACTAAATAATAAATGTATGAAACAGAATCAATTTTGAATCGAACAGAACTATTAATAAATCAAGCTGCAACACATATGAATTGAACTGAACAAGTCAATTCCCAGATTCAACTTCTCCTTTATATAACTAACTACATCAAAATATTTCTTTACAACTACAATTATAAAAAAAAAAATTGTACAACTCTAATTACGACTCTTAACTACAGTAAAATATTTTTTTACAAGTACAGTTATAACAAAAATTTTGTACAACTCTGATTACAAGCCTAGTAATAACAAACTAAACAAGGCAATTCTACTTGATTTCTGGGAGTTCACCACCTTCTTCTTCACTATTTTTATCTCCACATACAACCACATGTTAATGTCTCAAATTACAAAAAAATAACATTTAATAGATATAGAATATAAACATCTTCTCAATAAATGTATAGGTGCATAAGAAATAAAAAAATAAATTGAACTGCACAACCTAAGAATTGAACAACACAACATATAAATCAAATGACCTAAAAATGCAATTACACAACCTATAAATCGAATAATATAACCTATGAATGAAACTACACCCATATGAATAGAAGTGACTATCATATGAATCCAACTATACAATATATAATCACAGTGCACTTTATATGATTTAAACTGAGCAACATATGGTCTGAACTTCAAAAATCAGAATCAAACTACACAATATATTAATCGAACTGCACAACATTAGAATTGAACTATACAAGCTATGTATACAAAGAATACAAAATCTTTAAAATAGAAAACCCTACAAAGAAAACAAAAACCATCATCAACAAATTTTAAAATCATACAAGAGATACAAAAAGTATTTATAATAAATATAAAAAACCCTAAATATATATGTTCAGATAAATAGAGAGAGAAAAAGGAAGAAAAAATGATCTTGCTAGAATTTGTGGACAAAAGAGAGAGAGAGAGAGGGAAAGGAAAAGAAACAGAGAGGGAATTTTAAAAAATTGGGTTCGATTGGATGTTTTGACGTTAAGAGACGGACCGGATTCAGTCGTGCCCATCTTTCATCAGTTCTATCAGTGGCCATTCAGGGCAGACACATGTACAAAATAAATGCATTAAAATTGGGTGCTAACGGAAGCTCTTAGTTACCGGGAGCTTTGCTTTTCTTTTTTTTCTTTCCCCACCCTATCCCCCTTGCACTCTATTTTTCCACTCCCTATTTTTTCTTTTCACTCCCCATTAAAACCCTCCATCTCTACATCTCTATGAATCTCTAAATCAATTCCTAAAATGGATGATGTTGAATATGTATTTTTTTTTCTAATGTATGGATATGTACAGAACATCCTTATAATGTGTTGAAGATTTTTTTTTGCTAGGTTATAGCATGTTGAGACTCCATTACAAAGTGTAGAATTTTGTTAGATTGGAGGAGTCGAAAGCTTCCACGTTAGTCATGTAAATGTGATAAATTACAAAATCTTTTGTTGATCGTGTAAATAAAATTTTATTGCATGTGTTGATCATGTGAATGTGTTGAATTGCATAATTTTTTATATAATTAAAATATGGTAAAATGAATCAAACGTAAGTACTATTGAATCAAACTAAATAATGTATAGATCAAACTAAAATATTTCTTAATTAAATTGAATAATGAATGAATCGAATTGAAATACTTATGAATGAAACTTAAAAATGAATTAATCGAATTGAACAATGAATGAATCAAATTGAAATTACTTATAAATTGATCTGAACAATGAATGAGTCAAAATTGAAATACTTATGAATCGAGCTAAACAAATGATTAGTCAAACTAAAGTATTTAAGCATCAAATTGAACAATGAATTAATCAAATTGAAAACTTATGAATTGAACTGAATAATGAATGAATCGAATAAAATACTTTTGAATTGAACTGAAGCACGCATTATTCTATTCAATTCATGCGTTCTTCAGTTCTATTCATAAGTACTTTATTCGATTCATTCATTATTCAGTTTAATTCATTAATACTATTCAGTTTAATTCATTAATTGTTCAGTTTGATTCATAAATACATTAGTTTGATTAATTCATTGTTTCAGTTTGATTGTAAGTATTCGATTCATTCATTGTTCAATTCGATTATTAAATACAAATGTTGTAAAGGGCCCTAAACACTAGTCAAGCGGGTTGAGTAGAGACTATGGATTAATCAACTAGACGGGGACTAATTAATCACTTTTTAGAATAATAAATATAATACATATACATATACAATATGTATAATAAATTTAGACTATAAAATAATAACAAAGTAACATCATAATAAAATAATAATATAAGCATAATAGGGATAGCATAAAAAAATTAATTAATAGATATATAATATATAAGGTAATTTAATATCTTATTAGTCAACTAGTGATTAATCAGAAAAGCTGGTAGATGCTAAGCATTGCAGGTTGGGCCTGCCTAGGGTTCAGATCCTCAGTGTGACAATCATAGAGAAACTGTATTGTCCAATGAAAATCTATCATGTAGACATTATAAAAAGCAACTTTATAAAAATAACACAATTTCCATGTGACGTTAATTACAATAAAATCAATGTATACGCTCTTTAATTTCTTTCAATCATCTACGTGGTACTGGCCATGTTTGTTTCAGCTTAAATTTAAAGATTATAGATTATAACTTTTCTGATAAGTTGTAGACATGTTTGTTGTAACTGTTTAAAAACAATAAATAAGTACTAGTGAATGTTTGTTTAATAAGTTGTACAACAGCTTTTTACTGTACAATTGTAAAAAAAAATACTCTTAAAATGTAGAAGTAAAAAAATTGATTTGTGTTTGATAAAATAAGTTGATTTTTACATATAAAATTAATTTTACAAATTTTTTTAAAAAAATCAAATTAACATGAATAATGTTTCAAAATCACTACAATATTTTTCAAATATTACATTATAGAATTTTAATAAATTAAGTGACAAATGGAATTATAAAAAAAATTGATAATATATTTTTTGTAATAGTAAAAAAATTGATAAGATGAAAGATAGTTTAGTGATTTTTAGTGTAATAGTAAAAAAAAATAGGTACACATATTATTAGTAAAAAGGATTAAGGGCACGAGTGTCTAAAAGAAAAAAAAATTAATGCATTTGATAAGCTATAATCTCAAAACATCACTTTCCCAGCTTAGAGATTATGTCTTTTTAAGCTGTTTTTAACTTAAATAAGTTCCAACAAGTTTAAACAAACATGCAACAACTTCTTATTTTAAGCTAAAAGCTATAATTTGCAGTTTACAAGTTTTAACAAACATGTATATTCACTAGTTTATCAACAGAGAATTTCTCTGTGTGGAGAACACAAATGTTCTCATTCTACCTGCCTAGGCCTAGACAGAGGATTGATTGTGGTCTAGAAGGAATTTTAAAACACTGATAAATACTTCAGTTTGATTTATACATTGTTCAATTTGATTCAACGGTACTTAAGTTCGACTCATTTTACCATTTTAATTTTAAAAAATTATGCAATTCAACACATTCGCATGATCAACACAATAAAATTTTATTTAAATGATCAATACAAAATTATGCAATTTATCACATTTACATGATTAACGCCGAAACTTTATCCACTCCTCTAATCTAACAAAATTCTATAATTTGAATTATAATTTTGTATTGGAGCCTCGACATGCTATAACCTATCAAAAAAAATCTCCAACACATGCTATATCCATACATCGGAAAAAATACATATTCAACAACATCCATTTAAGAATTGATTTAGAGATTTATATAGATGTAGAGATGGAAGCTTTTAAGAAAAATAGGGAGTGGAAAAATAGAGTGCTAGGGGATAGGGTGGGGAAAGAAAAAAAAAAGGGAAAGCTCACTATAACTGAGAGCTTCTGGTAGCATCCAATTTTAATACATTTATTTTGTATAGGTTTCAGACTCTGAACGACCACTGACCGAACTGATGAAAGATGACCTGACTGAATCCGGTCCCGTTTTTCACTTCATTTTATTCGAATTCAGTGCATTAAATATATGTTTTTCTATGGTCCTTATCCCAAACAGGACGCAAATATAAAAATAAATAATATATAAATATAAAAAATCGCATTTAAAAAAAATTATCATTCAGATATATTTTTTTCACAAAACATTTTTTTAATTGTAATTCTACTCTTCATTCCTGTGTTTAATTGATGTAAATTTTACTTATATTTTTTATTTTCTTAACCACTTGTGTACTTGATTTTTGTTCGGTTTTAATTTTTTTTTATCTTCTTTATTTTATAGGAATTTAGTTATTATTTTCTTAAAATAAAATGTCTTTCCTTTAACATATTGTAGATAAAGAATGAATCACATAATTTAAGGAATTTTTATGTTTTTTAATTCTTCACAAAGGGGGTTTATTTTAATTTTTGTTTCATTTTTTATTTATGTTTTATTTATTCTTTTTTATTTAAAAAATATCTTTTTATTCATTATAGTTATTATTTATGTTTTTTTCTATTTAAATTGAAATTTTATGTTATCTCTTTTTATTAGGGAAAAAAAATTTGGTATTTATAAATTTTGTTTAGTACAAACGTATATTTAGGGCTCCATTTTATAAGTTTGCCTAAGTTCCCATTTAGTGTTTACATATGCGTTATGCGGTTTGCGTGTTGCTGGGGTACCGCACATAATATATGCGATATGCATGAGAATATGCGGTTCTGTTATTTTTTATTAATTAAAATTAATTATACGGTGATTAGTACACAAGAGATAATAATATAAATAATGAAGATATCACAAACCATATTTAATTTTTGTTACACACTTTAGTCACACATATAACATTAATATTATGAATAACAATAGCTTTCAAAAAAAAAAAAATGTTCACCAATTTTCCTTTATATGTTGGAATACTTGTAGTTAGGGACCAAATCCAGTCAGGACTGAATCCGGTCAGTTCAGTCAAGACTGAACTGGACAACGTGAAAATTGAACTGCACTACTTATAAATCGAACTACACAACCAATTGTTAGGTATATATTTCACTCTCTTATTGGATCCAATAAACTATTGAAAAAAATATGAATTCATAAGTATCATCAGTATCCAATAGAAAAGTGAAATGTATACCCAACAATTGGTTGTGCAATTCAATTTATAGGTGGTGCAGTTCGATTTTCACTTTGTCTAATTCGATACTGACCGAACTGACTGGATCCAATCCTGACTGGATCCCGTGTCTCTTATAGTTGTGGATAAGCATAAACCCAATCTAATTAATTTGAACCCATGGGTCACTTAAATTATAATATATATATATAAGGAGGGGTTGTCGATTCGAACTTTGACGGAACTTTGTGGATATTATTTAAGTGATAGACTTTTGTAGACTTTCATAACTTGTAAACTTTCATAGATTTTTTGCAGACTTTCACATATTGATTCTCATAGACTTTTACAGACTTTCACAAACTTTTGTAGGCTTTCTCTCATAGACTTTCACAGACTTTTATAGACTTTCTCTCATAAACTGTCACATACTTTTGTAAACTTTCACATACGGATTTTTATCGACTCTCACAGACTTTCACGTACCTTTATAAAGTTTCACAGATGGATTATCTCTCATGACTTTTACAGACCTTTATAGAGTTTCACATATGGGCTTATATTAACTCTCATAAACTTTTATAAACTTGTTTTTAGATTTTTAAAATAACAAATTCAAACAAGAAGTTTATCCGATGTAACCAACGTGAGAATCATTATATGAAAATATATCATTGAAATAAATAACAAAAAAGAACTCAAATTTTCCAATTCAACACAAGTTATTCATATCCAACATAAAAGTATAATTTATTTAATAAATATCTATCTTTATATATCTGAAATGCATACAACAACAATGTTCCATATAGAATTATTACACAAATAATCAAATAAATTATAAATAAATCTATATTTTAAAAAATAATGGTGGATGATCTAGGCATATATTATATACAATAATAAAAATGATTTATTGTAATACACGCAAATCTATCATTATGAAATATTCATTAAACATATGAAATGATATCCATATTTCATACATGTGTACATTCATCAAAATTAAAAAAAAAAAGTTGATCAATAGAAATATTATAAAAAAGGGAGCAACTACTCCCACCAGCCAAATTACCAATCCCACAACCCAAAGTGGTGTGTTCCCAAAAAAAATAGGAAGGGGGAGGGAAAAGAAAAGAGGAGGAGGGGGAGAGGGGAGTGGAGGAGGGTGGTGGCCGGAGGTGGCAGTGTGGCGGAGACGGTGACAGGTGGGGTGGAATAGAAAGAGAAAGAAATGGGAAATAGAGAGGCACTGAGAAAGAGTGGGAGAAAGACATTAGATAACTAACCTCCATAGAAAATAATAACATAATAATAATAAAAAAACAGAAAAAGAAAATAGTTTTGTAAAAAGAAAATGATATTAACAGTGTTATGACAAAAATCCATGAGAATCTCACCCATTTGGTTGGGATTTTGAAATGATTTTTTTCCTTTATATTTCTTTATCTAAAGTTCATGAAAGTCCATCACTTATAAAAAATTTCACAAATCCTTTTAAATTGAATAACGCAAGATAATATGTCAACAATGAGGAGTTTCAATCAAATAACGTTTCACTTTTTATTCATGAATTTGTGTTTCAAATAAATAACATTTGACTTTTTTTCCATGAAATAATGTCTCAATTGAATAACGTTTATGATGGGCTTTTTGTCCATGAATTGATGTCTCAATCGAGTAAAGATGAAATTTTTATCTAGAAAATGATGTATCAATCAAATAACATGATTTTTTATTCACGAATTAATATCCTGATTGAACAACATAAGATTTACAAATCCATAGATATGGATTTTTTTGTCCATGAAAATCCTAATTGTTTACCTCCTTGAAGTTCAAACCCATGTTGTCATGTGTCAAATAGAAACCATGTGTCTTGATAGAGATTAAGAGAGTATAATAAAAAAACATACAATATGTGAAGAAAGAGACTCTGAGAGAGAGGCAAAGATATTAAATGAGATCAAAGGGAGAGAGGCAAAGAGACAGAGAGAGACCAAGAGATAGAGGCATAGAGGCTGAGATAAGAGTTGAATCAGAGAGAGACTGGGAGAGATTGAGAAAGAGATAGAGAAGGAGATTATCTGAAGACAAAGAGCTGGATTGAGGAAGCCGATCGAAGACCTGGACTAAAGAAGATGAAGAGCTGGACCAAGTAAGCATGAAGGAAGGAGATCGACGACCAATTACCTTGTGAACCAAATTAGGGCCGGCCGATTGATGTTGCTTTCCTTCTTCTTTTTTTAAGTGCTTAATTGGTCGGGTGGGGCAACTTGGCCACCCGACCCATTAAAATTGAATAATCCCATGCGCCCGCTTAAGTGGGCGCACACATGCAGTCGGCCGTTTTCAGGATATGTAGTTCAGTCTGGCCGCTGAACAGCATATTCGTCTAAATATGTGGTCGCACGGGCCACATATCCGAACACTATCATTTGATTATATCAATCTCAGAATCGACCCTGATAAAGGTTATTGTTTCTTCCAACATTTTCCAATCCTCCTTGGTTGTGGTCGGCTGACGATGACATAAAGATCGGTCATCATTATTGTTCTATACACGATATGCAATACAATGTCTGTAATCAACCAAGATCTCATTTGTTCCTAGTCCAATCATGAAAGGACCTCTCCGACTATCCTCTTCTATGATTCTACATCTGAACCCATGGGTCTATACGTATCTTCTTCTTCCACCCATAAGCAACCCTGGATGTAGGCCGCATGGCGGCCGCCTATGGCTCCTCTTCAAAAAAGACTTCCAAATCTAGAAAAAAAAAATTATATTGAGTATTTTTAAATTAAATTACAATTTATTTTTTGAAATTTGAATATATATATCTGTAGGGGGTAAAATCAGACCTTCACCCTCCTGAGCCGGATCCTTTGAGATTCGGGCTCTTATTGTGGAATCTGAGGTGATGTTGATGACGAATATCCTTCACGACGTCTGGTGGTAGACCTTCAGTTTCCGACGCCACCGCTATCCTCCCGCCTTGTCCTCCGGGTACCTGAAACTCACAGCAATGTGGTGCCGGCTAACGCCCCTCCGACGCTCAAGTCAGATCTCTTCCTCGAGAAGAAGAACTTAGAATTCTTGAGGACAAAATAGTGAGGGGGGAGTATTTTCCCTCCTACAAATTGGCGCCGTCTGTGGGAATGAGAAAGAAGCCGTCCCAAACTTCAAAACAGATAAAATGGTGATGACGAGGACTCGATCGACGATCCAAGGGCAAGACGGAGAAGGTGGAAAAAATAGTGAGGGGCGAGTGTTTTCCCTCCTACAAATTGGCGCCGTCTGTGGGAATGAGAAAGAAGCCGTCCCAAACTTCAAAACAGATAAAATGGTGATGACGAGGACTCGATCGACGATCCAAGGGCAAGACGGAGAAGGTGATCAAATAACGCCTGAAGATCCGGCCCCGACGAAGGGCAAAACGACGATAGGGTCGACTTCCCAAAACCCGACGCCCGAAGCAGAGCACAACTACGCTAAGGAACTCGAAGAGATGAACCGAAGATATCATCACCTCGAGAACCTGATGGAGGAGATTTTGAAGCGACCAGATGCTATGCCGCCACCACCTCCAGAAGTGTGAAATCAAGGGGACCCAACTGCAGGGGAAGGTATCCCGCACAACCAGGACAAGCAAAGTCGGCAAGCTAATGAAAGGGTTGACGAGTCGGTGTATTCTTCTGGAGAGGAGCGTAGGCGGCAAGAGAAAGGACCTGCTCAGGCAGCATTTCCCTCAAGGGGAACTCATCTTCGGCCAGACCAAGGAAGGCACCGCAATATGTCTCCACGACAAGAACCAAGAGGTGAACACTCACCACAGCCACCAAGGTTGGGACGTTTCCACATTCCCAGCCGCTACTCGGCGTCGTCGGACGATGACTATGAAGACGAACGGCCTGCCCAGACAAGATGAACGTATAAGAGCAAGATAACGAACACCCGGGACTAGGATTTCATCGCCAGAGCACTGAAGGGGTTCGAATCTCCATTCGTTCAGCATATCTTGCATAGTACCCCGCCCAAGAAGTTTGTCCAACCCAAATTCCAACCGTATAATGGGACAACCGACCCATTCGAGCACGTGTTGAGCTTTCGCCATGCCATGGCTTTGTATGAACAGTACGATGAACTTATGTGTAGGATGTTCCCTTCCAGTTTGGAGGGAGCTGTCCTCAGCTGGTTCCATCAGCTTCCTGGCGGTTCGATCCAATGTTTTGAAGAGCTCGAAATTCTGTTTGCCGAGCACTTTATATGCAGTCGGAAGCAGAAGAAGGACTTGGGAAATTTGATGAAAGTGCACATGCAAGCCGGGGAGTCTATCCGAAGCTATGTGGACCGCTTCAGACTCCTCATGTTCGAAGTTGACCAATGCGACCCCAACGCTGTCGTTCTGGCATTTCGCAATGGGCTACCTGTTATATATGTGTCACTTTTTGGCCTGCTGGTAACCATTGGAGCATTTTTGCAGTTTTTGAAATTTTTTTCGTTTTTCGATTGGAACCGCAAAATTTTGGACTGTTAGCTATCGTCCTGAGCTAGAGGACTCCGATTGAAAATATAATTGCATATTATGTGTCCTGGTGCCATTCTAAGCCACTCATGAAAATTTCATCGAATTCCGGTAACGTTTCCAAAATTTCACAGTTCCGGGGCGTATCCGGGTTTTGACCGAGCGAGAAGTCATTGGGAGAGTTGACTCGGTCAAAGTGGGCCCATGACTTGGTCAACCCTTTTTGTGTGGTTGGGTTGACCCAAGTCAAAGCTTACTTAAAACTTTTAATCATCACTTAAACCTAGCTTAAGCCCTAATTAAGTGGGGTTTGTCTATTTAATGAAAGCTAAAAAGTTTTATTTCACTATTCATCATCTTCCTCTTTTTGTTTTCTCTCTCCCCCTCTCTCAAAAACATTCATTTGAGCCCCTTGGAGTCCTCAAAGCTTAAAACCTAAAACATAGGAAGTGTAGATCCGGTCCCGATCTACACCCCGGTGTTTTCAAATCCGGATTCCGGCGTGTCTAGCCTTTTCGTCCGCCCCCTCTTCTCCTCAGATCCGAGCCAAATCGGAGGTGGGATTAGGTCTTGGTGGTAGAGACCTTTGGGGAAGCTTTTTGGTGTGAAAGGAGCTTCCAGTTCCCTTCCTTTCCTCCTCTTCCTTTGGGTAAGCCCTCCTTCCTTGTTTTTCTTGTTTAGATGCTTGTTAGGAGGGTGGGTTTGAGTGTTAGTGGTGGTGGGAGGTGGTTGGGGGTGGTCGGAGGCCATGGGTGGCCGGTGGTTGGGGGTGGAGGTGCTCGGGCAGGGAGGGTTGCTGTCTCGGGCAGGGCAGCACCACACACTACAAGAAATGCAAGCATTAGCTGCGAAATGTTTCGTAGCAAAATCCTCATATTTCGTAGCTAATAACATTTCTCGACGAAATATGTTCGTTGCTATTATCATTGCAAAAGCCTCGTACCAGAAAACATTTTCGTAGCAAAATGTATTTGCTACAAATATATCTTGTAGCAAAAGGAACTCTATTGCTACGAATACAATGTCGTAGCAAAATGTATTTGCTACAAATATATTTCGTACAAAAGGTGGTATTTGCTACAAATAATTTCGTAGCCAAAGAATAGCATTTGCTACGAAAACAATTTCGCAGCTGAAACTCAACTTTTGCTACGAATTTATTTCGTAGCAATATATTACCTTTTGCTACGAAATGTTATTCGTAGCAAAAAGATTCGTTTAGCTACGAAATAATGTTTGTAGCAAAAAAAACTCATTAGCTGCGAAAAAATGTTATCGTAGCAAAATAGACGTTTTCGCTACGAAATGGTGTCGCAGCTAAAAGTATATCAAGTGAATAAAAAAAAACAGAAAGACCTTTCCCTACGAAATATTTTGCAAGAAAAGGTCATTTTTAAAAATCATTTTTTTTTAGCTAAAAAAATATAAGCTGCATTAAATAAACATCTAATTATGATAATAATAATAAAACCATCCAAGTTTTAATTAAAACTAATTGTGTAAATTACAAAAAGTTCTAATATAAGTCAAAAGAAAATACAATAAAAATAGACATCTTATAGACAAAGTTATAATATAAGTAAAAAAAAAATACAACAAAAGAAGACATCTCATGGATCTGATGGGGGCAAGGGAGGATCTCTAGAAGACTCAGATGTTGTACAGGCAGCAGCACAGGCAGCACGGGCGCAGCAGGCGGATCAGCTGGCAGCGCGCTGGCGTGCGCTCGGGTGGAGTTGGAGGCCAGCAGGGCGCGCGGGCAGGGCGCTAGGCGTGCTGGGCGCTGGGCGTACTGGGCGTGCTGGGTGCTGGACGAGTAGGCATGCGTGCAGGGCGTCATGCTGGGTGCGCGCGGAGCGCTGCGCAGGGGCGCAGGCGCGCTGTGCGCGCGCGGCGAGTTGGTGGAGCGCTGGGTGAGCCGGTGGTGCGCGCGGGGTGCGCGCGGAGCGCGGTGAGGTAGCGGAGGTGCGTGCGGGGTGCGCGCGGGGCGAGGTGCTGGGCGTGCGGGGCGTGCGGTGTGCTCGCGGGCCAGCGCGGGGCGTGCGGGGTGCGCGCGGGCTGCTGCGATAGGGCACAGTGGGCGCGCGGTGCACCCGAGTGACTCGGCGGCAAGTCCAGGCGTGCGGGCAGGGGCCGGTGGTGCGCCAGGGTGCGCAGGATGAGGCGCGACGATGCATCCGGGGGCGGGTGGCCGTGCGGGTGGTTGCCGGGGGTGCGGGAGTGAGTCGGGGTGCTCGGGCTAGCGTGCGTACGGGCCGTATGCACGTTTGCCCGAGTGTTGGGTGTTTATTTGTATGTTTTTGTGCATTTTATGGTATTTGTGGATTTTACTCACCAAGTTGATACCCTGTCTTGCAGATCTCGACGGACGGTCGCGCGACGATCCGACTTCCGGTGAGTGGGACAACTCAACCCAGTTGGGAGGCGCTACATGCACTTGGGCATGTACTGTCCTCCCCTGGGGCACATAGTTAATATTAACTGTTCTACTGAAATCCATGTAAGCATGATTGATGTGTAGAATGCATGCCACCCTAGACTTGTATGTTAGGGACTTGCACCCTTAGGATTTATGCATGAGCCGTGCATCCTGTCACCTCGTTATCATGCTAGGAAAGCCCCGACTTATGCATGCGTCCTATTAGTTTCATTTATTTAATTAAATGCAAGCTTGTTATATTATTAGCATGCCTTGGGGAATATAAGGGGGCCTTTCGAGGTTAACATTGAGACCCGGGTTAAGGTACTCCGTGTTCCTTGTTTGGTTGGCGGGATGTCCTACATCGGGACCTCAGGTTGCCCTCCCAAGGTCTCTTTTCCTCCTTTTCTGTCTTATGTACTCCCCGCATCTTGGTTATGCGCGCTGGTGGAATTCTGAAGAATTCGAGACATTAGAGTTGTAGAGATGTGCTGTCAGCGGATCCGAGTGGATCATATGCGATGGATAGGCTGTTCTGTTCCCTTCGTTGGATCCGTGTAGAGACTACCTCAGCGTTAGAAAGGTTGTCCCGTGCAGGGGCTCCCATCAGTAGGCACCTCCTGATTTGGTAGATGGACTGTGCCGAATGTGGGAGTGGCCAAACGACCTACGGAGTGGGGAGAGACTATCGGTGGACCAAGGGTGACCAACAGCCTAGTCAGTCCCAAGAGCCTATGTCACCTATTGAGGGGTGAGGGTGAGGGTATGCTGGGCCGGCGATGTGGCGACCCACTGGATTGTGTAAGGATGATTATCAGCCTATTAAGTCCCAACATCCTTTGTCACCTATTGAGGGGTGAGGGTGAGGGTGTGGTGGTTAGGTGATGTACGAACCCCCGGATTTGTGTTGTTTATGCCACTTTGAGGCTAGTGACTTGATAAAATGTGGTTAATATAAACTGTATGCATGGGTTGTGCTATTCACTGAGCGTGTGGCTCACCCCTCGCATAATTATTTTCTCCAGTGATTACCGAGGCGGACTTGAAGGAGGAGCTTCCCGAGCGACTGCACCAGTAGCGGAGTAGCGCCACGTCCCTCGAGTTTTGAGGCCATCAGCATCCTTCTCTTTCATTGTATGTATATATTTCTGTGCTTGGGCACCTAGTATGGATTGTATTTGGAGGTATGTGTATATATATGGATATGTTGGCTCTCACAAGACATATGATTATGTATCGAGTCTGTAAAGTGTTGTTGATTTACAGATTCAGTCTTTTTAGCTTCCGCATTTCTGTGTATACATCATGTCAGCTTTTTTTTTTTTTTGTCTGTGTTGTCTTTTTAGCTGTTGTTCATGGTATATTATTAACCTCTTGTATTGACTGCTGATATCATGTATACCCTTGCCGCGTCCCGGGGACGGCCGCCCTGGGGCGTGACACTACCACCCAAGCATGAACTACGAAACTCCCTTGTAAAAAAGGTCCCAGAATTGTTGAATGAACTAATGTGCCGGGCAGAGAAGTAGGCCAAAGTTGAGGACGAGGCTACCTCTTCTAGACCCTAGGCGATATCGGCGATTTCTAAATCCCCACCCACAAAAGAGGATAAAGGACACAAGCCGTGAGCCGACGCAAAGATCAATCCGATGACCAAAAAAGTCAAAGAGCACTCGTACACTAAGTTCACTCTCCCTCTGGTTCAAATCCTGGAAAAGATAAAGAACGCACCGTTCTTCCAATGGGCAGCCCCAATGAAGAGCGATCCGACCACCAAAGACAAAGGCCTTAAGTGTGATTATCACAGGGATTACGAACACCAGACAGAAAGTTGTTGAACACAAAAGGGGTTTCTAGAAGTATTGGTCTGCAAGGGAAAGCTCAAGGAGTTTATAGACACTGAGGAAGAGAAGAGGCCTGAAAAACACTTGATCGCTGTTGCCCCATCACATGCGACCGGAGTCATTGACATGATCTGCGGAGGACTGCCAGCTTTAAATGATCCCAAGCCAGTACAGAGGGCTGAAAAAAAGAGTTCGGGTCATATAGAAGTCTTGCAAATCGATCAGGAAGCCTGAATAATTACCAAAAGATCGAAAGTAGAGGATCCGTGGCTCATATTCTTTTCCGATGACGATCTAGCCGATGTCTTCGTACCACACAGCGATGCTCTGGTCATCACCTTGCGCATTGCAAATTACGACGTCAAAAGGATACTGATTGATACCGGAAGTTCGGCCGACATCCTATTCATGAAGCCTTATCTAAAGATGGGCCTGAAACCTTCAAGCCTCGAACCGATACGGGATCCGCTGATCGCTTTTAATGGAAGCCAAGCTGTCCTGACCGGACGGATAAACTTGCCTGTACGGGCAGGCGAGGAAACAGTCATGACCATGTTCATAGTTATGGACTTCCCTTCCCCTTACAACGCCATCATGGGCCGCACTTGGCCGGGGGCAATGAAGGCCATTGTCACGCCCCAGGGCGGCCGTCCCCGGGACGCGGCAAGTGTATATATGATATCAACAGTCTATACAGGAGGTCAATAACATACTCTAAACAACACCAAAAATGACAACACAAACAAAAGCAGGGCTGACATGATATATACACAAATAGCGGAAGCTAAAAGACTGAGTCTGTAAATCAAAAACATATCACAGACTCGATACATAATCAACTGTCCTGTGAGAGCCAATATACACAAATACGTCCAAGTATAATACAAACAGGTGCCCAAGCACGGAAATATAATACATACAATCAAAAAGGGATGCTGATGGCCTCTAACACTCGCGGGACGTGGCGCTGCTCCGCTACTGATGAAGTCCCTCGGGGAGCTCCTCCTTCAAGTCCGACTCAGTGATAACTGGAGAAAAATTATGCGAGGGGTGAGCCACACGCTCAGTGAATAGCACAACCCATGCATCGCAATTCATATTAACCACAATAATTATTAAAAGCCTCAAAGTGGCAGGAACTACACAATCCAGTGGGTCGCTACATCGCCGACCCACCACACCCTCACCCTCACCCTCCAATGGGTGACATAGGATATTGGGACTGACTAGGCTGTTAATCACCCTTGGTCCACCGATAGTCTCTCCTCCACTCCGTAGGCCGCTTGGTCCGCTCCCACAATTCAGCACAGTCCGAACCCAAATCAGGAGGTGCCTACTGATGGGAGCCCTCTGTCAGGAAGGCCTGTCTAACGCTGGGGCAGTCTCTATACGGATCCAACGAAGGGAAAAGAAACAGCCTATCCACACGTATACGATCCACTCGGATCCGTCGACAACGCATCTCAACAACTCTAATGTCATGAATTCTTCAGAATTCCTCCAGGGCGCATAACCAAGATGCGGGGAACATATATTATAACCACCAGGTTATAATATTTACTAAGGCATGCAAAAATACCATAAGTTCGCATTTAATTTAATAAATTAAACTAATAGGACACATGCATAGGTCGAGGCTTCCTAGCATGAAAACATATTATCAGGATGCATGGCTCTTACACATATCCTAAGGGTGCAAGTCCCTAACATACAAGATCTAGGGTGGCATGCATACTACATAACAATCATGCTTGCATGGATTACATATTATACAAGTTAATATTAAACCATGGTGCCCCAAGGGAGGACGATACACGCCTAAGAGCATATACGCCTCCCAACTGGGTTGGATTGTCCCACTCACCAATACCCGGGTCGTCGCGTGACCGTCCGTCAAGATCTGCAAGACAGGTATTTAACACGGTGAGTAAAATACACAAATACATACAAAAATACACTAAAAATACCCAACACTCGGACAAGCGTACATACGGCCCGTACGCACGCGAGTCCGAGCACCCCGACTCACCCGAACCCCCGGGCAACCATCCGCACGGCCACCCGCCCCGGGCGCACAGCCGCGTTCTAGCCCGCGCGCCCAGACGCACTGCCGAACCCCTGCCCGCATGCCCGGACACGCTGCCGAACCCCTGCCCGCACGCCCAGACACGCTGCCGAACCCAGCCCGCGAGCCCAGACACACCGCACACTCGGGCGCACGCACGTGTGCGCACCGCGCGTCCAGCCCCAGGTGCACCCGTGCGCACTACGACCCAGCGCAGTGCCTCGCGCGCACACCTACCCGCACTGCGCCCCAGTGCAGTGCCCCGCACGCACTCCCCGCTCGCCCTGCGCCCACTGCGCCCCCTGCGCAACACCCCCATGCGTCGCCCGCGCGCACGCCCGACAGCACGCGCCCAGCGCGCCTGGCAGCACTCACCCAGCGCTCCTTGCAGCACGCGCCCAGTGCCTGCCAGCCTGCCCGCCTGCCTGCGCCGAGGAGCCCGCACTGCCTGCCTGCTTGCGCCGAGGAGCCCGTGCTGCCCGAGCCGGCTCTACCACCCCTCTCAGCCCTCCAACAGCCCCCAAACCACCAAGCACACCTTTCACTCCCAAAAACACACCTAAACATACATCTAGACAAGAAATGGAAGGAAAGGAAACTCACCCAAAGGAGAGGAAGGGAAGGGAAGGAGATCGGGTGCTCTTCGCGCACCGAAACACCACCACCAAGGCCACCACCACCAAGCCTTCAACTCAGCCTAAGAGGGCTGAAATCAGAGGAGAAAAGAGACCATGAGAAGGGGTCACACATGAGGGAATTCGAATCCGAGACCATAGGAAGGTAGATCGGGTTCTTACCTATCCTTTCTCTTCTTAGGGTTTTTGATTTTAACCCCTCTAGCTAGATCATATGGAGGATTTAAAGAGAGGAGGAGAGAGAGATTGAGTGGAGAAGATGATGAATAGTGGGGGGAACACTATGCTTGGGCGCCCACTTAAAGCACCCCACACACACACCTCACACACTCACACACTTAGACTTAACTAATTAGGTTTAGGCTTGGATTAGTGAGGTTTAAGTGCACTTAGGTGAGGTTTGACCCTAGTCAACCCAACCACACTAAAATCCAAAGTCAATTGACCAAGTCATGGGCCCACCTTGACCAAGTCAAGTCTCCCAATGACTTCTCGCCCGGTCAAAACCCGGATACGCTTCGGAACTGTGAAATTCTGAAACGTTACCGGAATTCGATGAAATTTTCGTGAGTGGCTTGGAATGGCACCAGGACACATAATATGCAGTTAGATTTTCAATCGGAGTCCTCAAACTCAGGATGATAGCTAACAGTCCAAAATTTTAGCGGTTCCGATCGAAAAACGAAAAAATTGAAAAACTGCCAGAATGCTCCAATGGTTACCAGAAGGCTAAAAAGTGACACATATATAATAGCCATACCTTCAACCTATCACCAGAAATTGCGCTTCCCGACTCCATGAGGAATTATGGAAATACGAGGCGATCAGTCCACTGGGAAGAGGTGTTATGCCATCGCCACTTCCGATAAAGCTCCAGCCAAAGAACAACCTAGAGGTGAAGATGACATACACCCGAAGAGATAGAAATTACTGAAGGATTGGGTGAAGGCCAATGAGGACCGACCCAATCCCGCTCAAAGGGTGGTTGAAAACCTGGAGAAAGTCCTCATCAACCCACTCGAACCAGAGAAGTACTTCCTTATTGGAACCGCTTTAAACCAAGGTGAAAGAACAAGTCTGATCAAACTACTCCATGAGCACGTAGATGTGTTCACATGGGAACCATCTGACATGCCCGACATCGATCCAAATGTGATCTGCCATTGGTTGTGCATCTCCCTTGAAATACGACCTGTAAAGCAATGACAGAGGCAGGTGGCACCAACTCACGCTAATGTGATCAAGGAAGAGGTGGAGAAGCTTCTAGCCCCGGGGTTCATCCGGGAAGTCCGATACCCCGACTGGCTAGCCAATACGGTGGTGGTGCCTAAGAAGAATAAAAAGTGGCGGGTATGCGTTGATTTCACTGACCTCAATAGCGCCTGCCCCAAAGACAGCGTCCCCCTTTCCAAAATAGACTAGTTGGTAGATGCCTCTTCGGGCAATGAGCTGATGAGCTTTACGGATGCATATTTAGGGTATCATCAAATCCTGATATACGAGCATGATGTTGAAAAGACAGCATTCATCACCCCGATGGGCACCTACTGTTATAAGGTCATGCCCTTCAGGCTGAAGAATGCGGGGGCAACCTACCGGTGACTGATCACCAAGATGTTCAAGCAACAGATCGGTAAGACTGTTGAAGTCTATATAGACGACATGCTGGTGAGGAGTGACAAGCGAGGCGATCATATGGAGCATCTCAAGGCAGCATTTGAAGTGCTACGAGACTACCGCATGAAGCTCAACGCAGCTAAATGTTCTTTCGGAGTAGAATTGGGAAAATTCCTCAGCTTCTCGACTACACATCGGGGAATAGAAGCTAACCCCGATCAAATCAAGGCAGTGCTGGAAATGGACCCACCACGGAATCGGAAGGAGGTTCAAAGGTTGACCGGAAGACTGGCAGCCTTAAATTGATTTATTTCAAAGGCTACTAAAAGGAACCTCCCTTTCTTCAAGTTGCTCAGGAAGGTCGAGAAGTTCGACTGGACCCCTGAATGCCAGTCAGCCTTTGAAGAAGTCAAAAGATATCTGGCGTTGCCTCCATTGCTGATGAAGCCAAATCTGACCAAGCCGCTATACCTGTACATTGCAGCTTCGGACCACGCGGTCAATTCGGCCATTATAAAAGAACATGAAGGAGTACAACGCCCGGTCTACTACATCAGCAAATCCTTATGCAGACCCGAGTCCAGGTACCTCTACCTCAAAAAGGTCATCTATGCCCTCCTTGTGTCCTCCCAGAAGGTTAGGCACTACTTTGTCACTCACTCGATCAATGTAGTGACCGATTACCCACTCAAGCTTATCCTCAAGAAAGCTAACATCACCGGGCGAATGCTGAAGTGGGCGATCAAACTGTCTCTCTTTGATCTCCAATACATCCCGAGAAGCGCCATAAAGGGCAGGTAGTCACTGACGTTTTACCCTACTTAAGCCCACTGTTCGAAAAAGATTTTGCGATCGGCAATCAGGAGACAGTGACCGGCCCAACGTGGACTCTAAAAGTCGATGGAGCATCTAATCGGAAGGGCGCGGGGGTGGGCTTGGTCTTGAAAAATAGCGATGGGCTTCTATTCGAGCACACCATAAAGCTAGGCTTCCAAGCGTCCAACAATGAGGCAGAGCCTTCGTTGCTGGGCTGAATCTTGCAATTCACCTCGGGGTTAAGATCATTGACATATACAGCGACTCGTAATTGGTAGTGTACCAAAGTACCGGAGAGTATGAAACCAGGGATGAACGGATGATGGCATATCAGGAGAGGGTGCAGTTTTTACTTTCTCAATTCAAATCGGCTACCATCCATCGATAGAAAGAGAGCTCAATGCTCAAGCCGATGCGTTGGCCAACCTGGCATCAGCCATCAGTGGAAAGCCAACCAGAAGTATTCAAATCGATTACCTGAAAATTTTGAGTATCGAGAGGGCAAATGAAATCTTGATGGTCGCCTGTGCAGAGGACTCACCTAACTGGATGACAGACATCAAGAAGCATTTCTCGGAAGGATTTCTACTAGAAAACAAGTTTGAGGCAAGGAAACTCAAACAAAAGGCAGCCATGTTTTGGATGTCATCTATGGGAATTCTCTATAAGAGAAGCTTCCAGGGACCTTACCTAAGATGCATCGGACCTCGGGAAGCACAACAGGTGCTAAACACACTCCACTCAGGTCTATGCGGAGGACACATTGGCTCAAGATCACTGGCTCTTCGGGCAGTATCGATCGGATATTTCTGGCTGAGTATGAAAAGGGGTTCCACAGACCTCGTTCGAAAATGTGAGAACTATCAAAAGTACGGTTCACTCATCCACCAACCGGCTGCAGACCTTGTCCCTCTCAAGAGCCCCTGGCCTTTCGCCCAATGGGGGTTAGACATCATCAGACCTATGCCCATGGCACCCCAACAAAAGCACTTCCTCCTGATCGCCACGGATTACTTTACCAAGTGGGTTGAAGCGGTACCCCTAGCAAGGATCCGGGATACAGAAGTCAAAGCTTTCCTATGGAAGGAGATAGTATGCCGATTTGGGGTACCACACTCCATTATTTTAGATAACGGCAAGAAGTTTGACAACTCCCTGATCAAAGAGTTCTACGAAGAGCTAAAAATACAGCATCACTTCTCAACTCCGTTCTATCCGCAAAGCAACGGGCAAGTGAAAATTACAAACCGAACGATCCTGAACAGTTTAAAGACGAGATTGAACAACGCTAAAGGAAAGTGGGTCGAAGAGCACCCCTCAGTCCTTTGGTCTTACCGAACCACCTCAAGAAGGTCTACGGGAGAGACTCCCTTCTCATTGGCATTCGTAATCGAAGCCTTCCTACCCATTGGGACTAACCTACCAACGCCCCGAACTCAGAATTTTTACCGAGCTGAGAATGACAGCCAGATGATGCAAGATCTAGAGCTCCGCGATGAGAGGAGAGAGGTTGCAACAATAAGAACGGCAAATTACCAAAATCAGATATCCCGGTATTACAACCGGCGAGTCTCAAGGAGAAACATCAGAATTGGCGACCTAGTCCTCAGAGAAGTCTTCCCAGAGACTAGGAACAAGAAGGACGGCAAACTCAGTCTGAATTGGGAAGGCCCGTTTAAGGCCACACAAGTCGGACCAAATGGAGCATATCACTTGGAAACAATGGACGGGCATGAAATTCCTCGCCCTTGGAATGTAATTCATCTAAAAAATATTATCATTAAGGAGAAATGCTTTCTTTCATCGGTCTTCTATGTGCATGAACCTCAACGGCCAAACAAAACCGCACTCAATGGGTTGGTCGCTCTTTGCACTCAACTTGGTCCAGCCCTAGCAGTCGCGCACCAGCCTCAACGGCCAAATGAAGCCGCACTCAACGGGCTGAGACTCAATTGAGGTCTCTCTTTGCACTCAACTTGATCCAGCCCTAGCAGTCGCGCACCAGCCTCAATGGCATAACAAAGCTTATGCGCCCGTGCAACTTACATTTAACAGGACAGCGCAAAAAGTGCGCATAACAATAAGATGGGCGCAAACCATTTCTACTACAACCTAGTATAAAAACTCAACTCTGAGAAGAATTCAAGGAAGGTCAGCATATTGCCAACCACGAGCGGTTTACCTCTCCCTACTAATCAACCCATGTCAGCAACACAAAACAGTATGTAAAAAAAAAAAAAAAGAGGAAGAGCAACAAGCATGCAAAGAAAGTAAGGCAGCAATGCAAGCAATCAAATCACGCTCAAAGGGAAAAGTGCATTGCTCAAATACGTCCATCGTACAATAAAACGGCATTTTTGCCAATTTACCATCGAACCATGATTGTCTTACATAAAAATAAATAAATAAAAATTCTTTATAAATATATATGTAACGAAGGTGCTCCACGAGAAACCAATCTAATTCTCCCCCGTGAAATGTCTTGAGGGAACTCGGCAGATCAGGGGAATGGAGTCGTCCTCGCTATCATCTTGATTTTTGACTTCGCTTGCCAACGTCACTAGGTCTTTATTCATGTGAACCACGGTCTCAACTGCGCCAGTCATAGGAAGAAGCACCCCTGACTCCGTAACATTCTCGGGAAGCTCGTTCTTCATTTCTGCAACATTAGCAACTACCGGCCTCATGCCAGCGAAGTTATCTGGACAGCCAGGGGAAGGAAATTCATCGACATCTATTATATCGGATAAGGTACAACAAAGGAAACTGGTTACCTGACCTGGCACGTCCATATGCCCAGAGGAAGATGTCGGATTTGGACGGTCCCCCTGCTCATCAGATTCAAGGATCTGGGGCCCAAGCACTTGAATGACTTGCTCAGGGCTCGGCTCAGGTGCCCCATCCCAGCAGTCTTGGAAGCCCTTGCGATAACCACTATCGTATGTAGCTGAAATGGCCTCCGCGGACTTCCTTTCAATTGGACCCAGGGGGTCTCGCACTTTTTCAAGGATTTGGATCTCAAAATCCAATGCCATCTCCCTCTTCTGTTGTTCGATCTCGGAGGCGATACGAGTCCTTTCAGCCCGTTCTTTCTCCAATGCCCCGGACAGCTCGAGGAGATCCTTCTTAAATTTTTCAACCACCAGGGAATGTTCCTCCTGGGCGGTTCTCAAACCAGCCTCAGCTTTCTCCCAAGCTGCCTGCTCTTCCTCGCGAGCTTTGTGTGCCCGAACAGCATCACTAATGACTTGATCAAATTTCTAACCTGCCATGCTCGAGTAAACGCCGAGCTATTACAAAATAAGAAGACCATGAGAATGGTGAAAGATAGATAAACGTGTAACCTTCCACGGTTTGATTCACAGCGAAATAAGACAATCCTGGTAGGCCATGCTTTGCAGGATCGAACCCGCCTCAGAAGCAGTCATGTCACCCACCAAGGCTCTGTCCTTCTCCAAGATTATAGATTGGATCAAACCAATCACAACGTCATGATCTTTCAGACCGGAATCAGAAACTTGGATAGAGCGGCACTTGGCCCGAGGAACGGGAACAAATGGCTGGGCCCCTTGGTCCTGAGAAGCAGTCGGCGAAGGAGGTAGCCTGATAGCCGGGATGACCTCTTTCCCCTTGCCTGAGGGGACATTGGAGGAAGGTGGCAGCAACTTGGGGGGTGAAGACGGATGGCCAGCTACATCCGTCTTGCCTCTCTTTGACTGGGTGCTCGAGAGCGGCCTTGTTGGCGAGCGTCGCCTCTTCTCTAGGCCGGGGAGTTTGCCAATACTTCCCGACCGCGCATCCACCTCAGCCTGAAGCACCGCAAGCTTGGCCATCATTTCCTTCTAACTAGAAGGAGTGGCGTGTCTTTCCGCAGAACGAGAGCTCGATTTCTCCATGGGACTCGGATCGATCAGTGGCGCCACAATCTTAGCCCTCCTCTCCTTCTCACCAAGAGTAACAGTTGTTCTCCCGCATGACCAAAGCCCAATTTTTCCCCGAGCTTAGGATCGGTCTGGGACGCCGTAGGTCTGGCCGTTCTCTCCTTCTCATCAAAAGTGGGACCGTTCTCCCCAAGGAGCTAAAGCCTGACTTCTCCCCAGGCTTGGGGCTGCCCTTGGACCCCCTTCGGAGCCGCAAACCATGACGGGCACCGCTAGAAGAACTCTCCGTAGCCATCGGATCGCCAAAGCCCAATCTAAAAATGGGTTCCAAATCCTCCTCGGAGTGTTCTTCTGTCTCAGGAAGTCGATTGGCGTCAGCAACCGAAGGGCCCGATTCGTCGATAGGAAAGGAGGGAGCGGCAACAATGTTGCCAAAACGAGGGTTGAGTCTGTGACAACTGCTTGGATTGGGATTGTCCCAACCAAGTATCCGGAAGAAGGCTCGGTCGTTCCTTTTAAAGGCGACTTTGATGTGTTCGAATTTCACTGAATCCTTAGACGGACGCGAGTTCGCAGTAGGGGCTGAATCATAACGCAAGATAAGTTAGTAAGTCAGAAACAAGAAATTATATTACAAAAGGACCAAGTAACGCGGTCCGACCTAGCGAGACCATCAAGCCTATCCGAGGGATCCTCCATATATCTTCGGGAGCGTTGTCAAACTCCCAATTGTCAGACAAAATGATCAGCTTACTCTTGGCCCAATTCTTATCAGAATCCGACAGGTCATCTATCAGTTTCTCCTTGGAGTTTCTAGCCCTAAAATGATAACCTCTAACAGACTTTCTGAACTCGTATGTGTACATGATTCGGGAACATCTAAATCCAGATTGAGTTCCCTGTTTAGTGCTATGTAGCACATCAAAACCTTAAATAAATTAGGGTTGCCTTGTATGGGGTGAAGCTCGAAGGTCGATAAGAATTTCCTAACTAATGGAGGAAAAGGCAGAGTTAGGGCATGTCTATCTATCTAGGGGTATACATACATGCATGAATGGTGCATATTATCTAGAGGGATAGGGAATGTATCAAACTCAGACCATTCCATGCCCACTGATTCAGGAATTTTGAACATACTCCTATGGCCGGACAAGGATTTGGTGATCGACGCCCTCATGATGAAGCAGCAAAAAAAAAAAAAAGGAAGGGCCGGACACAAAAAACAAACCCTTGCTCGAAGAGGGGATACAGTGAGAGAGAAAGACAAGTTTAAAAATGAAAGGAGTGAGAAGGCGCAATACCTCAGTTCGGAGTAGAAGGACTTGGTTATCGCCGCATCAAGACATCGAAACCCCTATTCAAAAGATATCATCCACGTCGAAGAGACGGTGTGTCTTTTCGACTGACCGAGGTGCGGCGGATGACGTTTCAAGAAGGAGAAACGGCAACCCTAATCATAAGGTTGATTTCAAATGCCTTAAATATCCCACTTGAGGCGCCACATGTAAAGGTGTCCACAGACCTCTGACACAAGAAGATACGCAGAATCGCGCGAGTCAGTATTTCAAATGATTACTTGGTTAAAATCAAAAGTGAAAAAAATCAACAGTCTTAAATGATTCCCGACCTAGGGAACCCGATCATAAAAGATAGTATGGAAGTGCCCGACCTCAATGCCGGACCAACAATGCCATACCTAACCTCCCGACCAGCGAAAGCCCGACCTAGAAGAAAAAAGGGCAAGAAGAAAGAGAGGGGCTGGGCAAACAGTGGCATGCAAGGGGTAACGACGTAAGTGAAACAAAACATTCATCTATATAAATGCAAGTAATTCCCCTCATAAAGATAGAACAGCAAAGGCAGATATTAAAAAACCAACATGGCGAAGCAAAAGTATTTATCATTCAAAGACAAAAGAAAGATTAACATGGGATGCAGCCCAGATAAACATCAAATAAAGAGATTGTTTTAATAAAAGAAAAGACATAGAGAGGCTCGCAATAGCGCCCTCTCACTGACAAGGGCGAGAAGTGGAAGGAGCGTCCCGAGCAGAAGTACTCGAGACATTCCCCGCGTAACGGCCATAGCACCTCTTGAATAGGGAAGTGCTATAAATCTCCTCCAACCGGGTTGACGAAGGAAAAGGCTCCCTGTCACAGCCAGCCATGTAACTAGCACAAAAGTCAGCATGGAAATCCCGGGCCGTTCACCCTCTTCCTCCTTCTTGATCAAATGCCGTAACTGCGCAAGCTCCCTTTGGATGGCGACAACGCGCTCCCAAACCGTGAGGCTAGCCTTGCAAGGAAGAGCAGAGGGAACCGTGAATTGAGCGTCAGTCCGACGGTGAACATCACCGCAAACCGAGGAGGACTGGAACTGCAGACCCAATCGGGCACCCTCATTGGAGAAGGAGGAACCGGTGCCGCCACTCCCGAATCTTCAACAACCACCGAAGAGCTCTGGGGAAGCTCGGCATGACCTTATGGTCGGGGAGACTCACCTCCGTGAACTCCTTCCTCTCCTCCGGCTTGTTCTCCAGGGTCCGCGGATGGGGGAGCTTGACGATTCATGGAAGAAGGGGGAGCTTGGATGATTCAGAGGATGACCACCCCCGTGAAAAATGTCGTCCTCCTCTTCAACTTGAATTGGGCGGTTGTAAGGCACAGCCAACCTAATTGCCACCTTACGGTGACGGCTCGAACTCCTCAACGTGCCTCCACCACCGGAAGTGAAGCCAGACGTCTTGCCCCGAAAGGAGGAAGAGGCGCTTTGACGTACACCCGAGCTTGAAGATCGCAGAAAGGTTGGGGCAGGTGGAACAGAAGGGTTGACGGGGGTGGCACCCAATAAGGACTTCCCGCTCCTCTCCCAGAAACCCAGGGCACGATCGATGTCCCCTGTGCGAAAGCTCTCTTGTGGGGGACACCCGTTAAGAGATGAATCGCCTACACAAAAGAAAAAAAAGAGTGTTACAAAAGATTCTCCTTTAAAATGAGAAAAACAGTCGATACCAGAAAGAAAGACTGACCTGATCCCAGAGGAGAGTCCCTCCAGTGAAGCGGAATCCGAAACGCGCAACCTTCAGACGTCCATGCTCCTTGAATCTTGAAAATTTTGGATCACCAGTCGTAGACGAATTCTTGTGCGTCCTTGAACAGCTCCCGTGAAGATGACCTTCGCGCCAGATAGACCATCCTGCCTTCCCCATTGAGGAGCTTCAGCATGTAGAAGCTCCGTACCTCACCCAGGCCGAGGTTGATATCACAAGCACGATCGAAGGTAGTGACTGCCATCAAGATGCGGTAAGCGCTCGGGACGAGCTTAAGGGGGTGTAGGCCAAAGAAGCACAGAAATTTCATTATCAGCAGAGATAATGGAAAGGTAATCATGCCAGCTTCAATCTGGCCAGAATAGAGCAGGAGGGTTTTGGGGTCTGGCCGAGAGGGCATTTCCCCAGTGTATTCCTCGATGACAAGGCTGTCTAGAAATTTGGCCATTTGAACAGGGAATAAGAGCAAAAAGAGGTGCTTGTCAGAATCTAATAGAAGAGAAATTTGAATAAGGTAGAGAAGAACTGAAGAGCAAAAAAGCATATATAGAGGGTCGGGACCAAAACGCTAACCGAAACTGTCGTTTAGGAAAACGAGGCGGCAAAATTAAATTTCAAGGTTATTCCCCCCCCCCACTATTTTGTCCTCAAGAATTCTAAGTTCTTCTTCCCGAGGAAGAGATATGACTTGAGCGTCGGAGGGGCGTTAGCCGGCACTACACTAGTATGAGTTTCAGGTACCCGGAGAACAAGGTGGGAGGATAGCGGCGGCACCGGGAACTGAAAGTCTGCCACCAAACGTCGTGAAGGACATTCGTCATCAACATCTTCCCAGATCCACAACAAGAGCCCGGATCTTAAAGGATCCGGCCCAGGAGGGTGAAGGTCTGATTTTACCCCCTACAATATCCATCAGTATTTTTAATTTTTAAATTTATAATTTTAATTTCTAAAACTAAATTGACCAGTAATTTATGTTATTATTTTGGAAAACTTATTTATTTCTTTTTTACTTTCATTCTAATTTGTTATAATTTATCCATTTTAAAGGGATTGTTATAATTTATCTATTTTATAGGGATTTATCTTTTTTTTTATAAAGAGAATGTTCTATCGTAAAAAAATAAATCCCATTTTTAAGAATTTTGTTGTTGTTGTTCTTGTTAATTTTAAAAGAAAATCTAGATTTAATTTTTTGAATAAATTTTTTTTCCAAGTTGTTTTTTTCTTCTTACTATTCTTTTTTTTACATATGTGGGGGATGGAATCTGGTTCTCTCCTCTTGGGCCAGATCTTCGTTGATCCGGGCTTTGAATGTAGACCCGAGATGGCGTGGGCTGGTTCTTCCCCGTGCATCAGTTCATCACCGCCTGCAACCTCCTTGATCGTCTGGCTCCTCTTTCCTTCCCCTACGGCTTTGGGTACCTGAAACTCACACCAGTGTGGTGCCGGCTAACGCCCCTTCGACGCTCAAGTCAGTAATCTCTCCCTTTAGGAAAGAAGAGGAACTTAGAGTCATTCCATCTTAGTAGGAGAGAGAGTCAGTGTTTGCATACTTCACAAAAGAGGGGAAGTCTCCCCTTTTATACTCCATCAGGGCGTGCTGAGCTTGACCTTGCGGGGTGATCATATCGCGATATGGGATCTCCACGTGGCCTCAGGATCCTTGGACATGTGGCTCCTAGGGATCATCATACCATAATCGTTCTTTTGGAAACCTGTGCTTTTCCATTGTCAGGGAATATTCGCTTTACTAACCGTTCTTCTGCAGGAGAGGGCCCTATGGCCGACTTGCCTTTTACTCGGGCATTGCCCTTTGGTTGGCTTAACCTTAGGGTCGGGCAATGTTTGACTCCCGTTCTGAGACGAATCGGCGTATGGTTGCCCTTTTAAGGTCGGGCTTAATCATCTGCCCGACCTTCGACGGAAGGCGGGATTATACGAGCCGTTGGTGGAATTTCGGGCCCATGGGCTCTCCTTCCTTTGGCCCACATTTTTATCAACATGGGGCTGGTCCTAGCCCAGCCCTTGTGCCTATTTGACATTGACTAATTCGGTCACTTACAAATGCCCCCTTCTTTTGGGCTCTCAATTTCTTGGGGGCCCGGAAGAATTGATCTGGGGAAGCCTACCAGACTGAACGACTTGCCCATCAAGACTTTCGCGTAGACTTGATTTGGGCGCTGGGCCCGATGGCTTACGCCTGCGACACTTGTCACTTTCTTGAGTTTCCCTCTTCATTTAGTACCATTTACTGGGGGGGAATAACTTCCAGATTTTAATTTTGCCGCCTCGTCTTCCTGGATCGACAGTGGCGGTTAGGGTTCCGATTCTGATCCCTTATATATGCTCTTCTGTTGTTGAGTTTTTATTTCAATTGGACTTTCTTTGTTGTAGGTTTTGTCTAGCGCGTCTTCTCACTCTTATTCCCTGCTTAAAATGGGCAACTTTCTTGATAGCCTTGTTGTTGAGAAGTATACCGGAGAAATGCCCCCCCAACCAGACCCTGAAACCCTCCTCTATTCCGGCCAGATCGAGGCTGGCATGATTACCTTCCCGTTATCTTTACTGATAATGAAATTTCTAAGCTTCTTCGGCCTTCACCCTCTCCAGCTCGTCCCAAGTGCCTATCGCATTTTGATGGTAGTTACTGCCCTCAATCGTGCTTGCGGCATCAACCTCGGCCTGAGCGAGGTGTGGAGCTTCTACGCGCTAAAGTTCCTCAATGGAGAAGGCCGGATGTTCTACCTGGCGCGGAGGTCGGCTTCGCAGGAGCTGATCAAGGATGCACAAGAGTTCGTCTATGATTGGCGATCCAAACTCTTCAAGATTAAAGGCGTGTGGGTCCCCGAAGGTTGCACGCTTCGCGTTCCGCTCCATTGGAGGGACTCTCCCCTGGGATCTGGTTGATCTTCTTCTTTTTTTTTTTTTTTTAACGTCCTCTTTTTGCAGGTGAATTGTCTCTCAATGCGTGCCCTCCTCAAGAGAGTCTCTACATGGGGGACATCGATCACGCCCTAAGTTTCTGAGAGAGGAGCTGGAAATCTTTATTAGGTGGCGCCCTTGTGAACCCTGGCGCAGTGCCTTCCCCGTCCCCTCTGCCATCTCCAAGCGGGGTGTCCGTCCTAGAGCCTCTTCCTTATCTCGAGGCGAGACGCCCAATTCATTGGCCGTCGGCGGGGGCGCGTTGAGGAGGTCGAATCGTCATCGTAAGGTGGCGGTTAGGTCGGCTGTGCCTTACAACCGCCCGATCCAGATTGAGGAGGAGGAAGACGCTTTTCTCGGGGATGACGGTCTTCTGAGTCATCTAGCTCCCTCATTTCTCATGAGTCATCAACCTTCCCCACCTCTCATGAGTCATCATGCTTTCCCGTCCGCGGCCTCTAGAGAGCAAGCCCAGGGAGAGGAAGGACCCCGCGGGGGTGAATATCCCCGAATAGAAGATCATGCCGGGCACTTCCTGGGCTTTCTAGAGGACTGCTGGAGATCCCCGTGTGGCGGCCCCAGTTCCTTCTCCTCCAGCGAGGGCGCCCGGTCGTGCCCTCAGTCCCAACCTCCCTTGGTCTACGGCTGGCGATCGCCCTCTGATTGACGCTCAGTTCGTGGTGCCCCCTGCTCCTTCTCGCAAGGCTAGCCTCACAACCTGGGGACACGTCACTACCACTGAGAGGGAGCTCGATGGGCTGAGGCGCTTTGTCGAAGAGGAGGAAGAGCGATTCGACGACATCTCTGTTGCTTTCCACGCCGGCTTCATGGCTGCTCGAGGTGGTGAAGCCTTTCCCTCCCCGGTCTAGTTGAAAGGTGTGTACGATCTCTCTCTATGAGAGACGTCATGGCCGCTTCGCAGAGAATGCTCCGAGCACCCCTGCTCGGACTAACCCTTCTGCTTCTCGCCCTCATCAGTGAGAAGATAACACTACGTGACTCCTTTCGCCTCGCCGTTCTCGTTCCAATAGATTTTTCAATCTTGCTTTTATTTTTGTTTTTGTAAAAGTTTTTATGGGCTGCGTCCCGCATACAGTTTGTCCTTTGTCGTGACTTTGTACTTCAAACTTTCTCCTATGTTGAATGTTTACGCTTATCTTATAAGATTATACTTCGCCATAGATTTGGCTTGCATTGTTGTGCCTCGCCCCTGCATTCTTCTTTCTTGTATACCTTAACCCTGCAGGTTGTTTTTCGAAAAGATCAGAGTTGTCAAGTCGGACTTAAAGTGAGCTCGCTCCCTCTTGGTCGGGCATTGTCGATTCATTTTTTTGCCAACTTCTGAAGGTCGCGCTTTTCAATGTTGGGTTGACAGGTTAGTGGAAATCGCAGCTGTTCGATCCTCCAGCTCATCAGTCTGAACGTGGTCGTGCAGGGTTTGGTCCTCACAATTCTTCGTATCTTCTGGTGTCAGAGGCCTGTGAGCTTTCTTACACATGGCGATTAAGCAGGATATTTAAGGTGTTTCAATATTGCTCTCATGATTAGGGTTGCCGTTTCTCCTTCCCAAGGCGCCAAACGTCGAATCTTGAGTAGTTGAAAGGGTGCGCCATTTCTACAGCGTGGTTGACGTCCTTTTAAATAGGGATCCATCATCCTGATGAAGAGGTAACCGAGCCCTTCATCTTCATATCGAGGTATCGTCCTTTCTCTCTCCTGCTGGGTCTGTTCTTCATTTTTTAGGAAGGATCTTTTACCTCGTCTTTCTTCTTTATTTGCCTTTCCATTATGAGAACATCGATCGCTAAGTCCCTTCATGGCCTTAGGAGCATGTTTGAAATCCCTGAGTCGGTAGGCATGGCATGGTCGGATTTTGACTCGTTTCTTATTTCCCTAGATAGCATGAACCACTCGTGTATGTATGTGTATCCTTCCCACATAGCTAGGGGTGCCCTAACGGTGCCGTTCCCTCCACTCGTAAGGAAGTTCTTGTCGACTTTCGATCTCCACCCAACACAATGCAAGGGTTTTGATGTGCTATGTGACGCTAAATCGGGAGCTTAACTTAAATTTAGGCGTCCCCAAAATTTTGTATACTTTCGAGCTTAGGAAATCCGGTAAGGGCTATCACTTCACAGCTAGGAACTCCAAAGAGAAATTGATAGATGACCTGCCAGACTCCGATAAGGGTTGGTTCGAGAGTAAGCTGATTATTCTATCCGGCGACTGGGAGTTCGGTGGCGCTCCCGAAGATATATGGAGAGTCCCCCCGGATTGGCTTGATAGGCTCTCTAGGTTGGGCTGTGTTGTTTGGGTCTGTTCATAAATAACTTCGCATTTTTACCTTATTGAACTTATTTTCCGTTCTAGTTTAGCTTCTGCCGCAAATTCGCTTCTGTCGCGTCCGTCTAAGGATTTGGTGAGGCTAGAGCATATCAAAGCTGCTTTCAAGAGGAGCGACCGGGCCTTCTTCCGAATTCTTGGTTGGGATAATCCTAACCCAAGTAGCTGTTGTCGTCTTGGTTCTCACTTTTGCAACATTGTAGCGGCTCCCTCTTCCCCTATCGTTGAATCGGAACCACCTGTGGCTGACGCCGGCCAACTTCCCGAGGGCGAAGGAAACTCCGAGGAAGACTTGGAGCCCATCTTTCAATTAAGCTTTGGCGATCCTATGGCGATAGAGAGCTCGTCTAGTGGAGCCCGACATGGTTTGTGGCTCCGGAGGGGTTCTAAGGGCAGCCCAAAGCCGGGGGCGAAATCTAACTCAAGCTCCTTGGGAAGAACATTCCCTACTACTTCCGAGAAGGAGGGGGTGACCAAACCCTCAGCGCCCTTGGCCGACCTTAGGTCTAGAGAGAATCTGGGCCTCAATTCCGCTTGGAGGTCAGCCGTAACTCCCGGCGAGAAAGAGAGGAGGGTTGTGGTGCCTTCTACTGATCCGAAGTCCGCAGAAACGCGGGTCGCTGGATCAATGGAGAAGATCATCATTCCTTCTAGTGAGAAGGAGAAAATGGCTCGACTTGCCGTGCTTCAGGCCGAGGTGGACGCTCGGTTTGGAAGAATAGGCCAACTCCCCGGTCCCGAGAAAAGGCGGTGTTCGCCGATGAGACCTTCCTCAAACACTCCTTCTAAAAGGAGCAGGCCGGCCATGGCTGGACATTCTTCTTCGTCGCCTCAGCTACCACCGCCGTCTTCCGATGCTTCCTTGGGCAAGGGGAAAGGGATCGTTCCAGCCCCCATGCTATCTTCGCCACCAGTCGCTCTTAGGGAACCGGAGACCCGGCCATTCGTTCCAACTGCTCGGGCTCTGTCCCGCTCGATTCATGTTTCCGATTCCGGCCTGAAGGATCGAGAAGTGGCGGTCGGTTTGATCCTATCCGTGATCTTGGAGAAGGATAAGGCTATATCGGGCGACATGTCCATTTTTGAGACGGGTTTTGTCTTGCACAACATGGCCTACCAGGTACCTTTTATTTTGATGTGAATTGGACCGCCGATAGTTGCATTTCGCACTGTTATTCTCCATTTTTATGGTCTTCTTATCCTGAAACAGCTCGGCGTTTATTCGAGCATGGTGGGTCGAAGATTCGACCAAGTTATTAGTGATGTTGTTCGGGCGCATCGTGCCTGCGAAGGGGAGCAGGCAGCCCGGGAGAAAGCCGAGATTGCGTTAAGTACAGCCCAAGAGGAGCACTCTCGGGTGGTCGAAAGGTTCAAGAAGAACCTTCTTGAAACGTCCCTGGCACTAGAGAAGGAAAGAGTTGATCGGTCCCGCATCGCATCTGAGGCCGAACAGCAGAAGAGAGAGAGAGAGCTGGATTTTGAAATTCAAGTCCTTGAAAAGGTACAGAACCGACTGGGCCCGATCGAAAAGAAGTCAGAAGAGGCCATTTCGGCGGTATATGACAGAGGTTACCACAAGGGTTTCTATAACTGTCGTGATGGGGTGCCCGAACCGGGTCCAGAACAGGTTCCCTAGGTGCTCGGGCCTCAGCTTCTTGAATCGGAGGATCAGAGGGATCGACCGAATCCAACATCGTCTTCTGAACCTGCAGCCTTGCATGGTAAGGTAACCAGTTTCCTTGGTTGTACCTTGTCCGATATCATAGATGTCGATGGATTTCCTTCCCCTGGTTGTCCAGATAACTCCGCCGTAATGAAGTCGGTAGTTACCAATATCGTCGGACTGAAGAGCGAGCCTTGCAGGAATGTCATGAAGTCAGAGGCACGTCCTCCTGTGGCGGGTGCAATTGAAACTGTGGTTCCAATGAATGAAGATCTAGTGACATTGGCTACTAGGGTTGAAGATGAAGATGATGCTGAAGAAGATTCTGTCCCCTGATTCGACGAGCTCCCTCAAGAAGCACCACGGGAGAAAAGCCAAATTGATGCTTCATGGACTACTTTCGTTATATGTATATGTATTTTTGCATTTTGTGCTTACGACTCCATAGTTAAATGGCGTATATGCCAATTTATTGTATGGTGAATGTATTTAGACAGTTCAGTCTGATTTGTGCTTTCAATTTGGATTTTTATCTTGTTGCTATCTATGCTTTTTGCACGCTTGCTTTGTGATGCCGATGCAGTTTAATGATAGGGGGGACGAACTATTTGAGGCCGGTTTATTCTTAGATGCGCCTGCAGCTTTGCTTTCACATCGGGTTCTGAGGATCTTTATATACATGTATATACATATATATATATATATATATATATATATATATATATATATATATATATATATCTTTTTTTTTACCCTCTTTCTTCTCTCCTTTGTGTTTTGATTAATGCGCGACTGCCAGGGCTGAACTGAGTCGAGTGCGAAGAGAGACCCTGACTAGTTTCTGTCCGCTAAGCGTGACTTCGTTGTGCCGTATTGGCTAGTGCGCGGCTGCTAGGGCTGAACTGAGTCGAGTGCAAAGAGCGACCCCGACTAGTTTCAGCCCGTTGAGCGCGGCTTCGTTGTGCCGTATTGGCTAGTGCGTGACTACTAGGGCTGAACTGAGTCGAGTGCAAAGAGCGACCCCGACTAGTTTCAGCCCGCTGAGCGCAGCTTCGTTGTGCCGTATTGGCTAGTGCGCGGTTGCTAGGGCTGAACTGAGTCGAGTGCAAAGAGAGACCCCGACTAGTATCAGCCCGTTGAGCACGGCTTCATTGTGCCGTATTGGCTAGTGCGCGGCTGCTAGGGCTGAACTGAGTCGAGTGCAAAGAGCGACCCTGACTAGTTTCAGCCTATTGAGCGTGGCTTCGTTGTGCCATATTGGCTAGTGCACGGCTGCTAGGGCTGAACTGAATCGAGTGCAAAGAGCGACCCCGACTGGTTTCAGCCCGTTGAGCGCGGCTTCGTTGTGCTATATTGGCTAGTGCACGGCTGCTAGGGCTAAACTGAGTCGAGTGCAAAGAACGACCCTGACTGGTTTCAGCCCGTTGAGCGCGGCTTTGTTGTGCCGTATTGACTAGTGCGCGGCTGCTAGGGCTGAACTGAGTCGAGTGCAAAGAGCGACCCCGACTAGTTTCAGCCCGTCGAGCGCGGCTTCGTTGTGCCGTATTGGCTAGTACGCGGCTAGGGCTGAACTGAGTCGAGTGCAAAGAGCGACCCGACTAGTTTCAGCCCGTTGAGCGCGGCTTCTTCTTGTTGCATTATTCATTTCTCATAGAGGACTGAGAAAGGGAAAGCACTTCTCATTTAATGATAATATTTCTTGAGATGGATTACATTCCAGGGTCGGGGAATCTCCGTCCCATCCATAGTTTCTAAATGATAGGCTCTGTTTGGTTTGGTCTTTATGACTTTGAAAGGGCCCTCCCAGTTCAGTCCGAGTTTGCCATCCTTCTTGTTCTTGGTTTCTGGGAAGACTTCTCTGAGGACAAGATTGCCAGCTCGAAAACTTCTACTTGAAACTCGTCGATTATAATATCGAGATATTTGGTTTTGATAATCCTCCGTCCTTATTGCTGCGATCTCCATGCTTTCATCTCGAAGTTCTAAGTCTTGCATCATCTGACCGTCATTTCCTACTTGATCAAAGTCTTGGGTTCGGTGGGTGGGTAGGTAGGTCTCAACTGGCAGAACGGCTTCAATTCCGAATGCTAATGAGAAGGAGGTCTCTCCCATAGATCTTCGTGAGGTGGTCCGGTAGGACCAAAGGACCGAAGGAAGTTTGTCGACCCATTTCCCTTTCCCACTGTCTAGCCTTTTCTTCAAACCGTCTAGGATAGTTCGGTTCGTGATTTCAGCTTGTCCATTGCTCTGGGGATATTGCGGAGTGGAAAAATGGTGCTTGTATCTTTAACTCTTCGCAGAACTCCTTTATCCGGGCACTTTCAAACTGCTTGCCATTATCTGAGATGATGGAGTGCGGAACTCCAAAGCGACACACTATCTCTTTCCACAAGAAGGCCTTAACCTCAGTATCCCTGATTCTCACCAGAGGCACCGCTTCGACCCATTTAGTGAAGTAATCGGTGGCTATCAGAAGGAAACGTTTTTGCCGAGATGCCATGGGCATGGGTCTGATAATATCCAGTCCCCATTGGGCAAATGGCCAAGGGCTCTTGAGCGGAACAAGGTCTGCTGCTGGTTGGTGAATGAGTGTGCCGAATCTTTGGCAATTTTTGCATTTCCGAACAAGGTCTGCGGAATCTCTTTTTAAGCTCGGCCAGAAATACCCGATTGATAACGCCCGGAGGGCTAGTGACCGAGATCCGATGTGCCCCCCACACAAACCCGAGTGGAGCGTGTTCAGCACCCGTTGCGCTTCATGGGGTCCAACGCATCTTAAATAAGGTCCCTAAAAACTCCTTTTATAGAGGATTCCCATAGATGACATCCAAAATCTGGCCGCCCTCTGCTTGAGCTTTCTGGCCTCGAATTTACTTTCTAGCAGGAATCCTTCCGAGAGGTGCCATTTGATGTCTGTCATCCAGTTGGGAGAGTCTTCCACGCAGGCAATCATTAAGATCTGATCAGCTCTTTTAATGCTCGGGATCTTTAAATAATCAATTTGAATGCTCCTGGTCGGCTTTCTGCTGATGGCTGATGCTAGGTTAGCTAAGGCATCCGCTTGAACATTGAGTTCTCTCTCTATCTGATGGATATTTGCAGATCTGAATCGGGAGAGCAACAACTGCACCTTCTCCTGATATGCAATCATCTGTTCGCCTCTTGTTTCATATTCTCCGGTGCTCTGAAACACTACCAGCTGTGAGTCACTGTAGATGTCAATGACCCGGGCACCGAGGTGAATTGCGAGCTCCAACCCTACGACAAGGGCTTCGTACTCCACTTCATTGTTAGATGCTCAAAAACCTAATTTCAGGGCATGTTCAAACAAAAGTCCATCACTCTTCCTTAAAACCAGTCCTGCTCCTGCGCCTTTTCTCTTAGACGCTCCATCAACGTTCAGGGTCCATGTGGGCCCTGCCTCAGCCTTTTGGTTGTTGATCATGAACACCTCGTCAGGCTGTGGGGTCAGGTTGGCTACAATGTCAACGATTACTTGTCCTTTCACTGCACTCCTCCGAATGTACTGGAGGTCAAAAGGAGACAGCTCGATCGCCCATTTCAACATTCGTCCGGTGATGTTGGCCTTCTTAAGAATAACCTTGAGCAGGTAATCAGTCACCACATTAATCGCGTGGGCGACGAAGTAATGTCTGAGTTTTCGGGATGATACAAGAAGGGCGTAGACAACCTTTTCTACGTACAGGTATCTAGACTCTGGTCCGCACAAGGACTTGCTGATATAGTAGACTGGCCACTGTATTCCTTCGTGTTCTTTTATGATGGCCGAGCTGACTGCGTGATCAGAGGCCGCCATATAAAGGTACAACGGCTCGCCTAGGTTCGGCTTCACCAGCCGCGGAGGTGATGCGAGATACCTCTTGAGTTCTTCAAATGTCGTCTGGCACTTTGAGGTCCAATCAAATTTTTTGGCTTTTCTAAGCAACCTGAAAAAAGGGAGATTTCTCTCGGTCGCCTTAGAGATAAACCGATTTAGGGCCGCCAACCTCCCAGTCAGCCTCTAAACTTCCTTCCTGTTTCTTGGTGGGTTCATCTCGAGCACCGCTTTGATCTGATCGGGGTTGGCTTCTATACCCCGATGCGTGGTTAAGAACCCAAGAAACTTTCTCGATTCTACCCCGAAGGAGCACTGAGCCGCATTAAGTTTCATGTGGTAGTTTTGGAGAATTTCAAAAGCTCCCCTGAGATGCTCGAGATGGTCGCCCTGTTTGTCGCTTCTTACCAACATGTCATCTATGTAAACTTCCACAGTCTTGCCAATCTGTCGCTCAAACATCTTGGTGATGAGCCTCTAATATGTTGCCCCCGCGTTTTTTAGGCTGAAGGGCATGACCTTGTAACAGTAGGTGTCCATCGGGGTAATGAACGCTGTTTTTTCCACATCATGTTCGTACATCGGAATTTGATGATATACCGGATATGCGTCCATGAAGCTCATCAATTCATTTCCCGAGGAGGCATCTACTAGCTGGTCTATTTTTGGTAGGGGAAAGCAGTCCTTCGGACATGAGCTGTTCAGATCAATGAAGTCGACACACACTCGCCACTTGTCGTTCTTTTTGGGTACCACCACCGTGTTGGCTAACCAATCGGGATACCGGACTTCCCTAGTGAATCCAGCAGTGAGGAGCTTCTCTACCTCTTCTTTGATGGCTTCGACGTGAATTGGAGCTACTCGCCTCTGCCGTTGCTTGACGGGTCGCATCGTAGGGGAGATGCATAGTCGGTGAGAAATTATACTTGGATCGATGCCGGGCATTTCTGACGCCATCCACGCGAACACGTCCACATGTTCATGGAGCAATTTGATCAAATTTGCTCTTTCGATCTGGTCTAGCGCGGTGCCGATAAGGAAGTACTTTTCTGGTTCAAGCGGGTCGAGGAAGATCTTCTCCAGGTCGTCCACTACCCACTGAGTTGGACCAGGTCGAGCCTCATTGGCTTTTTACCCGATCCTTCAGTAATTGCTATCTTTTAGGATGTATGTCATCTACACTTTCGGGCGGCTCTTCGGCCTTAGCCTTACCAGAGGTAGCGATGGCATAACACCTCCTTGCTACGGATTGATCGCCTCGTATCTCCATGATTCCACGCGGAGTCGGGAAGCGCAACTTCTGATGGTATGTTGACGGTATGGCCTTCATTGCCCCCAGCCAGGTGCGGCCCATAATGGCATTGTAGGGGGAAGGGAGGTCCATGACAGTGAATTCAGTCAGGACAGTCTCTTCACCTGCCCGCACAGGCAAAGTTATTCATCTTGCCGGAACCGCCTGGCTCCCATTGAATGCGATTAGTGGGTCCCGCATTGGCTCGAGGTTAGAGGGCTTTAGGCCCATCTTGAGATAAGGCTGCATGAATAGGATGTCAGCCGAGCTTCCCGTGTTGACCAATATCCGTTTAACATCGTAGTTAGCAATTCGCAGGGTGATGACCAGAGCGTCACTATGAGATGTGCATACGTCGGATAAATCATCACCGGAGAAGGATATGAGCTCGGGATCTTCCACCTTTGGCCTTTTGAGGATGAGTCGGGCTTCCTGGTTGATCTGCAAGACCTCCATATGATCCGCCCCCTTTTCACAGCCCGTTGGATCGACTTAGGGTCTCTCAAGACTGGCAGTCCTCCATAGATCATGTCTATAATCCCGGCCGCGTGTGAAGGGGCAACGGCTTTTCGGGTTTCTTTTCCTCCTCGGCGTCTATAAACTCCCTGAGCTTCCCTTTTCAGACCAATGTCTCCATGAATCCTTTGAGTGTTCGACAGCTTTCCGTCTGGTGCCCATAGTCTCTGTGATAGTCACACTTGAGACCCTTATCCCGAGTGGCAGGATCGCTCTTCATTGGGGGTGCCCATTGGAAGAATGGGGCGTTTTTTTATCCTTTCCAAGATTTGAACAAGAGGCAAGGTGAACTTGGTGTATGGGTGCTCTCTGACTTCGTTGGTCGTCGGGTTGCCCTTGATGTCGGCTCGCGGTCTCCGTCCCTTGTCTTCCTTTGTCAGGGGGTTCTTGGAGACTGCCGCGACTGCCTGTCGTCGGGAAGGGACGGCCTCGTCTTTGACCTTCGCGTATTTTTCTGTGCGGCACATCAATTCGCTTAGCGATTCTGGGACCTTCTTCGCTAGAGAGTTTTGCAGTTCGTGCTTTGGGGGTAAATCGTTCCTGAATGCCATGATGGCCGCGTTCGGATCGCATCGGTCGACCTCGAACATGAGGAGACGGAAGCGGTCCACATAGCACCGAATCGATTCTCCAGGTTGCATGTGAACCTTCATATGGTCACCGAGATCCTTCCTCTGTTTTCTGCTGCATATGAAGTGCTCGGCGAACTAGGTGATGAGTTCTTCAAAATACCGGATTGATCCGTCGGGAAGCTGATGGAACCAGCTGAGTGCTGCTGCTTCCAGGCTTGAAGGAAACATCCTGCACATGAGCTCGTCATACTGCTCGTACAAGGCCATTGCATGCCGGAAACCCAGCACATGATTGAATGGGTCAGTGGTTCCATTGTATAATTGAAACTTGGGTTGGACAAACTTCTTGGGTGGGGTGCTCTGCAGGATATGCTACACAAAAGGGGACTCAAATCCCCTCAACGCTCTGGAAACGAACTCTCGATCACGGGTGTTCGTCATTTCACTTCTGTATGTTCGCTTTGTCCGTTCAGGACAATCCTCCTCGTAATCGTCGTCCGATGCCAAGTATTCACTAGGACTTCGGAACCGTCCTCGTCGTGCCTGATGATGAGAAGCAGCATGCTTGTCCCGCTGTTCCCGACGCGGGGAGTAGTCACGGCGCTCCTTTTTTTCGTGCCTGCCCCGATTCTTCACGGCGGGAAAGTCTAGGGGATCTGGTTCATCATCCTGTTGCTTGTGACCTCTGCCGGAGGAGTATACCGATTCGTAGCTCCTCCCGTTTGCTTGCCGGCTTTGGCGATCGCGATCTCGTGATTCGACTCCCGCCCTCATCGGGTTTTGCTGGTTTCGCGCTTCAGAGGAAGGTGGTGGTGGCGTGACCTCCTTCCGCTTCAAGAATTCCACCATCAAGCTCTCCAAGTGGTGGTACCGTTGATTCATTACTTCAAGCTCCTTAGCGAAGTCGCGGCCTGCCTCCGGGGTCGGGTTTTGTGAAGTGGATCCGTCTATTGTCTCCTTGCTTTTCGGCGGGGGTGGGTTGTTGGGCGTCACACGCTCTTCTTCTTCACCTTGCTTGTGAACCGTCAATTGAGTCCTTGTCAACACCATCTTCTGAGGTCGAAGTTTAGGACAGCTTTTTGCTCTATCCCACAGATGGCGCCAATTTGTGGGGGATGGAATGCGGTTCTCCCCTCTTGGGCCGGATCTTTGCTGATCCGGGCTTTGAATGTAGACCCGAGATGGCGTGGGCTGGTTCTTCCCCTTGTGTCAGTTCATCACCGCCTACAGCCTCCTTGATCGTCTGACTCCTCCTTCCTTCCCCTGCGGCTTTGGGTACCTGAAACTCACACCAGTGTGGCGCCGGCTAATGCCCCTCCGCGCTCAAGTCAGTAATCTCTCCCTTTTGGGAAGAAGAGGAACTTAGAGTCATTCCGTCTTAGTAGGAGAGAGAGTCAGTGTTTTGCATACCTCCGAAAGGAGGGGAAGTCTCCCCTTTTATACTCCATAAGAGCGTGCCGAGCTCGGCCTTGCGGGGTGATCACATCACGATATGGGATCTCCACGTAGCCTCAGGATCCTTGGACATGTGTCTCCTAAGGATCATCATACCATAACCGTTCTTCTGACAACCTGTCATTTTCCATTGTCAGGGAATATTCGCTTTACTAACCGTTCTTCTGCAGGAGAGGGCCCTATGGCCGACTTGCCTTTTACTCGGGCATTGTCCTCTGGTCGGCTTAACCTTAGGGTCGGGCAATGTTTGACTCCCATCCTGAGATGAATTGGCGTATGGTTGCCCTTTTAAGGTCAGACTTGATCATCTGTCCGACCTTTGACGAAAGGTAGGATTATACGAGCCGTTGGTGGGATTTCGGGCCCATGGGCTCTCCTTCCTTTGGCCCACATTTTTATCAACATGGGGCTGCTCGTAGCCCAGCCTTTGTGCCTATTTGACATTGACTAATTCGGTCACTTACAACATATATATGTTTTTAATTATTTTTAGTTTGTTTGTTATTTATATTACTTTGTTTCTTCTTTATTTGATTTTTTATTGTATTTATTTAAGGTGCCCTAAATTTTTTTGTAACTACCAGATGAAGCAATTATACTTTTCTTATTTTAGCATTAACAAAAAAAAATTAGTGGAAATGAATTGGGACCCCATTTTATGAGTTTGCTTAAGACCCCTTGTATGACATTCAATCTCAGGTCCACCCTGCTTCCAACTCCTCTCCCTCGAACTCGGGTTTATTTACTTTATCTTCCACCGCCTTTTGTTCAACAGAATGGAGGTGCTGAACTTAATGATGCATCTATGGCCAGTCTTTAAGATTCACGTTTTCAATGTGAGACATTTGGTCGAACGCTTTGCTTTAGAGCCACACTATACAAATATAATGTGATGTGAATGATTCGTCAATAAATAATGTACTAACAATCAACCAACACTACAATTAAATTCTGAATCGTCTATTGTTTCTCATCTAGTCAACAAACGTTCAATAAACATCCCTTTCATTCATTTCAATACCACTACATGCAAACATACAATTTTCAATGAATCAATCATACAAACCATGCATTCTCAATTAACCAATGCGACAAAACATTATCAATCACACAACCACAATCAATAAACATTTGTGGCAACCAATATATGAGAACAATTACATTCAAACAAAGTGAACCCGCTAAATACGTTCCAAAGCCACAAAGTACATTCACACAAGTGGAATAAATTAAATTGTTGATTCAGCGATACATGTAAGATTAGATCTCAATACTTGTATAACAATCAAAAGAATGAAATACCACACAAGAGGAAAAACAAGTTTATATGGTTTGCAAAATATGTGGATTTATTTTATGTATTTTACTACTATCCCATCATATTATGATAATAGATACCAAAAATAAAAACAATGGAGATCAATGAGATTGTATGCATTAAGAGCATCTCCAAAAGCCTCCCTAATGTTTCCTTATATTGTGGGGAAAAAAAGGCTCCCTATGATATGTAGGGAGTTTTTTTTTATCACTTCAAAAGCTTCTTCATTCTTACCATATATTCATTCCAAATGACCAATTTACCTCAATTCATATCTATAAATTACAAGATATTTAAATCTCAAATGAATCAAAGCACATTCTAAAATTTATCAAGACTTGGAATAAAGATCATTTAAATAAAATTATTAATAATGAATAAAAATTAATTAAATTTTTTAAATAAAAATGAAAAATATAATGGGGGAGAGAGAGTTGGTTGAAAAAAAAGGGGTTTTGTTGAAAGGGGTAAAAAAGTCTTTTTGCATTGTAGTTTTCCCTACATTGAAAGGAGATCATATATGGAGCCTTGTAGAGAAAAAATATGGTAGGGAGGGGTGTGGGGAGGCTTTTGGAGGTGGATTTTAAGGTTTTTAACTCCCTATATAAAGAAAAATGTTGTGTAGGGAGTCTTTTGGAGATGCTCTAAGGTTACAGATTTGAGTGGAGAAAAAAAATTACTTGATCTTCTTGGAGGAGCTTTATGGAGAAGATGACAATGAGCCAAGTTGGGGGGAGGAGTTACAGAGTTGGAGGGATTTTCAGAGTACAAGAAGAGTGTTCCAGATTTTGTTGGATCTGAGGAGTCATTTGCAGTAATGACTGAAAAACTATAGCAATTAATATGCATATTTGCTATGTTTATTAATCAATCAGCGGCCATCTCCCCCCCTCCCCCAGGCCCCCAACTTTTGTGCGCCTAAGTTTTTAAAATCGCTCAATAAGTGGTAGCACAAACCCATTAATTTTGGGCCGAGTTTTCTTTTTAGTAATACTGCTTTAAAAAAAAAAAGAAACATTGTTCTAGAGATTTAACAACAAAGATGGAACAATTTATGTAAACTATAGGGGCGGTAGTAAATAGAACAGCCATATAAACCACCTCCATATCCCATTTTTCTTGTAGTGATGCCTACATCCACAAAGGGGATTAATAATTAACTATTCACTATATCAAGTAATCAGAGTAGAAAAACTTTTGAAATCTCTCTCTAATACACTACCTCTTCTGACAAAGAAGAAACACTAGAACAGTTGTCTCTCACATAAATAAAGTCTCTCAATAAACCCTAACAAGGAAGAGACTACATAAATAGGGTATAATGATCAAATTACAAAAATAAATAAACTCAAATATCAAAGTCCTTCGTGAACAGACCCTTCATACTAGAATGCAAGACATCTCACACCACAAATACATTCAAACAAATGTGGGATTCAAACAAGGGAACACTTATGAGATCAAATACACTCTAACAAAGGAACACATCAAATGCATTACCAAGCCACAAAATACATTCAAACAAAATAGAAGAAATCAAAGACATTAATGTACGATTCATTTCCTAATCAACCATTATCAGCCTTACACCTAGGGTTAGTTTTGTTAAAAAAAATGTCCTTAGGATTTTTAAGAACATTAATGATTTGTGAAATCAAATACATTCAAACAAAGAAACACATTAAACTTGTAGGCCAAAACACAACAAAAATATTCCCACGCACAAAATATACATTCGATTGAGATCAAATACATCAAATCATAAAGAAGATAGGATTACCTTAGGTTGATGGGTGGGTGTGAGAGATGGCCACGAGAGAGACACCCAAGGGGAGATGATGACGATGACCGGAGGAGGGAGCTTGGACCAGATCTATGGAGAGGGAGAGGAAGAAGAGAGACACAAAGAGAAAGGGTTCTTCTAATATATTTTTGAGGTGGGCTTGTAGGGTGTAATCTTATCTTTTTATTTTGGGATGGGTTTGCAGATTGGGCACAAATAGTCCCACCATCTATTTAACCTTTCCCGCTACCTTATTAAACCCACAACTCTAATATTTTGTGCTTCACAATCCCATCACCTTTTATATACAAACACTTTCAACATCCCACTCCCACCACCTTTTATATACAAACACTTTCATGTTTTACTCACAAGTTCTCTCTTTCCTTCTTTTCCCTCTTCTTTATCTCCTCTTTCCCTTCGATTCATCTCACACTACCTCCAGCAGTGATAGTCTCCACCTACCCATCCTCTCGGTGCCACTATGCACTCGTCCCCCATTTGGAGTCATGCAATCACATACAAATCTATCTTATAATGATATGTGAATTGATAAAAACTTATATAAATTATTTGTCATTTTTAGTGAATGTATTGGATGTTGTGGACCAAAATGCATGTGTTTCATTGTGAAAAATTAATAAAATCCCAAGTTGACAGGTGCAGAGTCAAATGAAACCATAAATGGTTAATAGAGTGACTGACAAATGATATAAAACAAAGTTGATTGACGCAATGTGAGTCTGAATGAGTTTTGTGGGGGAAGAAGAAGAGAGACAAGCAAGAAGTTGATGTTGGAATTATTTTATTTTTCACACGTTCAAAAACAATGTATTTTAGTGAATATGAATGTGGTACTCCATGTGGATGGATTATGTAAAGGGAAAATTTCACTTTCTTCCTAAGGGCGCCACGTGTCTTGGCCAATCAGATAAATAGATAGCATGACCCGACCCAGATTAGAACTGGGTAGCCTTCAGCCAGAAAGAGAGAGGCAAAATGACCCGACAAGTGAGTCCTGCTCGTGAAGTCCTGATTGGGGATCACCTAACCCGAGTAGGGCGCTACAAATTGAGTCTCTCTGGCATAGACATTATGGCGAGAAGACCATAGCTGTGACTAGAGTAGCGCCTTCCCAAAGACGATTGAGGCCAGTCGACTAGACTAGCCACTCATACCCAACATGATTGTTGGGGCATTCCACCCCAACCTAAGTTGAGACTAGCCTTAACCAAATGAAGAAAGCGGCCGCTGACACCACAAGGTGTGGTCAAGGCTACCTGCTTTGTCGGATTGGCAGAGACATGCCCTGACCCAAACAAGCCGCCTGTCACTATTCGTTGTAGTTGCGGATAGGACCAATGAGAGGGCTACATGTGGCTATGACATCATAATAAACCTCCAATCTCGAATCCCATGAAATCTTCCATGTCAAAAGATTCCAATCGGGACAGAGGGACATTTGGGCGGGAAATGACGTGGCCACTCTCTCAGCTACAAGGGCAAGGAGAGAAGGAGGGAGAGGGACATTCACAAGTAAGAAATTTTGATTCTAGAGTCTTCTACTTCTTCACTTCATCTTATCCACTCATTCACTCCATTAACTTGAGCGTCAGAGTCCCTTTGACGGGCACACACCGGTGTCCCCTTGGCTCTCTTGGTGCAGGATCTTAGGCACGACAACCCGGACCTTCACCTGGAGGCGGACCTCCAACCTGACAACTCTTATTGAAGGAAAACACCACCTTTAGATTATGATGTGTTGAATGTGTTTAAGTGATTGTGAATATGTAATGTGTCAGTGAATTTAAAATTTTTTACAATGTAAATGAGAAATTTGTTAGTGAAAATTGAAGACCGGTAAAGACTGGTCAACAAAGCAACTATTGAATGAAACCATAAATGGTTGACAAAGAAACTATTGAATGTTATAGAACACACTTGATTGAAGCAGTGTCGAACAGAATGAGTGTCGTCTGTAGAAGGCCTATCGAATGGTTAATTAAATGGTGGGAAATGTTAGGCAGTGGGATTGATGAATCTGTTATTTTAGGGTGGTGGGAACTGTTAGGGTAGTGAGATTAATGAACTTAAAAAAATCTGGTTTTTTTGGTAATTTGGGTTTATGGAAAAATTAAGTAGGGTAGTGGATATATCTTTGCCGTTGCAGGTTTTAGAAAAGTGGATGGGTTGGTTACCTAATGGGGTGGGTTGGTAAATTAAAGGGTGGAAGTAATCTCCACTTTATGCATTTGTACTCATGAAGTTCAAATAGAGATATCTTTTGTTGGGTAGATCTCAATGATGGCATACAACATTTTTTCTCCCACACGAATTCAATTTTGTTCAAGTTCTTAATTAAAAAACAAGTATGTCAACCAAAATTTCACACTAAAGAACATCTAGAAACACAACAAAATTGGCACTCAAAATAATGAGTGTTGGTGGTACACTCAATCATTTTTATAGGGATTCATGTTAAATCTCTAATCAAGCACACGATCATTTATACAAAGATGTGCAAAAAAAATGTGAAAAGCTAGATATGGAGTTAATTCAATTCATTTAAGTAAATATATACATTATTTTTTATGAAGTAAACGTTTTGTCAGACAATTATATGCATGTCATTCAAAAATATTTGAAACATGTTGTGACCGCCAAAATAGTTACAAGGTAAAGGTAACATTTGAAAGGAAAAAAAAAAAACAAAACCAATAGAAAAAGTCTTTTTTTTTTTTAAGATACGGGAGACAATCGCTACCCCGATAATGTATTAATTGAAATAACAAAGGTCAAACATTACACATGAAGCTAACAGATTGAAAAAGTTATGGTCAATGTTTTTTGCATTCACAGCACGCACTATTTTTACTAACATAGTACAATATCGTATAAAAAATGAGATACATACTCATATATATTGCACTTAATGCTATATTTTTATATTTTTAGTAATAAGTACATACTTACATAGTTGAAGTGAAATAAATATATATTATGTTAAACAATTTTGTTATTGTTATAAATTAAGTAGAATACATACACACAAGTATACATAAACAAAGCACACAAGCATATAGAAGAGAAGTAGAGAGAGATTCTTATTCATTATTTGTTGGTTTTGAAATACATGATGAACCCCTCTATTTATAGGGTACATGGAGGAATCTCAAAGGTTGAGAGTTACAAGTCATAAGAGGTGAGGGGGTAGTTAGTGGGGTAATTAAGAGCGGGGGTTATGGAAGTGAAGAGAGGGGGTTATGGAGAAAGCGGTGGGAGTTATGAGTGGTGGTTATCCACCATATGCACAACACTCCCTCTTGGATGACCACCACACTAAGATAATTGTCTCATTAAAACCTTGCTTGGAAAACCCAGTGGAAAAAACCTAAGTGAAGGAAAAAGAGTACAATCTACTTTATCTTATATTAATGTATGCAATTTAAGACTGCCTCGTTAAAACCTTGCCAAGAAAACCCAGTGGGGCAAAATCTAGGTGAAGGAAAAAGAGTACAGCACGCAAATGTTATCTAAAAATATACTCCCCCTCATAATGATAAGGCCAAAAAGATTGATTGCAAATCCGTTGCGTCCGTTGTCGTACACCAATTTCTTGAATGTTGATAGCGGCACAACTTTAGTGAACAAAATGGTGAGATTGTCCTTCCACTGAATTTTTAGAACATCAATTTCACATTCACAAATTTCATAATGATTAGAAGATGTGGCCACCAACAGCCTGTAAAATAAAACTCTAAGAGATTGTTGTACTACCACATGTAGATACATAGTATGTTTGTGAGGATTTAAAAAATATCTTGAATATGCACATAATACTCTTTCAATAAAAAAACCATTAGTGGAATTCTTTGAGTATAATAAACCAATATATGTTGTTTGATGGACAAATATCTCACTTGGGCTTCGCTCGATCAGCAGGCTAAGACAATATTTAGTTTTTGCAAGATCTTTCACTTCGAATTCATTCATAATATATTCTGCAGTTTTGTTGAGCTCTTCAGGAGTCCCAATTGAATTTATGTTATTAACATAAACTGTCAACATAGCAAATTTCTTACTAGATATTTTTATAAGGACACACGGGCAAATTAGATTGTTTTCGTATCCTGCTTTTATCAAATATTCACTAAGACGGTTGTACCTATTACGTTAAGCTGTATAATGAACGTCTTAGCTTTATTGAGTACATACTCTTTGATTTTGCTTTAAGCAATTTATATCCTTAAGGGATTCATGTAAATTCCCATATAGATAAGTTGTTACTTCGTCCATTAGTCTGATCATATCGAGTTTTTTAGAAACTTCGAGACTTTCTGAGTAATAGAACGTTATTGTATCCATGATTGATGAGTATGTTTCTTCATAGTCAAATCCCAGGTTTCTGCAGGAAACCTTGTGCCACAAGACGTATCTTATATCTAGCAATTTTATTTTCTCATTTCACTTTCTTACAAACACCCATTTGTAACCTTCAAGGTTAACATCTTTTGGGATATGTATTATAGGTTCGAATACACCACATTTTTCAAGAAAACTCAATTCTACTTTAGTAGAATCTTTTCACTTTGGCCAATTATTTCTTTGTCGACATTTATTTATGCTGTGTGGTTCATTGTAATCATCGCCCTTTGAAATTTCAGTAGCTACTTCGTATGATAAATATGTCATCGATGATCATTTATTTGCGATTCCACATTTCTCTTATATGCATATATATAAAATATAAAGATCTCAATATTATTAGGTATCTTTTCCTCTTCAAGAGTTTGTGTAATCACTTATGTGACTCATTTCTCTTCAGGGACATTATACTCTTCTGGAGTTTTAGAGAAAGTGGATCTATTGTTCATAATCTCCTCTGGAGCATTATGTATAACTTCTTTTGGAGCATTATTATAGCATGATTTTTCATTTGATCTCCACTTCTGGAGAGCTGAATTTTTTTGAACCTATAGGCCTGTCACGCTTTTGGCGTGCATTAGGAATTTTCTATAGGTCTGTCACGCTTCTGGCGTGCATTAGGAATTTGTTATAGGTCTGTCACGCTTCTAGTGTGCATTAGGAATTTGATTTTCACGTTGAGTGATACGTGAGTCTAGATGAGACAGAGTAGATGTATTATAAGATAATTCTCATCATTCTTCAGGAACAGATCGTACTTCAGGTACGTTCTTCCCTCCCCCTAACGGTGGGAATATTGTCTCATTAAAATGACAAACCCACAAAAATAATACACATAATTGAATGAAAGAATCTTCTGGTTCTTTAATGGGTATGCAATAGAATTTTTAATTGTTTGAAGCATCATTATGTAATCCATGATCATACGATGTTTCCTCTTCTGAAGCTTACAAACAATTTTATAATATTCAAGATATAATATTAAAATTTTCATACTTTATTCTACGAAAGATGTGAGAAGAATAAGATAAATCCAGAAATGTAAAACTGCATTTCATGTAACAGAGAAAAATAAAGATGTAAATATAAAATTGACAAATATCTAATCATATATCAAGTACATGACCAATAAAGAGTTTAAGCGTACTTCAGGTACGTAACCAATTTAAAGATTTGGACGTACTTCACCTACGTGACCAAAATTATGTTATGAAATACCACATAGATGACAATAATTTTCCTTTGCATTTTAGGGGTTTGTTATGCAAACTTTTTCCTTGCTTTCATTCAATAGCATTCCACTTCTGGTGGTTTTCAATAACTTGTCATCTCTACAATTGTTATGGTTTTATTGACCATGATTTATCCATTGAACATGACCATATTCATCCCTTAAAATAAAATAAATTCATTTGCTTCAGGCAAAGATGTTAGAGTCAGTATATCGGGTTTCATGATTTTTATTATTATCATCAAAACTCATTGTTCAACAATGAGAAGACATGAAAATTGATAATAATAAAAATTTTGCTCTTGATATTACTACTATTGGAGCATATTTGAGACATGATGGTCGATGGATCATTGTCAACGAGGTATTTATCTTTAAATCCTCTCATTATAATGGTGAAAATCAACCACACTTTTTACACGTTCCTGTTGGGATACATGTAGCCACTATTTTTTTTATATATGATCTTTCAAGGACCCATAAAAATTTCGTAACTTGTACAGTCCTACAGGACCCAAATAACCATTAATTTTATATAATCATTCAGGGACAAGAAAATTGTTTATGCAGTCCTTTATGGACACTTTTAATCATATCTTTTACGTGATCTTCCATGGACCCATGTAATAATTTTTGTATATTCCTTCAAAGATAAAATAAAATAAAATTTGCATGGTCCTACATAGACACATTATTCATAACTTTTGCATGGTCCTTCAGGGATTCATATAAACACAATTTTTTTTTATGGTCCTATAAAGACACATGACATTGTAACATTAAAATAAAATTTACATCAAAGTATATGAAAAGAGAATCATAACAATATAATGATAATTGATCACCTGTTACAAGGAAACTGCAAATCCCCGTGAAAGTATAGAAAATGTTACTCGGTGATCAAAATATGATATGATACGAGCCTTCCATGATAATGACAAAAAAAGCATTCAACAAATATTTATCATGTAAGCAAGGGTTGATGCCAGAATTGGAAACACCCATGGTTAGAAAATACTAAGCTACAAATTTTAATCATCGTAGCCAAATATTGATGTCTAGTACTCTTTCATTGCTCTCTTTTTTTTTCTTTTAATCATGATTAGCAAAACGAGAGCAGTACCATAAAAATATTCATGACATTTTGATCGGTTCTTTACCTTCTCCAGATTCTCTAAACATTTACCTTCTCTGAAGTCTCTGATCATTTATCTTCTCTTGGCACATGCAGGTCAGGAACCTGCGACCTTCGTTTGAAATGGTATCACCACTCTTAAAATGTTTGAAATGCTAAAAACTAGTTTGAGTTTTTCTACCATCATATGATTTATATGTTTACTCAGGAAACTTGCATATGTTCGAAATGATGGAAAATTAAAAATAATACACTACCTTTTGTGAAGTTGCTAGTCGGTTTTGTTCCAAAATGGCTAATTTTGGGAACAGTAGAACTATGTCATTATAAGAAAAAATTAGGAATATATAATATCATAAAAAAATATGAACTCTTAATTACATCTATTATGTACCAACAAACACAAATCATGACCTCCATAGCACTCTAAATCCTGCTCTCAAAAAAAATTATATATCATGCCAAAATTTTATTAAAGCTACTATAGTTAACTTGTTGAACAATCAGCATGAATCTAAATTAAACAAAAATATTAGGTTCACAAAACTATCTGGATGCAAATATAAATGAAAGATTAACAAATAAAACAAATATATGCATCGTGCCAAGATTAATAATACTAGCCAAAACATGATGAGGTTGATAAGAGCAAAATAAATACACAAAGGCATGCATGATCCTCTATAAATGATGGACATAATATGTAAGCTTGTAGAAAAGAGATTTACTTCAACCAAACTTCACATAATTGAAAAAATGGACAAGACAGTGGTGTATAATTCCATACGGATGTTAATATATATATGAACCCACGAAAAGTAAAAACCTAAAGAAATCACTTTGATGAAAATAAACAAAAGCTTTTTGATGGCTTCATATCAAATCTTTCAGGATTTCAGATCACAACATTCTAGACTTCTTGTCAAACCCTTTTGGGGACAAATTTAATAACATATATCTTTTCTGGAGTATTAAAAGCTGTAGGAGTGTAACTCTTCAGGGATATATATCACTCACATGTAAAATAGAAACCTAAAAAGAGAATAAGGAATAGTAAACAAGACTATATATTCTTGTTTAATACTATACTTGAAATAATAGAGCAACTAATACATGTAACAGATAAGCTTTCTGTAAAATATTATTTCACAACAGATAAACTATATGTAAACAATAATATGGAACAAACGCATATATAAACAATTATATATACGCCACAATTTAATTGTCAAGAGGTACTGTATGCATCAATCACTACTAGAATAAATTCACATGATTAGATGGGATACATATATCAGTTCGGAAGAAAGAAGTATCATAATCATAAGATAAATATGTCATCACTGTTTCAAACCCAAAAGAAAGAAGTCTGGAGCAATAAATCTTCTGCAAGAGATGGCCATGAGAAAAAAATTGACAATCTTGCAAGTTATATAACTAATGCATATGGTGCAAAATAAATTAATATTGCACTCACCTTCTGCATGCATGATTTAACATACCATAAAGGCATGGACATCTATAGATATATACTACTATATACAGTAAAAATCAGATAGCAATAGTGGGTTTTTTTTTCGGAATAATAGGTTTACAAACAAGGGAGGGGAGTACCATCATTATAAGAACCCACCAAAAACACAAACCTTTGATCTCTTTGAAAAAGTATTTCTCGTGCTGATAACGTGTTATAAACTAAATAGAATACATACACACAAGTATACATAAATAAAACACACAAGCATACAGAAGAGAAGTAGAGAGAGATTCTTATTCACTATTTGTTGGTTATGAAAAACATGATGAACCCCTCTATTTATAGGGTACATGGAGAAATCTTAAAGGTTGAGAGTTGCAAGTCATAAGAGATGAGGGGGTAGTTAGTGGGGTGATTAAGAGTGGGGTTTATGGAAGTGAAGAGAGGGGGTTATGGAGAAAGTGGTGGGAGTTATGGGTGGTGGTTATCCACCATATTCACAACAGTTATTTAATATATCACGATGTTTTCTGCAGAATCACCCTAACTGATTGAGTGCATTAATTTGATATACTCAGTCCATTTTGTAGTCTTATCTGCAATTCAAAAGCAGTCCCACAATTGCCTACACACTTTGATATTGGAGTATATAATGTATAGTACAATATAAATTTACTAGCAGTGTGTATGAAAATTTATTTATTTATTTAATTTTTTTAAAAGAAAAAATATGCTAGTTTATCCACGTATATATTTATACTTTTTGTAACAATATGTACTCTAGTGGGCGGTCTGAAAAATGATGGGTGGAATCTGAAAAAAAATGTAGTCTATTTTACAGTCACGTCTATAACTCAAAAGTGCTCATCTAACCGTCTATATACAGCAATGATGTAGTATACTATCACAATGTATAAAAAATTAAAGAAATCATTTTAAAAAGAAAAACACACTAATGTATCTCAGTGTATACTTCATTCTTCATAACAATATGTAATTCAATGGACGAATGCATATATAATTTTTTTTTAAAAAAAAGAAGAAAATTGATGAGGGTTGCAGACGAGGACGACATAGGATTGGACATATTATTTTCATGTAGAAAAATGTTACACTTAATTCATTTTACAATTTAAAATGCAGTCTGTTCATGCTTTCATTTTTGAAAAATCATATATATCATTTATTGGGTTGTTATGCAATTTAAAGTTAAAGTGTGTACACACACACTTCAATGAATTAAATGATATTCTTTATATAAAATATGAAAATTTTAATGAGATTAAAAACTACATACACATTTTTATAAATATGTATTTCTTTCTCTTAATTTATAAAGAGACACCTTATTATAAACTCAATTTTAAACTTAACTTAAAAAAAAAAAAAGCTAATTACGAAACCGACAGCCAAACACACCGTAACCGTGAGATTGCATTTGAGGGCGGAGTGGACCAACATTTTCCAACTGATTACATACCCGATGGTCCGCATGACAGCCCATGACCAGATCAATACGTCAATCCAACCCGACCCGAGACAGTCCGTATTCTTCACTCCTTCAATCCAACCCGACCCGAGACAACCGAAAAAAATCCCGGGAAAATCTCCCTCCCTCTCCCGCCTTAAATTTAGCTGACAAAAAATAAAAACAAAAGCAAAAAACAGCAAATAAACGCAAAAAAAGAAGTTTCAAACATTTCCCGCCAATAACAACCAAAATCCACTTGCCCATCCCCAACACTTCCCCCCACCATTCCCCGCTTATAACCGCAAAGCGATCGAAATCAATAATCCAAAAGAGAGAGAGAGAGAGAGAGAGGAAAAAAATGGAACTGACCGATCTTTCAAGAAAGCTAGGCATCTCCGAAGCATCCAAGCCGTTGATCCGCAAGGCCGAGGAGCTCCGCCGCCTCTGCGACGTCCGATTCGACTCCTCCCTCATCGGCGTCGTAAGCACCACCACCTCCCTCTCTCTCTCTCTCTCTCTCTCTCTATCTATCTTTCAAAGATTCTCACTTTCAGTTTTGTCTGCCAATGCAGGGGGAGGTTTGCAAGTCCATCATCTGTTTGGAGATCGCCGCATCGAGGTACCGACCTTTCTCTTTTCCTTTTTGTTGAACAAATCTTGTTTTTGTTTGATTTCATTGAATCAATTCTTGGTTGGATCGGTGTAGACTTCAGGCAATGTTTGATAGGCAGGCTGCGATAAGGGTCAGTGGGATGTCCGAGAAGGCGTACATTAGATCTTCCAATGCTTTGCAGAACTGTCTCGGTGTCAAGTTCGTGTTTTTCCCTTTCGTTACCATGACATTGTTTGTGGATTATTTTTATTTATGTTTTTGTTGTGGTTTTGTAGGACTAAATTGGATGTTAGGGAATTGGGGATACAGTTTGGGTGTGTAAGGTTGATCCCCTTTGTTCAAAAGGGTTTATCCGCGTAAGACTCTAATCTGTGTCGTTCATGATTTTGACTTCTTAGTGGAAGAAATGGTGATTCTATTTGCAAAATTGGATGGGATTCTTTGTGGTGTATGTCACTGAAGTTCCATTATTCATAGACATCATGTATTGAACGGCTGATGTGCAAATTAAAAAAATATAGTCCTACCACTGTCATGTATGATGATTTCTTGTTTCATCGATTCAAGCCTTTATGAAGATCTATTCTTCCACTTGAAACCATTACTTGACCACTGACTATATATAGGATTTATTATGCACATTGAAAGCACGAATATTGGTAATCTCAATTATGGATTCAGTGTTTAGCATTGACACCATGATGGTATTTCCCATGCTAGAATGTTGTCTGGAGCATTGTGAATGTGAAGATATGTTATGAGAATCACGGTCACAAAGTACTCTGAATTTTGTCCAATGTTCAAAAAAGTTTGACGATTAGATGTTTCCTTTAACTGTTGGTCGAACATACTCTTATTCGTGAACTATGCGTCTATACTCTTAGGATCCATATACACACTTGAAGCCATGACTTGAAGACCAACTATACGTAGGATTTATTTTGATGATCTGAATTTCACATGTAGCATTTAGCCTTGATAACATGATGATATTACCCATGATAGAATGTTCTTGCTGTGAATGTGCAATTATATGTTATCAGAATATGTAAAATGAGTGTTGCTGATTCTTCACAGGTACAAGGAAAGATTCCTTGCTGCACTGCCAGCTTCTCGTCGTGCGACAACTGACTTCAGTCGACCTGTGTTTACTGCAGTTGCATTTTATTTGTCTGCCAAAAAGCACAAGGTAGATGATTGCTGATGAGCTTAGTTTTTGTATAATTGGATCCATATTCTTGTTGGCTGCTGATCCCTTAAATTATGGTGCTTCACAGCTTAAAGTTGACAAGCTTAAGTTGATTGAGCTTTGTGGTACCTCGGAATCTGAGTTCACCAGTGTGAGTCATAAATCTCCCCCCTACCACTTCACATTCTTTTTAGCTAATGCTTGGCAATTAGATTTGTGTCACTTACCATCCATTTTGTGTAGATGAAAAATTTATGTTTCATCAAGTCCTGTGAAATTTTGTCAGTGAAATGAGAAATTCAACCTATTAAATGAAAGTTAAGTGGAGGTGTACAGAATGCTCTAGGGGATTGGCAACTGATAAGTGGCATTAATGTTCCCCTAAGATGCAATAGAATATTAGGATGTAACTACAAAGATTTGTGAAGATTATGATCAGCTTGATTGATTTGGTTACATTCTCTCCATTGTTAATTCTGAAGTTTCTATTGTGGTTTTATTTACTTTCATAAAAAAAAAATTGATGTTTCTATGATTAGCATTTGGTTATATAAATCCATTAAAAAACCAAAATTTCAAGTCTTGGAATAATACAGAATATTCGTTGAGTTTTTTTTTTAAGAGTGATTCCAATGAGTGTCACAAACTCTGGTTGTAGGTTTCAACTTCCATGATTGACCTCTGCTTTGATTCTTTTGGGATTTCAAGGGAGAAGAAAGCACCCAGCCATGTGAAAGGAAACAGAGGTAATCACTTTTATGCTGACACTCGAGATTATTTTAGTGGTAAAACTCCCCTTCTGCTATTTGTCATCTATGTCTATGCATCCTCAAAATTATTCGTTATCACCAAAAAAAATGTGAATCTTCCTCCACCCAAATAGCCTTTTTTTGGTTAAATAAACAATAGGCCTTGAACCCATGATCTCATGGTTGCAAATTATGTTGTCAACCATTGAGCTATGGGTCCAAGTCCCCCACCCAAAGAGCTTTTCTTATTGTTGTGATCATTGTGTCTTGTGCCCATTTTCTAGAACTCTTGGATGCACTGCCAGAGAAGAGAAGACGTGATGATGATGATGATGATGATTTATCCGACGACTCCTCTGTAGATGGAAATGGAGTTGAGGTAGTTGTGTTAATTATTTCCTTCTTGTCAGATGGTTTCTTTCATTTCATTTCTTTAATTGATCTGTGCATGCTTGGTTTAATTCACATGATCGAAAGATGTACAGTTCCTATCTCATAAACTGCAATAGCTTCCATTTCCTCTCCCATAGCTTTTCTGTTACATCTGAGCATGTAATATGCTCTATGAAGTTCAATATGTGCATGTAGACAGAAATTTACATAAGCTCCTCTCAAAACATTATCTCATTTTGTTCATAAACCTTATAGAAATTGATATCATTGTCACGCAAGTAGTTCTTCACTTTCTGAAGACAGGTTCATCATGTATATATGCAGGAATAGGAATAAAGAATTAGATATTTTAACACGGATCAGAGTGAATAGAATGGTTGGGAAAAATGCTTACTGAAAATGTCTGAATAATGAAGTGCAATTGATTATGGCGTCATCATTGAAATGTATGTGTGATTTATTGAAAAATATCACTTAGCTTAATGGTTTCAATGGATTAGTTTTTTTTAATTTATTCACTTAACCAATGACTCCCTTTGAGAAAGATGTTTATTGTCCAATTTGTCTTTTTACTTTCTGCTAACATCTCTCCCCATGTTCCCTGCGCATCTCAATCTTCATTTTTCTACACCATGCCTCACAGCTTTCAACTAACAGCAGCACCAAAGAAGTCAGATCCCTTAAAGCAAGCGTATTTACTAACATACTAAACTATAATTTTTTATTGTTTTATGTGTGCATCCAGTCAATATAAATGTTTTTTTTTTTTTTTGTCAACTTGTGATTCTACCATTCTCATGGTCTCAATATGTCACCAGCACCCTTCAAGTTACCAGAGGCACAAGCAAATGAAAAAGCTGGATTACGAGGAATGGAAATCTTCAGTTGTCTCATCTAACAAGCGGGCCAAGATAGATGGTGTGTTTTCTAATCCCCTCTGCATTTCTCATTTGTCAAAAATGATGATCAAACCACACTCACCAATTTAATCTGTTTGAACAGTTTCTGAGAGGAGAAGGAAGCAAGCTCAACTCAGCTTTGTAAAGGAATCTCCAAAGGCTGTTGTCTTAGATGCTTCATGAAAATTTTTGCATCAGGTAATCCAAATCATTGCTCTTAAATTATAAGATTAATCTAACGTGAAATTGATCCCTGACAAAACAATCAATTCAGTTTGAATAATCCTGTTCAACTTTGATATTAAATATTTTTATAGGCTTCATGAAACTTTTCTACAAATAGCCCTGACATCTACTCTCCATGTTTACAGGGATTACTTTGAGTGGATTGGCTAATTTTCAAGGGAATTATCGGTCCCATAAACTGCAACTTCAAACTAATTCTTCAATGAAAGTGTGAATCTATGTCAAGCAATGCAAATATTATGACTAAAATTCTTGTACACTGTTTATTTATGACTAATCTTCAACATATAGTAGATTGCATATGGTAGCCAGATGTGCTGATCATTGATTTATATTTTGTGCACACCTCTGAATACTTTGTTTTTTTAACCTGTCATGTTATGTAGTAAATGTATTTAATTGTTTATGTTTGTGAAGGGAAAAAGGTGCGGTCACATAAGTTTTTGTCATCAACCTTTGTGCGCACGTTTTGTTAAACAAAAAGATGCGGCTCTTGTACTTGTTCAGTTAAATCAATATAATTGAAAGCTGATTAGTTTAATGCCCAGGGGAAGATACAGTAAAATCACACCAGTTTTGTAGAATTATGGCATGTTCGGTGTGCTTTCATTCTCAGCTGAAACATTCAGAGAAAAATTGTGTACGGGAGTTTTTCATTCTCCGTGTTCGTTTCATTGAGTTTTTCTTAAAAAATGTAATTTTTTTTATTGAAATATATATTTTGTTAATGTGAGTATAATATTTCATTAATATTTTATTGAGGCATGAGATTAAAATTGGAATGAAAAAAAATTGTGTAAAAGCATTCTTAAAATTAGAGATGATAACAAGGTGGGGGTTTGGTTGATCTCAATCTCAAATTTGTTAATAAAATTCTGTTTCAAACATATTTTAAATCCATAATGGGTTTTATTATTCCGTTTTAAACTCTAACGAGTTTTTAAAAAACTCAAACATGTTTTAATGAATTTTTAAAAAACTTAAACTCGTCATGACTCATCCCATTTAAAAGAAAATAAAATTAAGAAAACCAAATAATTGTAAAATTTTTAAAATATTTTATATTTTTTTTTGTATTATAAATAAAATAATTATCTTATATAATATTATTTGATGCATATTTAAATATTTTATCATTTGTAATAATAATAATAACATATAATGGATTATTTTTATTTATATATAATATTTATTTTAATGATAAAGTGATTTAAATAAAATATATAGGGGTGAGACAGATTTTGTTTTTAAATTTTAAACCAATCGCATATCTTGATCAGTTGAAACGAGTCACGTTCGAATTCAACATCCAAGAAATCAAACCCGTCCTGACATAATCCGTATGGATGAATTTCTTATTTACCGTATCATATTGCCATAAGCAGCGCTCCATGGACCTCCCTCCCGACAACTCTCCCTAATCATCCAATCAATCCATTTAAAAAAAAAAAAAATTCTCCCAAGATAAAGCGCGAAAAGGTTCTATAGTACCTCTCATGATTGATTAGTTAAGCCTGCCAGTGACCGCGCACAACCGGGTCCACCCCCACAAACACTTGACGACGCGATCAATCGTACGGTCGAGATCGACTCAAAGTAAAAGGCTCCACCAATCCGACAGTAGTGAGTGCCCCAATCAGCCTCGGCTGCGCTTGGCTTCTCTAGGGTTAGGGTTTTCCAAAATATCTCTCGCCGCTGATGCGTGCGAACGTACACGGTGGGTTTGCATCACAAGACACACGAACACATTAAATCCCGAACCTGTCCTCTTCTTTTGCTACTCCGTAGAAGCCCCTCTTAAACCCTTCCCCCCCCCCCCCTCTATCTCGGCCGAAATCTACGAAAACTAGGGTTAGGGGTGACGTGGTTGTGGCGGCGGAGATGGTGGCGGACAGGGGGAAGAAGTCGAAGGTGGCGGAGAGGGATGTGGAGGAGAACAACGATCACGTGGACGGAGACCTTGTCCTCTCCATCGAGAAGCTCCAGGAGATCCAAGACGAGCTCGAGAAGGTAATCATGGCTTAATTTTGTTGATGCTTGTTTGTTTTCGCTTTTAGTAGCTGAGATTGTTTTATTTTAGGTCGGATTTGAGTGGCTTTTGGTTTAGGAGGAGTGAAATAGAATCTCTAGTTGGATATTATGTTTAATAGATTTTTTCCTTTTGGTTGTTCTCAAAGACATTTGTTAGAGCATATTTTCTGTCTGTCCGTCTAAAGGTTGAATTATTGGGGCGATTAACAACAGCAAGAATTGAAATTCTTATCTGTCACTGTATCACACATGATTTTCCGCTCATGTGGATTGAATAGGAGAAAAACGAGTTTTGAATTTCCTTCTAGGTTGATTTGAAAGTTATGAATGCATAGATACGAGATGATTCTTAGGGTATGAACACTTTGTTGCTGTAGCAAGAATTTTATATAGTCAGTGTTATCTGGCTTTTTTTTTATGTAGGGGTTTGTTTGATATCATGAAATAAAATTATTTTTTCATATCATATTGTGAAAGATGTGTCCACTTTTCGTTCTACCGAGATGTAGAACCTCGGACTGGTTAGTGGAGAATACATGATAGAACTGAATCAGAGGGCACATGTGTGGTGTTGCCTGATCTTTTACGATCATGCCAGACACCACAAGTAGTCTTTGGGAGAGTGAAAATTTTAACCCAAAGTTGATGTGAGTGAAATGATTTCTCACACCTTACCTCATTTGAGTTACCTTCTTTTATATCATATATGTAGTTATAGAACCCCCAAGCAATACTCTGAACGTTACATGTGATTTTGTCCACAATATTCTTCCACGTCATGTGCCACAGTGCCACTAATGCCATCACCTTTATTTTTCCATGAATGGCACTCTTAAAAAAAGATAAAATCAAATAATAGGCCTATCCCATGATACTAGGCCGTTCAGAGACATTGAGCCGACATCTCTCGTAGGATTGACCTGCTACATAGGGAAAATCTTTGAGATGAATTGGCCGTGACTTGGGGAAGATCTGCAATGTAGGGTTGACCTAATTGCCAAATCAACATGTGACATATGGTGTCGTCGACCTGCCTTGCTGGGTTACCCTGAAGAAGTGCTTCAACCATTGAAGTCTTTCAACAAAAAATCATCAGCCTACAAAAGATGTGAGTTGATGGAGCAGGGCTGAAATATACTCAACCTTATGAAGGAGAGTTGTGTCTTGCATTGCCAGTTAATACCATGCTGTGGGACTATGATGGGGTGAGGGTGAGAGGTGGAGTATTTGAGCAAGGCTCTAATGTCCCCCACCTTGAGGACCGGGATAGCCAAGAGACCCAATAGAACCGTGATGGGGTGAGTGAGGTGCATTCCCATAGCTTGGTTTAATCTTACGTCGTCCAGTGAGTGAAGATAGTTAGTGCTTTTATATGGTTGTGTACTGTATAGTTTTATATAATGATATAATTGCCCAAAAATTAATAATTTTTAATTTTTTCAGTATGTTCTTTTAGATCGGTCTATGCACATTGGGTCTTCTCTAATTTAACATAGGAGTATATCGTGTACTCTGTTTCGTTGAATCAAATTATTTGCTGTATCAATTTTTATATTTGGATGTAATTGTCTAAATACTCCGTATATTCCATTGATGATTTATTATGCTTGTTAATTCTAATGAATGCATAACTCTCTCCGTGATGATATGCATTGCACGTGCCTTACGTTGGTTGTTTTCATTCGGGAATTTGTGTTGTTGTCACATCAAGAATACCTTTCATGGTTGATGGGATGGAGTATCTATATCTGGTGTAAACAACCTTTGAAATAGAAAACTTATATGAGTTCTTGCTTGCATTCAGTTTTCCACCTGTTTTGGATGTCTGGATATCAAAATTGAACATTTGAACTTGATGTACTGTGGATGCTCAATAGGTGAATGAGGAAGCAAGTGATAAAGTCTTGGAAGTGGAAATGAAGTACAACGAGATACGAAGGCCTGTCTACAGCAGGCGGGATGAGATCATTAAATCCATTCCTGACTTCTGGTTGACTGCAGTTAGTAATAAATCCTTGCTTGATTTAATATCTCCCCCCCCCCCAAAAAAAAAGCAAAAAAATCATGTTTACACTTGTCTGATTTGAAATTTTGATGTTGATGGAAATATTGGTGTAGGCCAAATTATTTGATTTCTTGAATTCTGCATTTTACAGTTCCTGAGTCATCCTGCACTCGGCGATCTACTGAATGAGGAAGACCAGAAGGTTTGTTGTTGTTGCTTAGCATGCTGACAGTTTTTGCTCTGATATAGTCATTTCATAATTAATAGTTATTCACAAAATTTACATTTGAGAGTTTATCTGGTAAAGTGTTTTCTGCCTGATTCATTACTCAGAGTTAACTGTAATATTCATAAATTTCCATTTGTTGTTTTTGGTGTAGCTGCGGTCATGAAATTTACAATTGGGTGTTTCTTCTTCTTTATTTAGATTTTCAAGTACTTGGACTCTCTGGAGGTTGAAGATTTTAAGGATGTGAAGTCAGGATACTCCATTACCTTTGTGAGTTCCTCTCTTTATAGTTTATATATATATTCTGATGTTTTAATTAGAAGGCCATTCTTCTCTTTCACTATATTGACTTGTATTTATAACTGGGGTGACCTTGATTTCAGAATTTCTCCCCTAATCCCTATTTTGAAGACACAAAGCTTACAAAGGAGTTTACCTTCTTTGACGAAGGAACAAGTAGTATAACCGGTACACATATCAAGTGGAAGGAGGGTATGGTGAGTGCAATATGTTGTGGAGTTGTTTTCCATATCTAGACATGCCATGGCTTGCATACTCACCCTAAATCATCTCTTTTGACTTTCAAAGGATATTGCTAATGGGGTTGCAAATGACAAAAAAGGGAATAAACGACCCCACGCAGAAGAAAGGTTGCCCTCTTCCCCCCTCTTCCTCCTATTTCTGTGTGTGTATGCTGACATTGTTTCTTATCCATATATTCTTGATAATTAGGAATCTAGCAGACATTTGACTCGTGCAGCTGTTTTCTCCATCATCTGTGTCTGTTTGTGTGGTTTCTCATTCGTTACTTTTCATTATACAGCTTTTTTAGTTGGTTCAGTGAAACTCAACAGAAAGGTCTTTCAGAAGTAATCAATGATGAGGTAAATATAGCAGCTTTACTTTAGAGATTGTTGCGTTTTTGCAATTCGATGAACCAATATTTTAAGTATCGTCAACCCATGTAATCCGATATCTGTCCATTTGGATATATGTCACAATATTTTCTTCTTAAAATAGGAAATAGGACTCGTACTATGTATATAATCATGCAGCCAAGCTTTATTCAGCCAGTTATCAACCTTTGTCTCTGAAAAGGAGATCAAGGGATCACACCCCACCATGCCAAATGTGCAATGGGGCACCAATTTTCAAAAAAAATAAATGTATATAATCATAACTTGTAAGACAAAGCTGATGCATTTAGTTTATAATGGTTATACATGTAATTGCTGGGCGAGTAGTACTTTGGCACTAGCTAGACCTTCAGGATGGTGTGTAGATTGCTGGGTGGTTTGTGCGATGTGCCCAGGCAAAGTGGGAAGGGAGTGTTCTTTGATTCTAGAAGAAATTGGATTTCTATGACAGAGTGTATAGGGGTGGGTGTTGACTAAGAGTATGCTTATTCTAGTAGGCCTATCTCTTTTGAAGTATGATTGGGTATGGGTCCTGGAAGAAATTCCCTTCTTGTGAGTATGATTGGTTGTATTGCTCACTTTCAAAAAATTGTTTCATTGAGCTCGTAGATGACTTATCTCTTAATCCGTGTTTTAATTACAGATATTCAATGACATTTTATAATGCATGTTGTTAATGTAGTGTTAATCCTGGTTAGCAAGGTCATTTGTTGCCGTTTATGTTTCTGCCATTTGGATTTGTTTAGAGTCAAACTGTAGCTGAGATATTCTATGCATTGAACCTCTTCCACACTCTCTTTTTATTGTTATAATATAATCTTATTTGCAGGTTGCTGATATAATTAAGGAGGATTTATGGCCTAATCCTTTGAAGTATTTTAACAATGTGAGTTTCTTCATGTTGTACCATGTATAGCCCATATTCCCATAGGCTGCTCTGCTCTTCCATGAGATGAGTAACAATATGGTCTGATTAATGCAGGAGGCTGATGAAGAGAACTTTGAGGATGATGACAATGACGACGACGACGAAGGGGTAATGTAGATAAATTAAAATATTCATCATTTTTACATATTCATTTTATTTTATCAAAATTCTTACATATTCATTATCACAGGTTCTTTCCCTGCTTGACAAATTTTGAGTGACCCAGTTCTCTTTTTTGTCTAGTTGATTACTGAGTCTGTACTCTTAATATATATATTCTCATGTTTCTCATGTGCGAGGATGATCCAAGTATATGTTTTATGTGAGATAGTCTCTATACATCAAAAACTGTGCATTGTCATATTTGTTTGGAGCAGCAAAAAAGTGATTGGTTATTGCTATGAACTTTGTTGCTGAACTATAGGTTTTTGATGTTTTATTTGTTTATATATAGTTACCATATGAGCAAACTCAGTGGATATCCCACCCTTCATAAATGAATGTTTATATTCAATTATATGTCAATTCAATGTGTTGATTTATTTGCCTGGTGTATTGGCATGTTCATGCTTGATGTTTTTAATTTGCATGAATTTCTAGGATCTAGATGTTAAGATCACCGGCATTTGTTTATTCAATTCAACATGGATTCACTTGATGATTTGGGTTGGCAATTCCCCAATGTGAACAATATATGAAAATATAGCTGTCATTAAACTCTTATTTCATGCAAATACTTGTTTACCTATTAATCAACAATAACATCACTATTAAATATGTTCTAAAAATCCCGCCTAAGCCCCGATTAATCCCCCGTCTAGACCTAGATGAGCCCAGCCTGCAATGCTTAGCGCCTAGCCGCTTTATCGATTAATCCATACTTGACTAATAAGCTATTAAGTTACCTTATATGTTATATATCTATTAGTTAATTTTTTTATGCTATCCCTATTATGCTTATATTATTAATTTTATTTTGATGTTACATTGTTATTATTTTGTAGTCTAAAATTATTTTGTATATAATATGTATATGTATATTTATTATATTTATTATTTTACAAAGTGATTGATTAACCCCTGACTGTCTAGCTGATTAATCCCTAGTCCTTTTTCAACCGCTTGACTAGCGCCTAGTGCTTTTTACAACATTGTATTAATGATATGCTAGTGGAACATGAAAGATAAATAAAATGAACATTTGTTGAATTCTTGTAGTGGAACGTGAAAGATAAATAATGAACATTTGTTGAATTCTTGTAGTGGACGTCCATTTGTATGAAGGTGGCATGTCTAGTGGCAGAACAGAATCACGGACCAATTTCATTATAGTTTTTCTTCCATAAACTAATCTCTAGTTATTTGATCTGCTAGTAAGAAAGCATAAAATGCAGTTGATGAACAGTGAAGCCACCTAACATAGTGCTTGAATTTAACCTTGTTTCTGAGTGACTAATAATTGAATCATTGAAATGTATAAGCATGACTAGTGCAAGGCCACACTTATCAGTGGCAGTAGTCATATTCCAAGTTTCCAACATCTAAACATATCGAATAGGATAGCTGTCCTTGTATTTAAATATGTTAGTGCAGTTTATGGAAAGGTTGGGATATTTCTGTTAACAAATTCTCTCCATGGCTTGTGATTGCTCTTAATTTATACATGACTGCCATTATTAGTTTTTGTTTTCTTTCTGTAATTATTGCATTTATTAGTTATTACCATACTATCCATGTTAGCAGCACAATAAATTTAGTTTTCTTTTGCCTACAGTCCCATGCCTGTAATCTGCCAAACCACGCCTACAGCTCCATGCCTGTAATCTGCCAAACCATGCCTGTAATCTGCCACTATAGTTGCCTTTTTTGTCTTATGTCAAGCTTGTTGGAGTAATATGCTTATCCGAAGGATGCCATTTTGTGAAAGGAGACTGAAAAATCCTGATCTATAGAGCGATTTATCTGATGATGTTTCTAATTTTTGAAGAGCTGGATAATCTGTGCATATTTTAGTTGTATTTTTTTTCTCTGTGATTGTTGTTTAAAAAACGCATTTGACTGTGCTCCTGAGTTTGTAGCCATTCCTCAAAACTGTACCCCTTTTAGTTGAAGGGAATGCAGTTTTGAATCCCTGACCTCAACATTTGTCTTACTGGTGGCCACCACTGCTATGGTAAAGGCCCAATTCCAACAACAATTCTTTGTTACATGCAATCTTACTAATCTGCTCCCTCTCTTCGTTCCTGTTTTGTGGTGCATTTTGTGTTACAATGCTCTTTCTTGAAGATTGTAAATGTTTTACTCAACTCAATCTTTGGAATCGTGGGTTACGTGGAGTTGACAGGTTCATGTGTAGCGTATGGTTTTAGAACCATGTAAAATTGTGTATCGTATGATCAATAGAAAACTATGCTCCATGTATTACTGGGCTAGCCCTGTTTGGTACATATGCATTTTGAAGGCTCCACTACATGACTTGTCGATCTTTTACATTGTTAGTTAGAAGGTTGACATAATTTGAAGCATCCCACTGTCAAATGCTAACATTTACTTTTATGGCTGTCATTTCATCTTTCTATCTGCTGGTTTAGATAATCCAAGAATATTACAATGTAATCCAATATGGTTCTTTTTGTCTCCTAAAATTGTTAATATGTGTATTAGTCCTATCCATAAATAGTTTCCAATATATAGATTCACAAAAACATTCACAAGTGACTTTCATCTAACGTTCCAGGATAAAGAAGCCGATGGGCTGGAGGTGGATGATGACGACGATGAAGATGATGACGATGATGAGGCTGACGAGGAGGATGATAGTTGAGTTAAGAGCTTTATTTATTCAGTCCTGATCTTTTTCTCTGCTGGCTCATAATCTTAGAGCATCCGTCGTGTGTTCTTGGTCCATGTGAAGTAAGCCCATTGTTGCAGAGAGGCCAGTAAAGCTTATATGTGACAGGGATATTTATCTTTCATTTCATTTTTTTTCTCCTTTTCTTTAATTTTTTTTTTTCACTCTACCGAGCTATGGATGGGAGGCATTTGATATGTATTCTGGGCAGGGGTTATGAGAATTAGGTTTTGACCTCTCTTGTTGATGTTACAGTAAGCATCATGGGGCCAAATAGTGCAAAGTTTTTTTCTCTTGGGGCCAAAATTGAAAATTTTATGTAACAACCAATCAGACAGGTGTAATATTTTAACGTCCGTTTCAATTTAGTACTTGTATGTGTGTGTTGAAAAATGTTAGTGTGCAGTCATATTTGTAATTCTATTATGTTTTGAATTTATTTTTGAAATATATACATGATTAATGAAATATATAATCAAATGAGTTAAATGTATATTAATTAAGAAGGGCACAATTTGGGTGAGTTGAACCTAGACTTAACCTGACTTGTGAGCAGGTTTGGATTGGAATTTTAATCCGAACTTAAATTTGAGCAATTCTGCGCTATGGGCCGTGTGGTTGAGCAGAAATAAGATACTCTTTTCGGGCTAACGTTTCGTGGTTGAGCAGAAATAAGATACTCTTTTTGGGCTAACGTTTTTATATTGAAAATATTTGGGAAGACACAGTGCAATTAATCATCGCATGGGGCTGCAAGTTTGCAGGGGCACGCAACATCCATCTTAGCGGAGGGGCTTTTGTGATCGACCCGGGCTAGCTCTCGCTTCTCCTGGAGGCGGATTGACGCCTAAAGGGGGGAGCACGAATTGGTTCGGGTTCTGTCATCACGACTCGTGAGTATGTGGATCCCACTCGGATCGACGTTCTCCCCATATTTTTTGTAATTTTTTCACTCTCTTCTACTTGCTCTTGCCAACCTGTTGGTAAGCTTCAGACTTATGTAACCTCCACTAAGTTATATAATGCCTGAACCAAAATAATTAGTTATATATTTAAATATATTAAGTCAAATTTAAATTATTTAATTATTAAGATAAAAATTTAATTGTCCAATTAATTTTTACTTAAAATCTATCACTTTTATAAGATATATTTCTTTATTCTCTCACAAATGTTGTGTTTCTTCTTTTTTTTTCCTTTTATGCTTTTTGATTATTTAAAACGATACATTTTTTTAAATCAAATTTGAATTGAACCTTGACTAAATTTGACAGGTTAGATTTAGGTTAAACATTTTAGGTTTGAGAGTCAGATTAAGTTTTATTTAGATTGACTTTCTCTAATTTTGTGTTGGATTCGAATTAAGCTCCAATTCAATCGAAACCCAAGACCTTTTTAAGATTGCGTCCCATTACGATGATATGTGGAATATGTGGAAGGAGGGAAAGAAACTGTGTCGTAGGAAGACAAAAGCAGAAGAGTCAATATTTCATAGTTCATCATCTTTGCTGTTGCTTGAGCCTTTTGGCTAACTAGCAACCATCTTATCTTTAGGACACCGGTGTACATCGAGAATGTTTGAGAGATGATGAGAATTTTTTTTTTTTTATCAATTTATTATATTTTATTATTCTTGATTAAATTTTTGCCTATCAACATTGACAAGACATTTTGTACGCTTTATACATCTTATCTTTAGAAAGATTTGAAGACCAAGGAGAGCATTCTTCTACCGACACCCATCTTTTTAATCCTCTCATTCTATATATTTTTTTGTACGCTTTAGACATTTCCCCTCAGCACCCTTTTTTTTGGGTGAATTGTCCAAATATATCTGCAACCAACCCCTTATTATTTTTGTGCTCCTGCTTTTCAAAAAAAAAATCTATACCCCTACAACAAATACTTAATTTTTTTTACCCTCCTCCCTTTAATTCCCCCCGTCCCACAAAATCGCAATTTCCCCATGTAAATGCATATATGTTTTCTATAATTTGTAGAATACAAAATATAATTTATGTAAATATTATATGTAAGTAGATTATTGTAATATAAAAATGGTAACTTGTAAAACACTAGAAAAATATATATTAATGCATAATATTAATGTATGTGTTGTTCTTATAATGTCATGAAGTACACACTTGTTGGTGTTTGATTTATTTGGGTGTTTGACTGATTGTTGCATCTCTAATATAGTTTGGAGTGTGCTTTCTTCCTAATAAAGTACGTTTACTGACTTGAAAATGTAACAGTGGATTTAATTTCAACCAAAGGACATGAAGAGGATCCGGGGAAAGTCAACAGCTCAGTTCATTAGAGTAGGAAAAAAACATCAGAATGCAAACATTCGATGAATTCAAATGCTTTGATGTATTTATTGTGATAAAATATTTTCAGGTGTTATGCATTAACGTATGTTTCTATAGTGTTTTATAAGTTACTATTTTTACATGACATGCATATTAATGCACTTACAGATAATATTTATAAAAAATACATTTTGTGTTATGCAAGTTATAGAAACATATATGCACTTACAGGGAGAAAACTGCAATTTTGTAGGACTGAAAAATTAAACATAGGAGGTAAAAAAAAAATTAAGTGTTTGCTGCAGAAGTATAGAAAATGTTTTTTGAAAATGTTGAAGCACAAGAATAATTGAGGGTTGGCTACAAGGATATTTTGGCAATTAACCTTTTTTGTTTTGTTTCCTGACTTGTCTATGAGAAGGCTTCAAACAAACCATCACTCAGAGAGGCAACTCCAACCACTTTAGCTCTGAGGTCTCATGTCTCTTGTCATTTTATTTGGTGAATCCCTCTTGTGAGCATCTCCTCCAACCTGTCATTTTGTTGTAGCCCATTTATTTGATTAGAATATGTTCTTTTCATGCATGTTCTACTGCCTCTCATTTTGTCTTCAAAACATAAATTAATGATTTCTTTCTTAATCTCATATAAAATAAAATTATAATCTCATTATAATCATTCAAATATATGCATTCAATATCTCATATAAAACAAACGTATAAATTAATGATTTTCAAGTGTCATAATTAAAGTTTACATATTTTATGTTGTTCCTTTCCAAAGTATGTTTAACAGAACTAGAAAACAGTGTATATTTCATGGAAAAAATCTAAAATGTGTATTCAATGGATACAATCATACAAGTATGTATTTCATTGTCTCATAATAAATAAATTACTTCTATTAATCAAATAGATGTTTCAAAAAAATATGTGCAAACCGTAAAAGAGGTAACAAAAAAGATTGAATATAAAAATTTTCATAAATAAACTCATTTAACAAAACATTTTTTTTTTTTTATGTAACTTGGCCTTTTGGTTGTTCTGTCCGGGGGTGGTTTCAAACCATGCTGTAATCCAAAATCTCTCTCTCTCTCTCTCTCTCTCTCTAAATCGGGGCCAGGTATCACAAAAGCACCACATGTAAGCACATACAATAATGGAAATTTATGTTACAGCTATGACATACACTTTTAGGTGGCCTTGATAAGGAAATCAAAGAGGAATTTCTGAGAAGAAAGTGTTTACAAGGTCAAGCATTTGCTCAACTTCCGCACTCAACGAAGATGAACTTATTTAGAAAAAACAGTGGGACTTCTCAAGTTTATAAATCGATAAAGAAAAAATACACTTTATTTGAAGGTATTTCATATAATTTAAATGGGTATATGCGAAGTAAAGAAAACATATATCGCATTGAAGTATTACATACATAATTTGAAATTACATTATCAACAATACCGTCAACGAGGTATATGATTTCTTTACTAAAGTATATTTCCCTTTAAATGAAATATATACACAGTTCACACGGACTACACGGAGCATCGCAGCCAAGATCACTCTATCGTTCATCCCGGTGGTTACTTGGGCCATATGGATCACTCGCAACCACGCACTATTCAGGGGCTCTACCCCATATGTGGAGAACACTTGGGAGGCGGTATACGTTCAGTCAAAAATTGGGGAATGTTTTATGCAGGCGCCCCACGTGTTGGGTTTGCAGATGGCAAATTTGTTGTTGTTTGAGTGTTTTCTTTTTGTGGTTGGACTAAGTAGGATTCTCTTCTGCTCATTCTAGCTACCTTATGTATTTTCCATTGTGCACTCTTATTAAGTTAATAAAATGCCTACCGTTTATGTCAAAAAAAAAAAAGTATTTGCTCTTGAGGTGGCCCATCAATTTACTCAACAAAGATGAAATCAATTTAATTTTTCTCTTTTTTTTTTTTTTTTGAAAAATGGTGCTCCTCAGGATTTGATCCATCGATCTCTTTTATAAATATAGAAAGTACTTATTGACTTAACCAAAACTCGATGGCAACCCAATTGGAAAAGATAGTGAAACTTTCTCAACGCCCAAACAAATTTAAATGAAAACAGCTTGCACAAACATTGAAAGCCAAACATCAGCACTAGCACAAAAACGCAGTTGAAGGTCTCATAAAATGATAAAAATATCAGTCGAAGTTGGGCATTAGCCCATCCACAAGCATTTCCATTTAAAAAAAAAAAAATGAGCCCATTTCCAAGAAACTCATTTAAATTTACTTAAGAAAAACAATGAAAGTTAAGCACAAGCATTTTTTTAAATAATATACCACATTTAATAAAATACATGTTTTTATACATTAAAAAAATGAAACATATATTCTAATGAATTGCGTGGATGTATATTTATAGAAAATTTGAAAAGTTTCAATCAAAGCACATATCTTATTAATATGAGTATATGCTCCAGTGATATTATTCTTTGTATTAGGTCCCATTTAATTCAAATGGTTTTGGGTTGTTTTTGTTTTAGGTCCCACTTAACAAAAAGACTGCACTACTAATTACTAATCCCTATGTCCGGGCTTTAAAGGAGGGATTAAAGCAAGCATGTCCAGACAAGACGACCAAAACAAAAACACAAAGCATGATCCACGAAACAATCCCCACCGTGAGCCTCTCCCACTTCTTCATCGACGATGACGAGGAGGCCTCCAAAGAGAGGGTGACGGAGACAATAAGGTGCGCGTGCGAGGCGTACGGGTTCTTCCAGATAGTGGACCACGGCGTGCCCCCCCACCTCACCAGACGGGCTCTCCAGCTCTCCACGGCCTTCTTCGCCCGCTCCTACGAAGACAAGCTCTTGTCGAAGCCCGTCGAGGGGTCCCGATCGCCTCTCCCGGCCGGGTACGCTCGGCAGCCCGTGCAGTCGGCGGACAAGAACGAGTACCTGCTGATGTTCTCCCCTGAGTCTGGCTTCAACGTCTACCCTTCAAACCCACCACAGTTCAGGTATGGGATAAGGGATAAGCGTGGGAGAACAACTTTTTTTATATTTTTTATAAAAAAAATATTGAGATAAAATATAGACAATTATTCTAATTTGAATATGAAAATTGTGATATTTTGTTACACTTAAATATTGGAATAACACTTATTTCTATTTTTTTTTTGTCCAATTTTTTTAAAAAAATATGAAGAACTACAAAATTAATTGATTTTTTTATATCTAAATTAAGTTAGGATAATTTATTCAAATGTAAAATAATTATTACACAAGGATTAAAAAAATAGATGATTTTTTGTTTGTCTGGCAGCTATTGTTTCTGGTATTTTTATAGTTTTTTTTTTCTTTTGTGTTTGTTTTATCATAATAAGAATATAATAATACAAAGAAAAAAAAATTGTGTAATAACTTTGGTTAATAGCGAAGAATAAACTATATCAGTTTTTTCCACTATCGAAACTCATCAAGATATAATAACTGTTATAATTTATCTATATATATTAAACAAATATGTGCTTTTTTTGAAAACAAGTTTATCCTTCCCTTATTCACTGTCTTATTTGCACCAAACAAACGAAGATGATATTACGCGTGACTTATATAGAAGCCATGTCTTTGTTCTTATATAGAAGCCATACGAAATTAAAAGCCTGATTGGTAACACAATTGAGGGATGATTCTATTTTTTAATTAAACCCAAAACTCAAGCATATTATTAAACGGGTTTTAGGAAATATACTTAATTAAAAAGTTACTTAGAGATTTTAGTACAAAAATATTGTTTTTAAAAAACGCAGAAAATGTACTTTTCATAAATCAAAATCTATTTAAGCCACTTAATTTATTCAAAATTTTATTTTTCAAATGTGTTTTCAAACGATTCCTAATTAATAAACAATGTCTCACCCTATCTTATATACTCTTCTTCTTTGGATTATTTTAACTTTGGTCGGGTAGTAATATGATTTGTTAGAGTATACTTAATATCATATGTATTTAATATCATATGATTAACTTCGAAATCAAGTTGGAGCCACTCATTGTGAGAACTGATCAGACTCTTAAAACTTTTATTAAATTGTACTATTAAAATAAACCCATTTTCTCTCGGAACAAGACCCGTGAAGCTCGACATCCACAGGAAGCTGTCCAAACAATCACTAACTCGCACTTGAATTATTGTTATAATAAACACGTACGGCTGTCACACCACCTTGCATCACGTACTGCAAAATAATCAATTTAATAAATTATCATGTACATTAATATATACAATATTTTACCCCTTAAAATTGAATAAGATGGTCCCAGCTGTTCGAAGCCTTGTCCAAATACAAATAAATGAAGGTTTATATTGTTAATCTGTATTGTCAATAGTGAAATCGTGTATAAAATAGTTAGCACTTTAACGTGATATTAAATCAGATTTAGAAGTGAATACTTAATCATCCTGATCATGTATAATAGTCAAGTTCAATAACCAATGCAGGGAGCCAAGGTTACAATACCAACAGTGAAGCTCGAAATTTTTTTTTTTATTTATTTTAAGAAAATGTAAACTGTTACCACCATCATTGTCATTAATTAAAGTGTGATTATAACGAATTGGAGGTAAGAGGAATTAGAGACCAAACACATCAAACATACCAGCATGACAGGGGTGGACTTCCATTATTCCATAGATCCCACCCCACATCGGCTCTTAATCCTCCATAACAGTGGGGCGAGGAATTTTGAAATATATCAGAAGGATCCAAAGAAGGTTTAACCTCCAAACATCCGCAATTTTTTTATCTAGCGAATGATCAAATTTGTAAAAACTTGATTAAGTTTGTACTTCAAAATTCAAATTGATGTAGATTAATCACAAAAGTGATAACATTTTTATCAAAAAAATGATAGAATGATATATCATTTTATAATTGATTTTTAAAAACTTGATTAATTTTGTACTTCAAGTTGATGTAGACTGATCATAAAAGTGATAACATTTTTATTAAAAAGTGATAGAATGATATGTCATTTTAAATAATTTTTTTTAATAAATTTCATCATTTAGAACCTTATTTACTTGCTTTTATTATTTATAGGTAAATTTTCTTATTCCACATCATGTTAGTTAGTTCTTACTAATTTTTTAGAAAATTTTGTAATTCTGTCTTTTCAGGATAACATATTAATAGTTACTGTGATAAATATATTTTATAATTAAATTCTTTCTTTAAATATTAATCAGACATAATGACTGTTAATATGTTATCTGAAATGATAAGATCTGACTGTCACAAACGCATTAAACAACTAAATTATCCAATCTAACATGTTCCCTTGAAAAAAAAAATCTGTTAATGGATTCAAGACTGTATAATTAGAAAAGACAATGTATCTTCTCTTTTTCTTTTTTTTAATAAAGGTAAATGCTTACTATCCGATTTCATAAATGAATTCGAATTACAAACTCTGAATGGGAGGAGAATAGAAGTTAAAAAAAAAAAAAAAAGTTCAAAACGAAAGAGCGCGAGACACCCAAGGGGCCGGTCGCCACCGCCGATCTCCCCCTTTGGTTAGAAGAGGTTACTAACCACCAAGGGGGTCTCGGAAGCCAACGACCTCCACCTTCGTGATGTATCGTCCCTAATCCTACACGCACCCTTATTCCCATATGTTTTCTTGATACACCCACACCCCTCTAAAGACCTCTACGTTCCATGTTTTCCATATTGTCCACGCTCCCGCTGGGACGATGGATTGCAAGATCGCTGCATTGAGGTTGCATGCAGTCGAGGTCTTCATTGCCTTTCCTGCTGCCCAGAGCTCTTCAACGGTGTGAAAGTCAGTCGTCAGTGTATCTTCTCTTTCCCAGTAACATTGGATGATATTTATGCTATGATAATTCTTGCATTATCTGAAACTTGGAAAGTCACATGTACATCAACTGCCCTAACGAAAGTTCTCTTTTGGAGGCATAAAATACATAATCTTCACACAATATATATTGAATGGCAGGGAAGTAATGGAAGAGCTGTTTCACACGCTATCAAAGACAGCATCAGTAGTGGAAGGTATACTTAACAAGTCCATGGGCCTCCCATGCGACGCCCTCCATGAATTCAACAAGGACCGCGGCTGCGACTTCATGACGGCACTGCATTATTTCCCGGCGACGGTCTCGGAGAACAACGGCATAAGCCAACACAAAGACGGCAATTTCTTCACGTTCATCTTCCAGGACGATGTCGGAGGCCTCGAGGTGCTCAAGGACAATGAATGGATCCCCGTCGTGCCCGACAAAGGCGCCATCGTCGTCAACATGGGCGACATCATTCAGGTGCGCATGATACCAATGTCAGATCAGATTCCAAAAGGATATTTTTGAACTTCCATTGTTGGTTTATATCATTTCAGCTTTACATGGTGGCGATGATTATAGCAATTACCAACATAAGGGTCTAATAGTTCTGATGCTTAAAACATTTTCAAAGGTTTTGAGCAATGGGAAGTTCAAGAGCGCGACACACAGGGTGATCAGGAAAGAAGGGAAGGAAAGGTACTCATTCGCCTTCTTCTCCAACGTCGACCCAGAGAAGTGGCTCGAACCTTTGCCACAGTTCACTGAGGACGCAGGGGAGGCACCCAAGTACAGGAGGTTTTTGTACAAGGAGTATCTCCAGCTGAGGATGAGGAACAAAACACACCCTCCATCTAGACCTGAAGATGCCATTGATATCTCTTACTATGCAGTGTAATTTCCCAGCTATAGAGTCCTTAATTTTGACTTTGTGCATATGAATTGAACATGTCTGGTTAAATAAAGAGTGCTCCATTGTTGGTTTCTGTCAGTATTTCTGTTTTCAGGTGCTTGAAATGTAGTCTTAATTGATATGATATTATGATCTTGTCATGTAATTAAGGCTTCATGATCACTCTGTCATGCAAAGCTGTTTTCATGTTGCATTTTGACAATCTCAGGATTGAATGATAGCCAAAAAAAAGAAAAAAAAAAAAGGGAGGGGGGGGGGGGGGGGCAGTATCATCAATCTTAAATCCTAAAATGCATAAATTATACAAGGAAGGTATACTTAAACAGACTTTGGATTATTCAACGTAGAAGAAACGCAATGTGATGGTTGAATACTAGCATTCGCTATGCTTTCTCCCTCTTATACGGTTCTACATATAAACAATTTTTTTCCAAAGAGTCATGGTTGAAACAGAAACATTCATAAGATAATATTGTCTTCTCAAGATGATGTCTGAGGTGATTTTTCATTATCCTGACCGCTACTCACCAGCTGGAAAAAACAAAACAATAATCAGAAAACAAGTATTTATCAATGTAGAAGGAATGCCATGTGACAGTGATTCTGTGGCTCCACAACAGATAAAAAATCATGAAGCATGAACAAGGAGAGCATATTGAGAAAATGTAAAGAGCATTGTTACCAATGAGCCGATTTGTTCGTATGCTTCCATAACCTTTGGGTCTTCCTCATCTTCGTAGCCAACTTCCAATATCCGTGGACCATTAACAGACCATAGAGCTCTCCGCCCAGCTTCCTGAGCAGAAGAAACAAAAGATATTTCTCATAAAAACAGACAATTCTAATTGCCAAATAACATATAAGTCAAATTACATATACATTTTCTCAGAACTACAAAAAAAAATGCCAATCAGGCATGCAAACACAACCAAAAAATCACACATGCAAATAGTAAAAGACAACTAAATCTCACTGCAGACTGAAAAAAGCACACATCAAAATGCAATACAATGGTGAGAAGAAGCTACAGGTGGGAATGCTAGACAATCATACATAATACACGTGGGTCTGGACACAAAAAACAAGCAAAGAGTTCAACAAATTGTGGAAGAGCATCTGAGACATAATATCTGATGTACAAGCACTAGGAAATATCTAAAAGTAAATGCATTCATGGAATATTGGAAATGAACGAGTACAACAATCATGAAAATAATTTATTTCGAATTTGAGGTGTGCCCCAATCAAATTTGACAAATGCTGCCTCCTGGCAACAAATATTACTTGCATATTATTAGAAATGCGGTAATATTCTGATATTCCATTGTCCAACACATAACAGAGTCAACAAAAAAGGAACTAGAACCGGCTTTTGAACTAAAACCAGTTTTCTTATGCACACAATGGCGGTAAAATGCCTACCAGTTCCCCCCATCCCACAAACAAACAAACAAAAAACAATATCTGAATTGGGGATATTATATGTTGTCATAAAGAGAATGGCAGTTTGGGCGTGCTCAACCTCCAAAACATATATTGGGCGTTATTGGACAAATAGCTTTGGAGATGCAGAGTGGACCCACCAACCATGTGAAAGAGAGTCGTCCAGGAGAAATACTATGGGATGCACTAGACGAAGTTGGTGCCTCTTTCTAGAACTCACCTTTCAAGGGTGTAGACAAATGTCCTAGAGATGGCTCATAAGGTGTTGGCAAACCTTGCATTCCTCTAATTCAAGGTTGGCAATGAGGTAGCCACTCTTTTTTGGAAGGATAAGTGACTAGATGGGACCCCTCCAACGACCCTCTTTCCCCACCTCTTTACGGTGGGGGCGAACAAAGAGGACCTAATATGTGATGCCTTTTCTTGCTGTAAGAGTATCTATAGCCTTGGACCCAAACCTCTAGAAAATTTTAAATTTGAGTAAAAATCTCACAAAATCTTCTCCAACCGCTGACCCAAAGTCATATCAAACAAAGAAAACTAAAATAAAAAATCACCAAATGAAGGGAGACAATTTTCTTTACTCAAATAACCACGACCCCTTTTTGAGCCTCCAACGATACATTGTGGGTCTCTAATAGTATAATTCTCTCACTCCCCCTAACTTCTATTTAACTTCATTTTTTCTTCTTCTTTCTTCACATTCTCATCCTCTATTTTTTATCTTTTATTTCTATAATTTTTCTTTAAACAGTGAATGAGCATTCTTTCAAGATTCTCCAAGTTTATATGATATTCATGGTTTTGAGTTTTAAACAATGAATAATTATGCATTCTTTGAATATTCTCCAAGTTGGGAGGGAGGGATGTGGAAGGGAAAGGTTCATAGGAAATAATTGGGATAGGAATTTTTAAAAAGTAATTGAGTAAAACTCAAAACCATGATCAGAGAACACCATATTAAATAAAACTTTTACTCAATTTTTAGTGAAATTTGAGTAAATATTTGCACAAGTGCTGGAGATGCTCTAACAATGACATCGAGCGATGTCCTCGCTTCCCACGAGATTTAATGAGGGAGATTGAGGAGCGCACATCTCTTCTTCCGCCTCTCCAAGAGTTCTATTTGGACTTAGAAAAAGAAGACTCGGTAAGGTGGACATTGGCCTTTCCAAAGAATTTACCATTAGATCATCTACAAAAGGCCCCTTCATCTGTTTCAATCATCAAATTTGGTATTCTAAAACTCCTGCAAAGATTTGATGCTTTCTGTGAGCCTTGATAAAGTCCTCGGAAAGGTGTATCAAGCAAAGGCAAACAATGGGAACGTGCAGTGTGACCTTGGTGATAATGAAGATGAAGAATCAAGGGATCATTTATTCTTTACTATTCATATGGCTCTCTCATTTGGACAAGGGTGGGGTTGGCCTTTAGACTGAATGTGCACCTTCACAAGTTTGAGGAGATGTGGCTGTGGTTCCAGAACAAGAAGTCTAAAGGTGGTCATAACAACGTTGCAAAGTCCAAATGATTTATCCATCAAGCAGTTTTTTTGGATAGAAACACCTGAAACGAACTCATATTTCAAAGGAGTAAGCCTTATGTAGAGAACATGTGGTTGGCTATTACAGCAACTCTTCAAGCTCGTGTTTCCATTCTCCCTGGAGTAGTTCAACTTCTAGAATAATGGAAAGAAAATGGATTGGGCCACAAGTTTAATCATTGTAATCAGTTTCGGGGTGTTAGGTCTCCTATTACATGAGGCTCTTTCATTCTCTTAAATGGGTTTCTTACCCTGTTCTTTTTGGAGATCCCTAGTCTCCTTTATTTTGATCGAGGGAATTTTATCCTAATATGAATGCTCCTATCCTCCTTTCAGGGGGAAAAAAAACAATCCTCATGGGAGTATTCAACCCTATCCTTGCTAAAACAAAGTCATTAGTTTCAGGAGTAACATGACATAGAGCAGTATTAAGAAACATAGCTAACTTTTGCATTCATAAACCACAATAAACCTTTTTCCAAAAACAAAAATAATTCATTCATCTCATAGGAACAGAATGCAAATTCTCCTTAATTATCTACTTCCTCAACGCAATTATGGATGAAAAGAAGCAAAGGCCTTCAAGAAGGATCACCACTTTCACTCACTCCATGTTACATGTGATTTTGACATAGCTGTCTAAAATGACTGCCTATACGTCGTCATGAAGTTATGCAAGGTAGCCCCCATTATATTATTAATGCAATTTCCTCTAAGAGATCATATTATGCTTACTCCCCTTCCATATCATGTAATTTTTCATACTTTTTGTAAATGCAGCAAGCAAGTTCTAATCACATTTTTTACATGAAAAGTTCTCTGTAACAAACGAGCAATTCCCAGCAACTTAATCAAGTGATGCAAGTTCAATCATAGAAAAAAGGTTGTATTGTAAAAATTAAAGATGCATGCTTTGATTGTAAAAATAAAACATTAACGAAGATTCACTGAAGAATAATTGTTCAACCTGCAAAATAATCATGTAGATAGATTCCAATGCCTGTTTACGAAGCTCAGGGTCATCAACAGGTTCTCGTTCATGTGAAAGGGCATTCCCAAGCTCAAGTGGCATTTTTGATAGGTCTTGTTCACTATAAACCTGAGAAAATTGCCCATCAAGAAAAACCATCACGGTTCAATTCTTTTCCTAGTTACAACATTTTAAAGAAGAAAATTTTGAACAGAAAGATGAAAGAAAGATATATAGTGACAAACCAATATATACTTCTATCTTGTATGCCAAGGCTAGAAAATAGACATGGATTTGAAGTAAATGAGCATCATAGATTATAAGTGAGAAGAATCTGATATTAGCAGTGTTGCATTGTTTCCTGACCCATCAGATAAAGAATGTTGAAAGAATAAAAGAAAGATAAGTGTGAGTGGATAGTGTAAATAATGCCAAGAAATTAAACATGCTTATTACCACGTTGAGTTTCTATGTTACTAAGATGCTAATAACCATGCCTGAATCCAAAATAGAAACATAAAACACATTTATTCAGATGAACAACCTGATTGAAAATAAACTGCAATATGCCAAACAATCCATGTTATGTCATGCTTGACACCCCTTCATACATAGGAATTTGAAACAAGCACGAATAGGAGAACAATAATTGGTAAATATCACCTATATAGCCTGTTATTGACTAGTAGACATATGCGGAACAATTGTATGACATAAAAAAAATTCACATGAATGCCTCGGAAGAGTCCCATCAATATATTTTACAGAATTAAAGATATCCCATTCTATGCAAGGCACAAATACATACACATAATTTACATAGCATAGAAGTACATAATGATGGGTAAGTTTGACAATAACTTCTATGTTAGGAATTGTGTTTCTGCTGATAAGCAGCATAATAATTGACAAATGGCATATATTCTTAGTTAATTTAAATTGAGAAACACATTCAAAATCAAATTATGCAATGTTCCTTTTCTAACGGATCAAATAAAAATTTGCAAATCATACACTGGAATGTGCCATGTTGGAGAAAAGAAAAAAGAAATTTCAAGATCTCAGTGCATCCAAAAGAATTAGATATATCCAAGGTCCAACAACAGATTATATTTACCTTCTTGCCAGCAACAGGCAGAAGCAGAGCAGGCCAAAGAAATTCCGATATTAGTAGCAAATTCGGTAACTGATTATCCGCATCAAAACAACAATTGCGAATTGTTCCAGATACCTGTTGAAAATTTAATAATATGTATCACACATTGTGGAGAAATACTGAAGAAAAAAAAGGGAATAAAGTTGCAATTTATGATTACAGATGTCCAAAATAAAATGGAGACTAAACACTTGTGTCAAATAAAATGTAGACTAAACACTTGTTCTCTGGTGTGATGAAAAATCAAGACTAGAGGAAGCAAGAATTAGTAAACATAGCTGCTCTTTTATTTATATATTTCCTCAATAAATGTGAATTCAAGCACTTGATACTCATGAATTTAGTCCCTTTAAAATGGATCCATTACAAGAAAATCAAAAGAACTTGCAATCTACCATGTAAGTTTGTTAAAATAACAGCTGACCCTGTAGGCCTTGACCATCATATGAGCTTTGTTGATGTTGATTCATGAACTAGGTAATAGGTATCCAATAAAAAAAGAAAATATTCATGGAAATGTGGTACCAACCATTTCAATAACTTGTAAAGAATTACATCAATGATTATAACATGAAATTTGACATAAATTTTTAACTAAAATAATCAATATAACAACCTCACATCCATACCCCCTTCTTCCGCAACAGACTTGTTGAATCAAATTGTGGGATGATTTGCTTCAAAAGACTGCATTTTGGATCCAAGAGAATATTCCTCCCAGCTTCCATTTTTGAAATGTTTACAAGTATGGAACCAACATGTTCAAAGGGATCCTCTGATACGTAGCATGTTTCAAGTAATGTCAGTAACTTAATATACACAAATAAATCTGAAGTTGATTATATTAAAAAGGTGTATAAAGCAAAGAATAAACATTACTTCAAGTAAAAACCTAACCATTTGTTTCAGTAGAAGTTCTACAGAATGATCTCACAATCTTTGAAATGTACAAGCCTTGCATTTTATCATCTCCAACCTGAAAGTGCAGTCACAGATTTTTGATACATCAACCTGACACATAAGAGTACTTGGGTATCCATTCCATTAACATAAAACATGCACCATTTTCTATAAACCTGTGTATGAAAAATATGAAAAGATACCACAGCATATGATGAATTATATATATATAATTATTTTCAGATTCATATTTTTTAGTGATTTTCAAATTTGTAACAGAAGCTTATATTTCTATCAAAATCAAACATTTACCTTCCCAAATCATCTATCTCATATGAACGATCGTCACCAATCACGACAGACAAAAAAAAAGCAAACAAAACACCTGAAGCAGGGAAGCGACGCCCGAGTCCAGCTGAGTGAGGTTCACAAGGAGCATCACGAGCAACCGCGTGACCGACGCTTCATGCTTGTAGAGCGTCTCCATCACCGTCCCCACCAACCCAATCTCCACCATCCTTTCCGACAACCTCGGATCCTGCGACAAGTTTATTAGCGCCTCCGCCGCCGGTCCCGCGACCTCCTGTACAAAGAAACAAAAAAAAAATCGCAAAAATCGCGCCTTTCCTTTATTGAAGAAGTTGAGAGAGTTCATGATTGGTAAAAGAGAGAGAGGACCTTGTGTTGCGAGAGAAGGCGAGAAAGAGAGGGCAAAGCGACGTCGGAGTGGACGGAGAGGGAGAGGAGGCCGTCTTCCGAGCCCGTGAGGTCTCTGACGATGCCTACCGCTGTTTTCTTCAGCTGCAAATCGGGGCCGTCCATTGTAAATCCATTGGAACAGCGGAGAGAGAGAGAGAGAGAGAGAGAGAGAGAGAGAGAGAGAGAGGGGAACCTGGGGAGAAGGGGAGGAGAGGAAACCTAGGAGCTCTTCGATCTCAGTAGCCATTAGAGGAAGAGGAGTCCGCGAGGGGTTCGCCTCTTCAGTGTGATTTTGCTGCGGCGATTGGAAACGAGCGACAGCCAAAACAAAGCCCCCGATGACGAAAGGGTTTTGCTTTTTTTTTTTTTTTTTTTCCGGGGAAACTTATAAGGGGGCGCCTATCCCCACACACACCGTTTAACTCACCCAACCAACCGACTTTATTCACCATCCATCACTTAATTTTTCACTAAACACGCTATCCTATGAATATGCCTAAACTGAATACCTAAAGCCACCAACCACCATTTCATTTACACCCAGACTCTCTCTTCATTGTGTTTTTCCCTTCTCTCCTTCATAAAATACTCGATTGCTTCTCCCTGTCGAAAATTCATCGTCGTCCCCATGCCACCGCCGCCGCCGTCGTCCCGTGCCGCTGCCGTAGTTGTCCCTGTCCTCTTTCGTCATCCCTGTCCGCCAATGTGGTTCCCTTGTCTTCTCTTCTTGGTATGGCCGTATGATCTTTTCTTCTTGCTCATCCACTCCCTCTAAATATCAACTTATGTTAACTACAATACCTTTCAAAGGATTTGTGTGGTGATCCATTGATGATTATCATTATTGTTAGTTTGTTATTGTTCATAGGAAAAGAAACTAGGGTTTTCAGAGTTTGGTTTAATGGGAAAAATGTTGTTGAATTGTTGAGTGAAAGTTGGGTGTTTGAGAGCATTTGTTCCATTACCTAGGTCTAAAAGAAATGTACAATTCAGGTATCGTGAGTCATCCCCTACATATATCTTCATGAGTTTTTTTTTTTTTTTGCATCATACTGTGTGCTTTCTCTCTCTTTTCACAGCCTTGAATGTGTTGAAATCTTTGTTTGGATGTGAAGACCATCATCATATAAAGCTGTCTTATTATTGCATGATTTGAAGCAAAATATTTATATTATATGTAATGAATGGATGACCATTGTATGAAGTGTTGAACTCTGAGTCAGTAGTAACTTGTTGGCGTTATGTACATGTGTTTGCATTCTTGTAGAATAATTTAGAGAACATGAAGAAGCTAAGATGCTTCTTGATGTTTATGTCAGTTGTTAATTGGGATATTGAATGAATTCAGTCATCGCTTAGAGTGAGCAATAATTACAAATTGTTGCTTTGTAAATTGTAACTGTGTATCAAATGTTCTTTGAGAACAATTGGGAAAATAAGAAGAAGCTGATTTGTAGATCTAATAATGACATAGATCAGTTTATTTCACACTATAAAGATAAGATTATTTCACACTTTAAAGCTAAGATGCATGCTCTCTTGGCATGGTGAGAAATTAGAAAGAAATTCAGTTTTTCAGGTGTGTTGAGTGAAATAAAAAGAGAGAAAATGTGGGTTGTGAATGAAATCAGGGTTGTCAAATAATTCTTTGTAATTGGTATGGTTATAGATGGGGACTATCATTAATGTTGTTGTTGTGAAAGAATAGGGTTTTCAAAGCATTTGTTCTTGTCTAACCATGTTTTATCATTGTGGATAAAAGAACATTGGTTTGTAATGGGATGTATCGAGAAATCATAGATAAAAACATTAGGTTTATATATGAAATCTAGTCTCCTCATATGCCTCTAGTCATCAGTGAGTGAATAGCAAAGAAAGAAAAAATGATTTTTGTATAAGCATGAACTATGACAAAACCACCTGTTCCTGCTAATGGTTTGATTTGGCTTTTGGGCTCTTTATATTGACATTATTTTTTTCAAGTTCATCTTAAGATTGAGATATTATTCAGTTTATTTTTTGGTATTCTTATCTTTTAATATATGGGATTGTTTTTATCAGCATGTCATACATTTGTTAGCTTTGTTTTTAGTAGTATTTCGTGCACTATAAACCAAGTTAGCTTAGCCTATATAATTGTATGAAACATTGACTGTCATATAATATAATAACAAAACCAATTGTATATTGTTATACATTTGAAAATGATGCGCAATGCATGACCACCAGATCTCTCTCTCATATCTATACTTTGATTAAACTGCGTTCTTTATGTATATTAAATTTAATTAGACTACAATTAGATGAGAAGTTGTATTGCTTTCTGATTAACACTACGTTTGGTATAAAAACATGTTCTTGGGCCTAGCTAGGCATGCAGTGTAAGGGAGGGGTGAGCATAGAAAAGTACATGAGATTAATCTCAGTATATAGTTGATGTATAACAAGTATATATATTTATTAATATATATATTTATTAAAATACGCCAACTGTAGTTGACAATGATCACCTAATTATATACTTATAAATCTCCAATCTTTGAATATGTTTCATTGTTGACATGGATATCCCGTTCCAATTTGTTGGAAATTTTATTTTTTTAGTTGCTTATTATTTACTTAAGTCAATATATATGACCATTATAACCATGTTTTATTATCGTTGAATGATGTGTTTGTGTAAGCAATCTCCTTGTTCATAGTTGATAATGGTTTGAAAAAAATACATAGGATGGCTCCTAAACGTGTTCCACAAACTGCATCCCTTCGAAGACGTGTTTCAGAAAGATTGGCCAAAGATGCTCCTTCATCGTCAATAGTTCCATATCATGAAGAAGATGTCGCCCATGATAATGTTCTTGAATCTGGGGATGAGGTAGATGCACAGGAGGTGGCAGTGAGGGAAGTTGAAAGACCAGATCCAGATTCTGACATAGATGAACTCAGTATAAAAGGTCCTTTCCCCGGTGGGCCCCAAACAAATGAACTTTTAGTGGACTATAGATATCATATCGCTTATCGTGTGTGAAACGGTAAGGTATGCAACTGAAATTCTTATTTGGTCTATATTGATATGTTATAAAATTCAATGTTAATAATTTCATCTGATATATGATAAATCATATCGTGTAGGGCGATCGTTTATTGCGATGTCGCCAACCTGCTAAAACACTCGAGAGTTGGGATTTGGAGAAGGAATCCCTCACATTTACTGATAGGTTGAAAGAAAGTGGGCTATGGCCCTTGAGAGCGTATTGCTTCAAAACCCTAAACAACCCATTAATTACAGCAATGGTTGAGCAGTGGCACCCCGAGACCAACTCATTTCACCTACCATTTGGGGAAATGACAGTGAAACTTGATGATGTTGCCCAAATAGTTGGCATTCCTGTGATGGGAAAAGTTTTGCATGGGTACACAAACTTGACCATGATCGAAGCATCAAAGTTAATGAAGGACAATCTTCGTGTGCCACTAATAAAAGCACAAGATGAGTTACGAGTGTACAATAGTTGCCACGCCCCAGGGCGGCCGTCCCCGGGACGCGGCAAGTGTATACATGATATCAGCAGTCTATACAGGAGATCAATAATATATTCTAAACAACAACTAAAATGACAACACAGACGAAAGCGAGGCTGACATGATATATACACAGATAGCGGAAGCTAAAAGACTGAGTCTATAATTCAAAAACATACTACAGACTCGATACATAATCAACTGTCCTGTGAGAGCCAATATACACACATACATCCAAATAATATACAAAAGAGTGCCCAAGCACGGAAATATAATACATACAATCAAAAGAAAGGATGCTGATGGCCTCTAACACTCGCGGGACGTGGCGCTGCTCCGCTACTGATGAAGTCTCTCGGGGAGCTCCTCCTTCAGATCCGACTCAGTGATAACTAGAGAAAAATTATGCGAGGGGTGAGCCACACGCTCAGTGAATAGCACAACCCATGCATCACAATTTATATTAACCACAAATAATTAATCAAGCCTCAAAGTGGCAGGAACTACACAATCCAGTGAGTCGCTACATCGCCGACCCACACCCTCACCCTCACCCTCACCCCTCAATAGATGACATAGGATATTGGGACTGACTAGGCTGTTAATCACCCTTGGTCCACCAATAGTCTCTCCTCCACTCTGTAGGCCGCTGGGCCACTCCCACACTTCAGCACAGTCCGAATCCAAATCAAGAGGTGCCTACTGATGGGAGCCCTCTGACGGGATGGCCTTTCTAATGCTGGGGCAATCTCTATATGGATCCAATGAAGGGAACAGAAACAGCCTATCCATATGCATACGATCCACTCGGATCCGCCGACACCGATCTCAACTTATAAATGTCATGAATTCTTCATGATTCCTCCAGGGCGCATAACTAAGATGCGGGGAGACATATATTATAATATTATCGGGAAAAGAAACCTTGGGGGGGCACCATGAGGTCCCGACATAGGATATCCCGACAACCAAACAAGGAACACGGAGTACCCTAGTCCGGGTCTCAATGCTGACCTCGCAAGGCCCCTTAATATTCCCTAAGGCATGCTAAAATACCATAAGTTCGCATTTAATTTAATAAATTAAACTAGTAGGACACATGCATAGGTCGAGGCTTCCTAGCATGAGAACAGGGTGACAGGATGCATGGCTCTTACACATATCGTAAGGGTGCAAGTCCCTAACATACAAAGTCTAGGGTAGCATGCATATTTCATATTAATCATGCTTGCATAGATTACATATTAAACAAGTTCATATTAAACTATGGTGCCCTAGGGGAGGACGGTATACGCCCAAGTGCATATAGCGCCTCCCTACTGGGTTGGATTGTACCACTCACCAATAATCGGGTCATCGCGCGACCGTTCGTCAAGATCTGCAAGACAGGGTAATCAACTCGGTGAGTAAAATACCCAAATATATACAAAAATACATTAAAAAAAATACACAACACTCGGACAAGCGTACATACGGCCTGTACGCCCGCGAGTCCGAGCACCCCGACTCAATCCCGAACCCTCGGGCAGCTGTGCGCACGGCCACCCGCCCCAGGCGCACAGCCGCGCCCCACCCCGCGTGCCCAGACGCACTGCCGAGCCCCTGCCCGCATGCCCGGACACGCCGCCGAGCCCCTCGGTTGCACCGCGCGCTCACTGCGCCCTAGCGCAGCAACTCGCGCGCACACCCACACGCCCTGCGCCCCAGCGCAGCACCCCGCGCGCACCTCGCGCGCACCACCCGCTCGCCTCACCGCGCGCGCACAGCACGCCCTGGGGCCTCTGCGCAGCGCTCCGTGCGCACGCCCGCGCATGCCCTGCCAGCCTGCTCTGCCCGCCCTGCCTGCCAGCCTGCCTGCCTGCGCTGCCAGCCTACCCGAGACAACCCTACCACCTCCCCGACGGCCACCAATGGCCACCAACAGCCACCAACAGCCATGCATACCCCAAAAACACTTCCTAACATACATCTAAACAAGAAATGGAAGGAAAGAAAGCTTACCCTAGGAGAGGAAGAGAAGGGGAGGAAGAACAAGTGCTCTTCGCGCACCGATTCACCACCTCCAAGACCACCACCACCAAGATCTCCCCTCAGCCAAAGCAAGGCTGAAAACAGAGGAGAAAATAGGGTATGAGAAGGGGTCACACATGTGGGAATTCGAATCCGAGACCACCTGAAGGTAGATCGGGTCCTTACCTATCCTTTCTCTTCTTAGGGTTTTTAATTCCAACCACCTTAGCTAGGTCATAAATGGGATTTAAAGAGAGGGAGAGAGAGAGAAATTTTGGAGAAGATGATGAATAGTGGGGGGGTTTGAAGTCGTGGGATTTATTTATCCTCACACACACCACACACTCTCACACCCTCAATTAGGTTAAGCTAGGATTAGGGAGGTTTAAGTGCACTTTGACTTGGGTCAACCCATCCACACTAGAAAACAAAGGGGGTTGACCAAGTCATGGGCCCACATTTGACCAAGTCAAGTCTCCCAATGACTTCTCGCTCGGTCAAAACCCGGATACGCTTCAGAACTGTGAAATTCTGAAACGTTACCGGAATTCGATGAAATTTTCGTGAGTGGCTTGAAATGGCACCAGGACACATAATATGCAGTTAGATTTTCAATCGGAGCCCTCAAACTCAAGGTGATAGCCAAAAGTCCAAAATTTTAGCGGTTCCGATCGAAAAACGAAAAAAAATCGAAAAACTGCCAGAATGTCCCAATGGTTACTAGAAGGCAAAAAGTGACACATATATAACATTCTCCCCCCCTTAGAAAATTTTGTCCTCAAAATAAATACAAAAACATCTAAGAAGGGAAAAGATGCTGATACGCGTCACGCATGGCGTCCTCGAGCTCCCAAGTGGCCTCGGCACCGGAACGGTGCTGCCATCGCACCTTGACCAGCTGGACGGCCTTGGTGCGGAGCCTCTTCTCGCGGCGGTCCATGATCTCAATCGGCTGCTCCACGAATGACAAGTCCGGCTCGAAGACGAGCGGCTTGAACGGGATGACGTGAGCAGGATCGTGGACGTAGCACCTCAGCTGCGAGACATGGAAGTCGTCATGGGCCTGAGCCAACTGTGGGGGCAGAGCTATGCGATAGGCCACCTCCCCAACTCGCTCGAGGATGAGGAACGGCCCAATGAAACGCGGACTCAGCTTGCCCCGCACACTGAAACAGAAGATGCCCTTCATCGGGGACACCTTCAGGAAGACATGATCACCAACCTCGAAGGCGACCTCACGGCGACGACGGTCGACGTAGCTCTTCTGACGACTCTGAGCGACTCGGATACGCTCGCGAATCGTCTTCACCATCTCTGAGGTCTGGTGAATGATCTCTGGTCCCTCCAACTGGCGCTCTCCGACCTCGTCCCAACACAAGGGGGACCTGCAGCTGCGACCATAGAGCGCCTCATAAGGAGCCATCCGGATACTCGAGTGGTAGCTGTTGTTGTAGGCAAACTCCACCAATGGAAGGTGCCTCTCCCAACTGCCCCCAAAATCGAGAACACAGGCTCGCAGCATGTCCTCCAGGGTCTGAATCGTCCTCTCCGACTGGCCGTCTGTCTGCGGATGAAACGTTGTACTGAAATGGAGGTTCGTACCAAGGGCGTGCTGGAGGCTACGCCAGAACCTCAAAGTAAATCGCGCGTCTCGATCAGAAATGATGCTGACGGGAGTGCCATGGAGACGAACAATCTCTGAGATGAACAACTGCGCCAGGGTGTCCAGAGAATCGGTGAGTCAGATGGGAAGGAAATGAGCAGACTTTGTAAGTCGGTCGACGATCACCCAGATGGCATCGCGACCTGAACGTGACCTCGGCAAACCCGAGACGAAGTCCATGGTGATCTGCTCCCACTTCCACTGAGGAATCTCAATGGACTGCAGCTTCCCCGCAGGGCGCTGATGCTCCGACTTCACCTGCTGGCATACTAAGCATCGGGCAACGAAACGAGCAATATCCGTCTTCATCCCGCGCCACCAGTAGCCACGACGAAGGCCCCTGTACATCTTCGTGCCACCAGGATGCACTGTGTACCTCAAACGATGGGCCTCGTCCAAGATCTTCTGCTTCAGCTCTGCGTCGTCAGGAATGCACACTCGGCCTCTGAACCGTAGAATCCCGTCCTCACGAATCTGGTAGTCCGGACGCTCGCCCCGGGCGACGCCCTCAGAGAGGACTATAAAATGCGGATCCTGAGCCTGAGCCGTGCGGATCTCATCGAGAAGAACTGGCTGCACCACTAGCCTGGCCAAAAAGCCACCCGCAGGAGTCTCTCGAACACTGATCCAGCAAGCGGCCTCCTCTAGAAGCCTCCAACGACGTACAGCCATGTGGGTGGCCATGCCCAAGGGCTGCCTGCTGAGAGCATCGGCCACGACATTCGCCTTACCCGGATGGTAAGCGATGTCACAAGCATAGTCCGTCAGGAACTCGACCCATCGTCTCTGACGCATGTTGAGCTCCGGCTGGGACTGCAAATATGTCAAGCTCTTATGATCAGTAAAGAGCTCAAACTCCTCGCCATAGAGGTAATGCCTCCACATCTTCAGCGCAAAGATGATCGCTGCCAACTCAAGGTCGTGGGTGGGTTAATTCTGCTCATGGGGCTTCAACTGACGCGACGCGTAAGTCACAACCTTACCGTGCTGCATCAGGACGCAACCCACACCCAACTGCGATGCATCAGTGTAAACTGCGAACCCACCACTCCCAGACGGAAGGGTAAGAACTGGCGCTGAGGTGAGCCTTCGCTTCAACTCTAGGAAGCTCTCCTCGCAAGCAGGGGACCACTCGAACCGGACATCCTTCCGAGTGAGGCGGGTAAGAGGTACAGCTATCTTTGAGAAACCCTCGATAAACCTCCTGTAATAACCCGCCAAGCCCAGGAAGCTCCGAATCTCTGTGGGGTTCGACGGTCGACGCCAATTCGACACGGCGAGCGTCTTCTCTGGGTCCACAGATATGCCCTCGCCGGAAATCACATGGCCCAGAAAGGCCATACGCTCCAACCAGAACTCGCACTTGCTGAACTTGGCGAACAACTGATGTCTGGCCAAAGTCTCCAAGACAGTGCGGAGATGGTGAGCGTGCTCCTCTAGACTCCTCGAGTACACCAATATGTCATCGATGAATACTACCACAAAGGAGTCGAGGAAGGGCCGAAACACCCGGTTCATCAGATCCATGAAGGCCGTCGGTGCATTCGTCAACCCGAACGGCAGTACTCTGAACTCGTAGTGCCCATACCAGGTACGAAAGGCCGTCTTCAGAATGTCTGACTCCCGGATCTTCAGCTGATAGTAGCCCGAGCGGAGATCGATCTTAGAAAAGACCCGCGCTCCCTGGAGCTGGTCAAACAGATCATCAATCCGTGGCAAGGGGTACTTGTTCTTCACTGTCCGCTTGTTCAGCTGCCTGTAATCGATACAAAGCCGCAGCGAACCGTCCTTCTTCCAGACGAACAGAACAGGGGCTCCCCACGGAGAAACACTCGGACGTGCGAAGCCCTTCTCCAGCAACTCCTCCAACTGCTCCTTGAGCACCTTCAGCTCTGCAGGGGCCATCCGGTACGGAGCTCTCAAAATCGGCTCGGTCCCCGGAATCAGATTTATCTCAAACTCGATCGCGTGATCCGGCGGTAATCCTGGAAGATCATCGGGGAAAACCTCGGGATACTCTGCCACGACGGAGTCTGACTGATATCTGCCCGCAGCGGTGCATCCTCCTGAGCAATGTACGCCAGAAAGCCCTCGCATCCTCCTTGAAGGAGTCTCCACGCCTGGATGGACGACACGAACCCCAAAGGGGCTACGTCACGATCGCCCACAAACTAGAAGGACCTCCGACCCGGAAGGTGGAAAGACACCGACTTGGCAAAACAGTCGATGCTGGCGTGACTAGCTGCAAGCCAATCCATTCCCAGGATGGCATCAAAGTCCGTCATAGCTGTTATATATGTGTCACTTTTAACCTTCTGGTAACCGTTGGACCATTCTGGCAGTTTTTTGGTTTTTTTCATTTTTCGGTCGGAACCGCTAAAATTTTGGGCTGTTAGCTATCGCCTTGAGATTGAGGGCTCCGATTGAAAATCTAACTGCATATTATGTGTCCTGGTGCCATTCCAAGCCGCTCACGAAAATTTCATCGAATTCCGATAACGTTTCAGAATTTCACAGTTCCGGGGCGTATCCGAGTTTTGACCGAGCGAGAAGTCATTGGGAGAGTTGACTCGGTCAAAGTGGGCCCATGACTTGGTCAACCCTTTTTGTTTTTATTTGTGGTTAGGTTGACCCAAGTCAAAACCCACTTAACTCATCTAATCATGCCTTAAGCCCTAATTAACCTTGGTTAACATTAATCTAAGTGTTGACTTTATATAAGTGTAAGCTAAAAAGGTTCCTACACTATTCATCATCTTCTTCCTTGGAATTTCTCTATCCCCCTCTCTCTTTTTCTTAGTTTTGAGCCACCTAGAGGGCTTGGAACTTAAAACTCAAAGCATAGAAAGGTTAGATCCGGTCCCGATCTACACCCCGGTGTTTTCGGATTCGAATTCCGGCGTGTTTAGCCCCTTCTCCCCCTCTCTTTTCTCCCCTGATTTGAGCCATTTCAAGGGCTAAGGAAGAGCTTGGCGGTGGAGGTCTTTGGGGAGGTGTTTCGGTGCGCGGAGAGCAACCGAACTTCCTTTCCTTCCCTTGGTAAGCTCTTTTTCCTTCTTTTTTTGGCTTGGATGCTTGTTAGGAGGGTGGTTTTGAGGTTGGGTGGTGGTCGGCGGCTGTGGGTGGCTGTTGGTGGTGGTTGGGAGGCGGTTGGAGGCCATTGGTGGCCGGAGGGAGGAGGTTGGGCTGCTCGGGCAGGGTGGTTGGCTGTCCCGGGTAGGATGGCAGCGGGCGCAGCAGGCAGCGCATCAGGTGGCCGGGCGCGCGAGCGCGTGCGCGCGGGCGTGCGCTCGGGTGGTGCAGGGGGCGTGCTGGGCGCGCTGGGTAGGCTGGTAGCGCTGGCATGTAGGATGGCTGGCGAGGCGGGCGGGCTGAGCGAGCAGGGCAGGCAGGTGGGCAGTGCTCGGGCAGCAGGCGGGCAGTGCTCGGAGGGGCAGGCGAGCGGTGCTCGGGCCACTCGGTGATGCGCGCAGGCAGGCAGCGCGGGCAAGCAGCGCGGGCAGGCTGGCAGGCGCGCTGGGCGCGCGTTGCCGAGCGTGCGCGTGGGCGCTGGGTGAGGGTCCCGGGTTCTGGGCGCTGGGTCGCAGATGCTGGTCGCGGGTGCTGGGCGCCGGGCACTGGGCGCCGTGCGGGCAGAGAGCGCGCGGAGCGCTGCGCAGGGGCGCAGGGCATGCGGTGCGCGCGGGGCGAGTAGGGTGCGAGCGGGGAGTGTGAGCGGGCAGGTGTGCGGGCGCTGCGCTGGGGCGCAGTGCAGGCGGGCGCACGTGCGGGGCGCTGCGCTGGGGCGCAGTGCGGGCGGGCGCACGTGCGGGGCGCTGCGCTGGGGCGCAGTGCGCGCGGGTGCACCCGGGGCTGGTCGAGCCGGTGGTACGCGCGGGGTGCGCGCGGAGCGAGGCGGTGGCGCGCAGGGTGTGCGGGTGTGCACGCGGGTTGCTGCGCTGGGGCGCAGTGAGCGCGCGGTGCACCCGGGAGGTCTCGGCAGGGTGTCCGGGCGTGCGGGCTGGGCTCGGCAAGGCGTCTGGGGGCGCGGGCCAGGGCTCGGCTGTGCGCCCGAGGCGGGTGGTCGTGCGTGCGGCTGCCCGGTGGGTTCGGGAGTGAGTCGGGGTGCTCGGGCTAGCGTGCATACAGGCCGTATGTACGCTTGTCCGAGTGTTGTGTATTTTAATGTATTCTTGGGTTTAATTCTGTGTTATACTCACCGATTTAATTACCCTATCTTGCAAATCTTGACGGACGGACGCGCGACGACCCTACTACCGGTGAGTGGGACAATCCAACCCGGCAGGGAGGCGTTACATGCATTTGGGCGTGTACTGTCCTCCCCCGGGGCACCATAATTAATGTTAACTTGTGTAATATGAAAACTATGTAAGCATGATAATGTGTAGTATGCATGCCACCCTAGACTTTGTATGCTAGGGACTTGTACCCTTAGGACCCATATAAGAACCATGCATCCTGTTATCATGTTTCCATGTTAGGAAAACCTTGACTTATGCATGTTCCCATTTAGTTTAATTTGCATATATCAAATGCGAGCATGTGATTGTTAGCATGTATTAGTGAATATTATAGGGGAGGGGCCTCGCGAGGACAGCGGTGAGACCTGGGCTAGGGTACTCCGTGTTCCTTGTTTAGTTGTCGGGATGTCTTATATCGGGACCTCACGCTGCCCTCCCAAGGTTCTTTCCCCCGGTAATATTCCAACCTCTTTATTATGCATGTTCTCCGCATCCTGGTTATGCGCCCTGGAGGAATTCTGAGGAATTCATGACATTAGAGTTGTTGAGATGTGTTTGTAAGCGGATCCGAGTGGATCATATGCGATGGATAGGCCGATCTGTTCCCTTCGTTGGATCCTTTAGAGACCCGGCGTCGAGAGACTGTCCCGTGCAGGGGCTCCCATCAGTAGGCACCTCCTGATCTTGGACTCGGACTGTGCTGAATGTGGGAGTGGCCAAACAGCCTACGGAGTGGGGGAGAGACTATCGGTGGACCAAGGGCGACCATCAGCCTAGTCAGTCCCAATATCCTATGTCACCCATTGAGGGGTGAGGGTGAGGGTATAGTGGGTTGGCGATGTAGCGACCTACTGGATTGTTAGTCCCAATATCCTATGTCACCTATTGAGGGGTGAGGGTGAGGGTGTATGATTGTGTATGGATGATTATCAGGCTAATAAGTCCCAATATCCTATGTCACCTATTGAGGGGTGAGGGTGAGGGTGTAGTGGGTTGGCGATAGCGACCCACTGGCCTGTATAGCTGTTGCCATTTTGTGGCTTTTAATAATGTGATTGTGGAATAATAAGATCTGGTGGTTAATATATATTGTGATGCATGGGTTGTGCTGTTCACTGAGCGTGTGGCTCACCCCTCACATAATATTTTCTCTAGTGTCATCTGAGACGGATCTGGAGGAAGAGCTCCCCGAGGGACTTCATCAGTAGCGGAGTAGCGCCACGTCCCGCGAGTATCAGAGGCTATCAGCATCCCTTTTGCTTGTATGTATTATATTCCATGCTTGGGCACGCGTTTGTGTTGTATTTGGATGTCTTTGTATATATTGGCTCTCACAGGACAGTTGATTATGTATCGAGTCTGTAATATGTTTTTGATTTACAGACTCAGTTTTTAGCTTCCGCATTTGGTGTATATATCATGTCAGCCCTGCTTTTGTCTGTGTTGTCATTTTTAGCTGTTGTGTGAGTATGTTATTGAACTCCTGTTTATTGATATCATATATACACTTGCCGCGTCCCGGGGTCGGCCGGCCCTGGGGCGTGACAGTAGCGAGCTCCACCAACTCCACCGGAAACTCATGCTCCGCAACCACCACCGTACACCCTCGGTACACAGAACGGAGGAGAATACGGTCTCCTACGGGCAATGATATCTCCAGGATAGCATCTAAAGGGGCGGACGCCACGCCCGTCCGTCTCGCAAAAGCGGGAGACACGAACGAGTGTGTGGCTCCGGAATCAAACAACACATATGCAGGGAGCTGGGAGATCTGAACAATACCTCGCCACGCTGCCTGATGCCTGAGCCTCCTCTGCCGAAAGCGCTGCCACTCGGCCCTGGACAAACTGCGACTGAGGAGCAGGGGCACGCCTCGCCGGCTGCACTGGCTGCCTCCTCTGGTCAGCTCGGCCACCCTGTGGCTGCTGCTGCGGCTGGCGCTGAGGCTGCTGCTGCTGCTGGCGCTGCTGCTGGAACGGCTGCTGCTGCAACTGCTGCTGCTGCGGAGGCATCACGCGGGGTCGGCCAGCATCAGGGCAATTATACAAGATATGCCCGATGCGCTGACAGTGGTAACAGCGCCGCATCTCTGGTCGCTTGGCCTGGACTGGCACTGCTGCAATGGGTGTTGGTCCTCGCGCTGGCACCACATCTGCTGGAGGAGAGGCAGCCGCTAACTGATCAAAGCGGGGCCTCTTCTTCTTGCGTTGTCCCTGGTCCTGGCTCCTGGGAGGTCTCTGGTCTGCCGAAGGGGTCGCAACCCTCACGAGGATCCCGAGGTCTCGCTCGACTGTCTTCGCCCGAGACACCAAGTCAGAGTACCTCGTGAACGCCTCAGAGGTGACATGCACCCGAATGGCGCTGCTGAGACCAAGCTCAAAACGACGGCACCTCGTCTCCTCATCCATCACCAAGGCTGGGGCGAATCTGGAAAGCCTCGTGAAGCGCATGGAGTAGTCAGCGACAGACATAGAGCCCTGCGTCAGCTGCTCAAACTCCTGCATCACTATCTGGCGCATCGAGAACGGGAAGTACTCCTCCAGGAAATACCTCCGGAATCCCGCCCACAAAAGCTGCTCCACTCCCTCGGGGATGTCCACTGATCTAGTAGCCCACCAGTCGGCGGCGCTACCCTTCAGCATGAAGGTGGCCAGAGAGACTCGCTGGCAATCGGTGCAATGCATGGTCGAGAAGATCGTGTCCACCTCCATCAACCAACGCTCTGGGGCAAGGGGATCCGCCGTCTGGCCATGGAACTCGGGAGGGTGGAGCTTCAGAAAGGCAGCGAGGCCACTCTGATGCACTCACGCTGCAGCCTCCAGCCCCACCTCCCTCTCCTGGGGATCCTGAACTATCACCGCCGGAATCACCACGGGGACTGGGGGTACGTCGGGTACCACAAGCGGATCTGCCACCAAGGGGACCTGTGGAACTGCATCACGGGCCGCCCTCAGCTCCTGAATCTCTCTAGCCTGCTCAGCCAATACTCTAGTTTGGGCCTCCAGTGCCCTGGTCTGAGTCTCTACCAAATCCGCTATCCGCGCGAACGCTCACTCCCATGCAGGAGGCTCCTACGCCGATCCTCGCCTCACAGCCGTGGACTCTCCAGTAGCATCCTCGCCTCTGGTAGGTCCGGAAACCTCCAAAGGTCGAGAGGGACCACGTCCGCGCCGTTCTCTGCGAGGAGGCATATCAGCAACCTAAGAAAACCAGACACTAGGATCAGAATACTCATATAGAAATCCTAGGACTCATCTCTACGAAAAAGAAGACAATTGGCTCTGACAGGACCAGGCTCTGATACCAACTTTTGTCACGCCCCAGGGCGGCCGTCCCCGGGACGCGGCAAGTGTATACATGATATCAGCAGTCTATACAGGAGATCAATAATATACTCTAAACAACAACTAAAATGACAACACAGACGAAAGCGAGGCTGACATGATATATACACAGATAGCGGAAGCTAAAAGACTGAGTCTGTAATTCAAAAACATACTACAGACTCGATACATAATCAATTGTCCTGTGAGAGCCAATATACACACATACATCCAAATAATATACAAACGAGTGCCCAAGCACGGAAATATAATACATACAATCAAAAGAAAGGATGCTGATGGCCTCAAATACTCGCGGGACGTGGCGCTGCTCTGCTACTGATGAAGTCGCTCGGGAAGATCCTCCTTCAGATCCGACTCAGTGATAACTGTGGAAAAATATATATGCGAGGGGTGAGCCACACGCTCAGTGAATAGCACAACCCATGCATCACAATTTATATTAACCACAAATAATTAATCAAGCCTCAAAGTGGCAGGAACTACACAATCCAGTGGGTCGCTACATCGCCGACCCACCACACCCTCACCCTCACCCCTCAATAGGTGACATAGGATATTGGGACTGACTAGGCTGTTAATCACCCTTGGTCCACCGATAGTCTCTCCTCCACTCCGTAGCCGCTTGGCCTACTCCCACACTTCAGCACAGTCCGAATCCAAATCAGGAGGTACCTACTGATGGGAGCCCTCTCACGGGATGGCCTTTCTAACGCTGGGGCAGTCTCTATACGGATCCAATGAAGGGAACAGAAACAGCCTATCTATAAGCATACGATCCACTCGGATCCGCCGACACCGATCTCAACTTATAAATGTCATGAATTCTTCATGATTCCTCCAGGGCGCATAACTAAGATGCGGGGAGACATATATTATAATATTATCGGGAAAAGAAACCTTGGGGGGGCACCATGAGGTCCCGACATAGGATATCCCGACAACCAAACAAGGAACACGGAGTACCCTAGTCCGGGTCTCAATGTTGACCTCGCATGGCCCCTTATAATATTCCCTAAGGCATGCTTAAAATACCATAAGTTCACATTTAATTTAATAAATTAAACTAGTAGGACACATGCATAGGTCGAGGCTTCCTAGCATGAGAACATGGTGACAGGATGCATGGCTCTTACACATATCGTAAGGGTGCAAGTCCCTAACATACAAAGTCTAGGGTAGCATGCATATTTCATATTAATCATGCTTGCATAGATTACATATTAAACAAGTTCATATTAAACTATGGTGCCCCAGGGGAGGACGGTATACGCCCAAGTGCATATAGCGCCTCCCTACTGGGTTGGATTGTCCCACTCACCAATAACCGGGTCATCCCGCGACCGTCCATCAAGATCTGCAAGACAGGGTAATCAACTCGGTGAGTAAAATACCCAAATATATATAAAAATACATTAAAAAAATACACAACCCTCGGACAAGCGTACATACGGCCTGTACGCCCGCGAGTCCGAGCACCCCGACTCACTCCCAAACCCCCTGGCAGCTGTACGCACGGCCACCCGACCCAGGCGCACAGCCGCGCGCCCAGACGCACTGCCGAGCCCCTGCCCGCATGCCCGGACACGCTGCCGAGCCCCTCGGGTGCACCGCGCGCTCACTGCGCCCCAGCGCAGCAACTCGCGCACACACCCTCACGCCCTGCGCCCCAGCGCAGCACCCCACGCGCACCACCCGCGCGCACCCCGCGCGCACCACCCACTCGCCTCACCGCGCGCGCACAGCACGCCCTGCGCCTTTGCGCAGCGCTCCACGCGCACGCCCCCGCACGGCCCCCTGCGCGCAGCACCCGCACGTGGCCCCGCGCGCACTGCGCCTCTGCGCAGCGCCCCCGCACAGCGCCCAGCGCGCAGCACCCGCACAGTCCTACTCCACCCGCGCGCACGCCCGCCCGCACGCGCGCGTGCCTTGCCAGCCTGCTCTGCCCGCCCTGCCTGCCAGCCCGCTTGCCTACGCTGCCAGCCTACCCGAGACAACCCTACCATCTCCCCGACGGCCACCAATGGCCACCAGCAGCCACCAACCGACACCAATAGCCACCAACAGCCATGCATACCCCAAAAACACCTCCTAAACATGCATCTAAACAAGAATGTAAGGAAAGGAAGCTTACCCTAGGAGAGGAAGAGATGGGGAGGAAGACGGGTGCTCTTCGCGCACCGATTCGCCACCTCCAAGACCACCACCACCAAGATCTCCACTCAGCCAAAGCAAGGCTGAAAACAGAGGAGAAAAGAGGGTATGAGAGGGGGTCACACATGTGGGAACTCGAATCCGAGACCAACGGAAGGTAGATCGGGTCCTTACCTATCCTTTCTCTTCTTAGGGTTTGTTATTCCAACCACCTTAGCTAGGTCATATGGGGCTTTTAAAGAGAGGGAGAGAGAGAGAAATTTTGGAGAAGATGATGAATAGTGGGGGGGGGGGGTTTGAAGTCGTGGGATTTATTTATCCTCACACACACACCACACACTCTCACACCCTCAATTAGATTAGGTTTAAGTGAGGATTAGTGAGGTTTAAGTGCACTTTGACTTGGGTTAACCCATCCACACTAGAAAACAAAAGGGTTTGACCAAGTCATGGGCCCACATTTGACCAAGTCAAGTCTCCCAATGACTTCTCGCTCGGTCAAAACCCGTATACGCTTCGGAACTGTGAAATTCTGAAACGTTACCAGAATTCGATGAAATTTTTGGGAGTGGCTTGAAATTGCACCAGGACACATAATATGCAGTTAGATTTTTAATCGGAGTCCTCAAACTCAGGGCGACAGCCAACAGTCCAAAATTTTAGCGGTTCCGATCGAAAAACGAAAAAAACCAAAAAAACTGCCAGAATGTCCCAATGGTTACCATAAGGCAAAAAGTGACACATATATAACAATAGTAGTGCAGTTAGACTTGTGTGGTTAAGGGATCAATTTGCATATAAGTTGGTTGAGTTGTCTGACAATCATATCGATTGCGCTGTTAGAGCGTACCTGCTCTTCTTGTTAGGATGTACATTGTTTAGTGATAAGACTGGCATCACTGTCCCTGTTGCATATCTCAATTTTTTGACAGAGATCTCGGATATTAGTTCATACGGATGGGGAGATGGTGCACTTGCTCAACTCTATCGACAACTAGGGATCGCATCTCATGTGAAAGCGAAGCAAATATTTGGTTATCTCATACTTTTAGAGGTACTCATAGTGTTCCACATTATATGAATTTTTGTTTGAATGGTTGATTGATGCTAATAATTGTGATTTTTTTCATAACTCACATTATCGTGTGCTATTTAGGTGTGGATCTACGAGCACCTCCCATTTTTTAGACCAGTGCCAAATCAAATGTACAATGAGCAAAACCCCCGATCGGATCAATGGAGACGTTACCGTCATGTACCTAGTTTGCAGAAGAATTCAATAGATGTAATTCGGGAGATCCTCGACATGGCGACAGTTGACCAGGTATTCCTTTTACATAATTTGTGATTTATGGGTAATGTTTATATAATAATGGTTGCTCATCACTGTGTGTAGTTTGATTTCGATCCCTACCGCTCTGTTCGTGATCGTAGACCACTTGAGGAGTACGCCTTCTACAAGGGGTGTTTGTGTGTTCATCATTTTTTTGAGCCATATATGCCAGATCAAGTACTACGCCAACTAGGGCACATTCAGATTATACCAAAACTACCAATCCGCCCTCTGGGAGTTGTTCGACGATCACGTGGTGTTAATAGCTATAGGGCTGATTATGGTGGCTCAGTTGAGCAGCTAGAGCAATGGGAGGATCAGGTCTTTAGCACAGCTACGAGGGGAGATCCATTACGTATACCGTGTGAATCAGTGACTAGGTACATGGAGTGGTTTGAGAGGATGAGTCATAGGTTCGTACAGAACCCTCAAAACAGGAAACTGTCGCTCATGACCCCTGATGTCGATGTTAATGCGGTAATGTCTTACATCTAGAATATGCTATTTTTAATTATGTCATTAGAGACTTGGTATTGAATGCCCTCTGATTTTTTCTATAGCATACCATCGCTATTCGCCATCTGGAATTAATTTTGGTTAGGGGAACCACCATTTCGACAGCACAAAGAGTGGCTCGAGAGGTTATTCAATATCTACAAGATGGCACAGCTCTGGACGATGCGGCGACAACAGCTTGTAGGATGAAGAAAAGGCGGCATGACCAACATTGATGCTTGTTTCCTTGAGTATTTTGTGATTTGAATGCATCATTTTGTACGTACAGGGTTCACCAACAATTAGAATCCTTTAAACAAGTAAAATGTATGTGATGTTCTAGTGTTATCAAATTATTGAGTAATTATAAATGTGTGTGAAAGGTTCCAGTTTATTGGAGGGTTTTATGTATGTGAACGAATCAATTACAAATGTGTGTGAAATGCTCACATGTTGTCTTAAAGTATTCATAAGTGGTGTTAGTTCTCCAAATGGATAATAAAATCCCAAAATGTGCAGGTCAACGTAGGATTTGTTAGGCAAAGAAATATAGACTTCATATGCATATCGTCAAACTGTGTGGTCATTGGGAGACGTAAAAGTTGTAAACTCCAGGTCGACAGGTATTTAGTCGACTGGATGTACAAGTGGGCGGCGAATAGTCAGTCAAACTGGAGATTTTTTAATGTGGATTTTTGAAACACCAGCTTGACAAAAGGTATGTCGATATATTATATAAGAGCTCGACCACTTTTCAGTCAAACTGGAGTACAAAATGAGCGGATTAACCCAAAGAACGACCACTTCTCATCTCAGTCAACCCGAGCTTTGTTCGTCGACTTCCCTTTCGGCGATCCTCGTTCGACAAACCTTCTGTCGACCAAATGTATATCCGGATGACAAAAGGTCAGTCGACCTGGAGATTTTTTACATTGGAATTTTGAAACACAGGTTCGACAAAAGGTTTGTCGAAATTCTTCAAATAGTTCGACAAGAAGAAAGTCGAACTGGACTTAAAACGAAGAGATCCTTCAACCCAAAGAACGATGACATCTCAGTCAACCCGAGCAATGTACGTCGACTTTCCTTCCGACAACCATCGTTCGACAGACCTCTTGTCGACCCTATGTGTTTGAGGACGACTAAAATGCTGTCGACCTGGAGTTTTTTACATTGGATTTTTGAAACACGGGTTCGACAAAATATTTGTCGACCTTCTTGAAATAGGTCGACCACAGCGAAGTCGAACTAGACTTAAAACAAAGACCTTCAACCCAAAAGAATGACGACTTCTCAGTCAACCCGAGTTTCGTACGTCGACTTCACTTTCGGCGACCTGCGTTTGACGGACCTATAGTCGAACAGATCTATAAGTGAGCGACGTACAGTCTGTCGACCTGGAGATTTTTTTACTGTGATTTTTTGAAACAGCCGTTCGACAAACGGTTTGTCGATAGACAGTGTGACAGGTCAACTATATGGAAGTCGAACTGGACTACAAAAATGGAGAGATCATTCAGACCAAAGACTGGCGCCTTCTCAGTCAACCCAAGCACTGTACGTCGACTTCGATTTTGGCGACCCTGGTCGACGGACCTTTAGTCGACCTCATGTATAAGTGGGTGACGAACATTCTGTCGACCTGGAGATTTTTTCCAAAGATTTGTGAAAACAAATGTTCGACAACGGGTTTGTCGATGAGTTTTATAACTACTCGACAAACATCCTGTCGTTCTGATGTGTTAGTGGGCGACTATTAGTCTGTCGACATGGAGATTTTATAACAGTGGGTGAATTTTCAAAATCAATAACTTCAATGTATTTTGTATAAAATGAGAACACAATAAGATAGAATATAAGACTATTTTATTTACTGTCTATGGTCATTTACATCAACACTTCCCCCATATCATTTCACACTTTCTATGCTAGGTACTAACAAGAGATATACATCACCACTGCACTACCTATTACATTGTCTATACAAAATGAGCTTCAAGACATTTACATAATCAATGGACTTCTCCTGTGAACATTGCCTATACAAAATGACATACCCTTATACATTTGTCTATACAAAATGATTCACAATGGCAAATTTGTGTAAGTCTTACAAAAAATACCAAAGCTTACACTTGTTGGGTATTATGTGTGCACCATATACATTGAATGGACACATATGCTAGTGTCCTAATTAAGATCAATAACATCTACCACTGCTACATCAATACCTGCAAGAGCTTTGAATCGATGCATCCTATCTTCGTATGGTATTACCCATGTACTCGCCACATCAAGACGAAAACGATCCCACGTTCGGGCAGCTGGAGGTAGTGGAGCGTTTGATTTGAGCTCCAAACCGACGAAGTGACATCCACGAACGTAACCGATTAAGAGGATCCGATGATGCTGATTGGTGGGGGTGGATCTCTTAATGGGAAAAAGGTGAGACATTGAGATTTGGATATATGCACAACCACGACCTTATAACATGAAGCTATCACAAACCCCATGTCTGGCATTGACATCCAATGCTCTTTGTCTGCAAAGGTCGATTGACAATGGAGAATGTTCTTCAACTCTTCAACTCGACCCAACCCATATAACACCCTCATGTACATATCTGGATGTTGCTCAATCTCCAAAAGGAGATCGTTCCTCACATCTCTCCACCCTTCATTTGCCATACCCAAGAAAGATGCAACCACCCTAAAGCCACAATGACCATCCCCAATGACGTCATATATGCTACTGATGAACGGGCTTAGGAATGGTGGGAATTCGGCCATGTATTTCTCACCTTCGATGGCTCGATTCCGAAGAACCCTTCCCCTTTGCACGACCATCTTCGGTCGTTTACATTGTTTGGGATTTGATGCTTCTGAGGCTTGCATGGGAATAACTGGATCAACTGAATTTAATCTCTGCACCGACTGAAGGACATACTCAAAGCCACTAGGAGATCGTTTGGTTGATTCTTCCGCAAGGGCTTTAGCTCTTTTTTTCCCGCTCCTCTTTCGACCCTTTGTGTTCACCTTCACAACGGGCTCTAAAAGGAGAGTGGCAGTTGGGTCACTCAATTTTTTCAACACTTTCTTGATCTCCTTTTGTTGTATGATGTTTCCATCGGTGAAGCGTTTGAAAAGCATATCAATCTCCGGGCTAATATCGACCTCATCAGCGAAGTCCTCGATCAACGGTGTAATCCCAAGTTTTTGCCAAAATGGATGAATCTCTGAAATTGGTATGGTACCACCATTTGGCCTGTATCCCGCGATCATATGGGCGCAAGGTAATCCACAGCTTGAGTACAAGGCATGACCACATATGCTCTCGCATTGATCTACTCCATCACTTGCACATATCTCCATCTGCAACTTTTGAAGGGCATAAATGGAGACTACACCAACAAGATGTCGGAATAGATACCCTTGAAACCTGTGTGGAATCTTTGTAAGACTCTCTTCGAAGGAAGCCCTGATATCTGAAATCTGCAACTCCAACAAATTGTGGATCATCTGCCACGAGCTCACAAAATTGTGAGTGGATGTTTGCAATGCCCTCTTCAGCTTTGAATGGTGACTTTCAACGTGGTTAGTTGATGTGTTACCAAGGTGCATTTGCCTATCGATCCAGGCGGTAACAAACCTTTCTCTGTGCTTGTCTAACCAAGTGGCATGAAGGTATGACAGTACATTTGGATATGCACGGTACTCATCTTCGAGAAGTTGCAATTTTCTATAGAAATCCGCCTCGGTGAATGACTTCATCACATCAGCCCAGGATCCCATGAATGCGTCCCATGTTTCTACATCAGAAAACTCTTTTCTACAATTTTTCACCACGTTCTTCGTAATGTGAACGCGACACAGGAGATTTACTGTCGACGGAAACACTACAGATATAGCCTTCATCAATCCAAGTTCGTGGTCAGTGATGATTACCTTTGGGGGGGTTGCACCATCAAATACTGAATTGAAGCACCCCATCGCCCATGTGTAATTCTCTTCCTTTTCTGCACTCAAATACACAAAAGCAGCAGCAAAAGTCTTGCCTGTCGAAGTGACCCCCACTATCTCCAATAGTGGCATTCTATATCGGTTCGTTTTGTAAGTGCAGTCAATCATAAACACAAATAGGAAATGCTTTCACTAGCTCGACAGATGTAGGATGAGCAAAAAAAATCTCTGACACGATCTCAGCCTCCTCTTGTGCTCGATGCCGCTCAATATACCCATGCTCGTAGATTAACTTCATCAATTTTGCACATGTGTACAACCACAAGTCTCATGGACCCTCAATTTTGCCCGAGCATTATATATGTTCTTTATTGAGCTAACATTGGTGGGATCTCTGTTCTTCAGGTGGGTTAGGATAATGCGAGGTCGCATACCACTCAATGACATCCCCTCTAACATAGTATATTCATCATCCATCAACTTCCCAGCGAATGAGTGACCCTCAAAGTAGACAATGAGTGGATGATTATGTAACCCACATAGAACTCTTAATAACCATCTTCCTGAATTTTTGATGGAGCGCAACTTGAAAGGACAACCACTCTTCTTCGTACCAGTTTGGCGGCGCTTCTTTATTTTTTTCTTCTCGGTGTCTTCCAATCCAGTGTCTTTCGTGCTTGGACGATTGTCAAACTTACCCGCTCTTTCACATATGAGATCCACTTGGGTTGATCTACAGGAGTCTGCTTGATGCGACCTCCCAATGACTACAATGACTCCGATGTTTCTACCTACTCTTTTAACCCAATCAATTAGCTCCGCTCTATTGTCAAAGCTCTGAAACAATGACGAATTCATTTATATTCAGGTGACCAGGAAGTATCAAGAATCGTATATCTACAAATGGTTCTGTTGACATTACCAAGGATGTAGAAAAATGCTCGGTGGTGTCAATGTTGGCGATCACCTCATTGGATATGGCCTCCCTCTCCTCTTGCATGGACACCTCAACATCTTCAACAATAGGCATTACATACTTCTGCAATTGCTATAAAACATAGGCCATCATGTACTTGTATTTTTTCAATATAGAAAAAATAAAGATTAGGAGATATAAAGACAAACCTCAGTGCCCATACTTCAAATTCCTGTGGTGTGTCTGGATATTGAATATATCAACATAAACCGTGTAACTCCAAATCCTATAAAAACATTTCATTGAGAAATAATTTAATACAAATGGTTAGTAAGTACATAAAATAAATTTAATCACTATAACTATAGCCAACCATCAACAAATAACCCTACAATCACCACCTTCCACACCATGACCACAACACCACCACAAATCCCCTAACAACCATCACCACCACCAACACTACAATGAACTACACATTACACACAAATGAATCACCCTCCAACACCATCCCAACTACTACAACCCTACACCCTAAAAATACAGTCATTTTGGAACCCACAAACCCTAAACAAGCATCACCAATGCCAAAACACCATTGGCAACCAATTTGTTTTTTTATAAAAACAGAGGATGAAGCATGGATACTCACCTAAGTGAAGGGTTTGGATTAAGGTATCGATTTATACAATAGAGAATCGCTGGATAGTTTGTGCAATGTCAATGGGAGGGTCGCCGGAGGGTGAATGGGCTTCCGACCGGTGCCGTCGATGGCGGACGTCGCGGTCGACGGCGAGGAAATGCACGGTGAGAGAGAGAGGAAATGGGTTTGGGGTTTTTCACTTCATTAGGTTGGTGGGAACAGAGAACCTTATTTTTGGGTTGGTGGGGAGAGGTGGTTGGTGTTTTTAGTGGCAAAGAATAAGGAGTGCATCTAATATTTATTTTTATTTTAGGTTGGTGATAATAGGTAAATGGTGTGTGGGGATAGTCGCCCCCAACTTATAATTCCGGGTGCTTCGGGGATCTCTGAGTTATTTTTTGGTCCATGAAACATCTGAGTTTATTTTTACGTCTGCAGACTCCATTAATATTATTTTTGAATCCTTCTGCCAGTTAAGTCCACCATTATAATTTTTATTTTTATCTTTCATTATTCACCGTCTGAGTAAATTGTTAACATGTTTGTGTATGTTGTTAACAGGTTTGTGAACATTGTTAAACTGTTTGTATACACTGTTAATATATTTGTGTATACTATTAAACTGTCTGTATACATTGTTGGGTTTTACACATTGTTAATTTTTTTTATTATGATATATAATGTAACATGATGAATCAAATTTGACACGCACAAAGGGAATGCTTGATTGTTTGTGTAGATGGGGGAGGGAGAGGGGGGCAAAAAATGTGATGACATGGGCAAATTTGAAAGAAAAAGGAAAAAAAATAACATTCGTTCTATGAAAGGACTCAAAAATAATACTTTAACTAATTTAGGAATCTAACAATAAATTTAGATATTCTAAGGACTTAAAAATAATTCAAGGATTCCTTGAAAGACAAAAAATTAATTTTTTTTTTTTTTTTTTTTGAGATAAATGGTAGGCATCCACTTAATATTAAGAAGAGTCTAACTGAAAAAAATACACAAACTAATCAGACCAAGTAAGAGAGAATCTGACTTAGGTCCGACAATTAAAAAAAAGTTAAAAAAAAGGGTTTTTTAAGATTGAAACAAAAGTAAAGAGTGATATTATACTCAATGCATTTTATGTAGTCATATACATTATGATAGTGTGATATATGTTGTGCTATCGTAGTGTATAGGCTTTATTGTAGTACATGAAAGTTAAAAAAAATTCACTCAAAAAAATATACTATTGTATTTAAGTATATATTTTATTTCGTATAACAACTTAACAACATGTAATTCTATAGACTGAGTGTGTAATTTTTTTAATTAAAGAAAAATGGTATAGATTATGGATGGGGCTACAGGTAAGGCTAAGTGTCATTTTAAAAAGAAAAATGTTATAATTGATCATTTTTTAGGCCCATTTTCAATTCATATTGATATTTAAAAAAAATATTATCTAATAAGTTATGTAGTTTTATAAAAGATTAAATATTTACTCTAATGAATAGTATGAACTCATGTATAAGAAATGTAAAAAAATTGTATCAAGCATAAATTCTATTAAGTATCTCGTTAATTGAGTATGGGTAATTAATTTGACTGTCGGTTGAAAAAAATGATTGTGTATAACCGCGTTAAAAAAATACCACTACTAAATAATTTAATGGTGTTGATGAACATATTTAGAAAAAAATTAAATAGAGTAATAATATGCAAAATAAAATTAGATATTTTAATGATGAAAAAACTAATTAATTAAAAATTAATTTTATATTATTTGTGATACGATGTATATATATATATTAATGGAGTTTTTATTATGCATTATGAGTAATGTTCTTTAAGCCCCCTCAGAAAGGGAAAAAAAAAAAATTCCTGGTTCTGTGTCTGGGTCATATGGATCTCGACATGTCTCGTGACTAGTCTTGTTTTCATTTCTCTTTAGACTTGACCTTTTATTATGAATAAAATTAGGGAAAAATCTTCTTAACTCCTGACATCTTTTTAAAATTACAAAAAGTTTCTCTAAAATAAAAAAAAATCATCCTATGCCCCCAAAAAGCATATATGATTAACGAATTTAGTCCCCTAGTCAAGAGTATATTGAAATAAGTTCTCAAAAACTTACTAAAATTGGATTCAGTCCCTACAAACTTTATTAAATCACATTTAGTTCTTTTGTAAGATAAAAATACCCCTGTCATTTTTCAACAACCCCATCTTTTAAAATGTCATTCTCATTTGTAAAAAAAATATCGATCAAACATCATTTGATCTATAAAATTGAATCATTTTTCAACATTTTCACCTCCTTAATCTCATTACAGACTCTGAACAAAAAAAATCACAGCTTCATCAACTCCATTACAAAATCAGTAGAGAAAACAATTTAAAAAATTAATCAAAATTCTATAATGCTTTCTTAATTCAAAATTAGTAACAATAAAAAGCATAACACCTTGATTATAAAACTATAATTTATTTTATAAAATTTAAATAAATCAGTATATATTTTTAGATAATCACATGGATTTTTTATGATTTTAAGAAGATTTCAGGGAGTTAAGATGATTTTTAAATTTCTCAGGGACTTTTTTCGATTTTCATAAGTTTTCAAGGAGTTATATCGATTTTTTTCAACAAAGAAAATAAATTTTAAAAGGGTATAACAGTAATTTATTATGCATAGTTAGGGTTAACCACACATCTAGATAGTTATAAGGACTAAAATAAATATTATATAATAAGATAGGGACATGAAAGAATTTATCAATTTTATAAGGACTTTTTCTGATTTTCATAAGTTTCTGGGGAGCTCGATTGATTTGTCCCTTAAAATTATTATAAAGTCAAGTGATTATAGTTTTTGTTAGAAAAAAAAAAAACCTCCATAAGGCATAAAGAAAAAAAAAAACGACAACCCAGCCACCCATAACGCGATCCACAACAGTCTCTCCATTCCCTGAGAGAGTGCTCCGAAATTTACAAAGATGCCATCGCCAATCCAAAACCCTCGCCTCCTCCTCTCCCACTGCCGCCTCCACTCCCCCTTCCCGCCAAAACCCCACCCCACCGTCTCCCGCCACATCCACCGCCCCAGCCGCCCCCTCCTCCGCGCCTCCTCCGCCACCCAACAACCCCTAGCCACCCCCTCCACCACCACACCCGCCTCCTCCGACATCCTCTCCGTCCGCGAGTCCATCCTCTCCCGCCGCAAAACGGTGACGGAGGTCGCCGGCGAGTACCTCGACCGGCTCCGCCGGACGGAGCCCCTCATCCGGAGCTTCGTCCACGTGGCGGACGAGGAGGCGGTGATGAGGCAGGCGGCGGAGATCGACGGGAGGGTGGAGAGGGGAGAGGAGGTCGGCGAGCTGGCTGGGGTTCTTGTCGGGGTGAAGGACAACATTTGCACGGCGGATATGCCATCGACGGGCGGGTCGAGGATACTGGAGGGGTACAGGCCGGCGTTCGACGCGACGGCCATCGGACGGTTGAGGGAGCGCGGGGCGATCATTGTGGGGAAGACGAATCTCGACGAGTTCGGGATGGGGAGCAGCACGGAAGCTTCGGGTTTTCAGGTTCAGATTGTTTCAATTTTTTTTTCATTTTTAATTGAAATTCAGTTCTTTTTTTTGGATTTGTAGGTGGGTCTGTGGTTTATCTATTTCTTTAGATAGATTAGCCCAAAAAGGTGGTCTTTTTTTGAACAAGGATTCAATAAAATGACAAAATGTTAGGGACAATCATTCCTGTAGTCACTTTTACAGTTCGTTTTGAAATTTTTTGAAGGTACCGTTATAAAAATGAAGTATTTATTTGAATAACATGAATGCATACCTTTTTGCAAATTTCTAATTTAGTATTTACTAGCCTAACCCAAAATGTAGGGTAGAGGGGAGTGGGGACTGCTAGAATGACTGCAAGAATGGCTCAGAGTATCAACGCCTTTTCAATATTTAGAATTGTTTCATTTCTTCAGTTTTTGAAATTGGGTCCTTATTTTTGGATTTTGTTGGGTTTTGTGCTTTAGTTGCTTCTTTAGATATTAGGCCAAAAAGATGGTCTTTTTTGAGGTGTATTTTTTTTTTCAATAGGTCAAAGTGTATCATTTGTTCACCCATTCAATTGAAATTCAATATTATTTGTGGATTTTTAGGCGGGTTTATAGTTTAGTTGGTTCTTTGGATAGATTAGCACCAAACAATGTAATTTTTTGGTTTTGTTTTATAATGTTTTGCTTAATTTTTGCCTACATTACTGTATTGTATGCTGTTCCATATAAGTTGTTCCTTTGTTCTTTGTTGTCATCAACCATTATATAAATACTTATTAAAAAAATTCATCTTGGTGTCTGCATCCATTTCATTAGTAGGTGACTGCAAACCCATGGGATACGTCACGAGTCCCAGGAGGATCATCCGGTGGGTCGGCTTCTGCAGTTTCAGCCAGGCAATGCATGGTCTCCCTTGGGAGTGACACCGGTGGCAGTGTCAGGCAGCCTGCATCTTTCTGTGGTGTTGTTGGAATGAAACCGACCTATGGGCGTGTCTCCCGGTTTGGGCTCATGGCGTATGCTTCTTCATTGGACGTCATCGGATGTTTCAGCTCATCTGTCACTGACACCGCGATTCTTCTCCGTGCAATTTCTGGCTACGATAGATTCGATGCTACTAGCAGCAACCATGTAAATCTTATCAGTACACATTTGTTGTTCCTTTGTTAGGAATAATTAGTTTTATGTGTTTTTCTTTCTGTAAAATCAGCCATGCTTTTGAGCAGCATCAGTTATTTGCCTGTGATGTTGGTCATTTATTAAAATGCAACTTGTATTTTTGGTTGATTCTTATATATCAGGAGGTCCCTGACTACGCATCTCAGTTGGTTTCTGTGGATCATTTTGAATCTAAACCTTTAAAGGGTTTGCGGGTGGGGATGATCTGTGAAACCCTTGGTGATGGTGTTGATATAGGAGTAGTGTCGTCTATCCAAGCAGCTTCTGTACACTTGGAAGAGCTGGGATGCACTGTGACTGAGGTTTTCTTGTTGTCCACAAGACTTGCATGTGTGAAAGTTATTCTTTATTGGCAAATTGATGCGGCTCTTCTTTTTCTTGGAATTCATCTGATTACAATTATTGCAGGTTTCAATGCCTTCTTTCTCCCTTGGATTACCAGCCTATTATATTCTTGCCACATCTGAATCATCTTCAAATTTATCACGTTATGATGGTGTAAGGTAATTGCCAAGTTGATTTTCAAAAATATTATATTTCAAATGGCTGCTCGACAGATGGTGCATCTGGGAACTACTTTAGCTTAGAAAACTGTATGTATTTCTTCATCAGATATGGAAATCAAGTTGCAGCTGATGAAATAAATTCTCTGTATGGAGATTCTCGTGCCAACGGATTTGGTCCTGAGGTGTGAGCATCAGACGTTCTTTGTTCATGAACAGAGTGTGTTTACATCAGATTGCAAATATGTGATAGCTCAATTAGCAGTGATAAACTGAAAATCACATCTTCTTTAGGTCAAAATGAGAATCTTGATGGGAACATATGCACTATCTGCTGGCTACTATGATGCCTATTATAAACGCGCACAACAGGTATGACCGTACAATTCAATCTTAATGAATTTCCCTTGTCACAGGATACAACATTTATAATCCATCTTCCACCAGTCATGTTTCATGCTTTCTATAAATTCAGAATTTTAAAAGGAAATATATGATTTATATAGTGCTTCAGGTGAGGACCTTGGTTCGGAAAAGTTTCAAGGCAGCACTGGAACAAAATGACATTCTCATTTCACCTGCTGCACCGACACCTGCTTATAAAATAGGTACAGCACTTTGAGCATCTTCCTCTAATACACGTCTTAGGTTTCCTGTTACATAGCTTTGCTATGCTGTTTTCAGGTGAAAAGACAAATGATCCATTGGCTATGTATGCTGGTGACACAATGACTGTAAGCACTTTGGGATGCCATTATTATTGTCATTTTAAGCCGACTTGCATTTTAAATAATTGTAAATTAACTATCCAAGGGATTGCCATATAACAAGGGCTCCTTTGTGCCAATGCTTAGAAGATATGTTTTACTATGCATGTTTACATCAAAATATAATCTTCTTTACCCACATTTCTATCTTCTGAAATTCACACAGATTTCTGTTCCGTTGTTGTAACTTAACCAGATTGGTAGGCAAGGCAAACATATCACAGAGATTTAACAGAACATAAGATATATGTAATACTGTCTAAGTCAGCATTATTAAAATATGTTAATGCAAAATGTTTTCCATCTCACATGGTGAATAAGTTATCCAGATGTGATAGCACAAGATTCTAGGTGAATGAATATCCCAAATTCACGTAATGTGGTGAAAAGCCATATCAATGAAGAGTTTTTGAATTCTGATTGATGAAAAGGTATGCACTACTGCACGATCAGGGGTTGTTCATCACCAGATTATAAAATAATTCTAGAAGCATTTGGAGGGATGGATGAGTCGGTTCCTTGGCCTTGGAGGTAAACTCACCCTTCTTCAGGCGGTCCTCTTCAATCTCCCAATATTCAACGTCCCAATATTCTTCCTTTCGCTTTTCATAATTCCAAAAGGGGTGGTCTGCCGCTTAGATGGGATTTGTCGACTCTTCCTTTGGAATGGTGTTAACGCTGTTGCTAAAAAGGTCCATCTGGTAAAGTGGGACGTGGTGTGTAGTAGCAAGAAGTCTGCGGGCGCAGGCATTCTTATTCTTGAAGACATGAATGGTGCTCTACTCAGTAAGTGGCTGTGGAGGTGGCTCAATTATCCAGATTCGATGTGGTGTAGGGTGGTTCATGAGAGATATGGGACTGGTGGTTCCTGTCTTCCTCGGATAAATGCCAGATCCTCTCAACTTTGGCTGGGCCTCATGGCCAGTGCAGTTGGCTTTGTGGAGGGAATTATATGGCAGATCGGCTCGGGAAGGGAGGTTCGGTTTTGGCAAGATTTGTGGATTGGCGAGCATCCCCTGTTTGATTCATTCCCTCTGATCTGTGCCATTGTTTCTGTTCAGGAGGGGCCTGCCCGTCAAAATTCTGGTGCCTTAGGGGTGAAGTAGGTTTTTGGGATGTGCAAGTTTGTCGCAATTTACATGAGGATGAGATAGACAGCTACCTCAGCCTTTTGGAACTGCTTCAGCCCATCATCCTGAAAGAGAACGTCCATGATGTATTATGCTGGGTGCCCAATCTCTGGGGGCGCTTCTTGGTAGTAGTTGTTCCGTGTGGATGCGTAGGGGGATGCTGGTGGCTGATGGGGATGCTCAGAAATGGAAGGAAATCTGATCTTTCAAATTTCCTTTGAAGGTTAAGACCTTCACTTGGCTTGTATACCTACGCAAAATTTCACAAAAGACTACCATGTGAAGTGGTGCCAGTTATGGACAGGACTTGTGTCATGTGTGGCGCTGATACGGAGATGATATACGGAGACGATCTATCATCTGTTTATTCTTTGCCTGATGGCTAGAAGGGTCTGGGGGTGGGATTGATGTAAATTTTCAGTCCTTGGAGGGCAGTTGAAGGTTATGGTCACCTGGGAATAGAAGTGTGAAGGTTAAGATCTCGTAATCGTTTGCTCCAGTAGTCGTTTGGTCCATCTGAATTTCTAGAAATCAGGTTCTGTTCAGTGCGTACTCCCCATATGTGGAAAATATTTGGGAGGAAGTAATTCTTCACATATCAGATAGGGGGAGATGTTGCGTTGGAGCTAGATCGATTAGATTGGTGGGGGGTAGTCTGTGCATCCAGGAGTAGTGTTTTTTGAGTTTTTTTGTGTGGCCTCCTCAGTAGATACCTTATTTACTGAGTGGGGTCGCATGTTTGTTTGTTGGTGTTTGTTTTTCTGTTTGCATCCGCTTTGGGCCTACTCTTTATTATATATATAAGATCGTACGCCTACCGTTTTACTAAAAAAAAACTTGACATTGAGAAAAGAAGTACATGATAACCTACCGTTCAACTTAACAGTTTTAGATAGCGTTTGGAAACACGTTTGAAAAATAAGATTTTGAATAAAGTAGCTTAAATAGACTTTGATTCCTGGAAAGCTTATTTTCTGCGCTTTTTAAAAAGCAATATTTTTACACTAAAAACTGTAAGTAACTTTTTAATTAATCCTGCCTTTTGAAATGCGTTTGGTAACACGTTTGAGTTTTTTGCTTAATTAAAAAGCGAATTCATCCCCAAACCCTGATACCAAACGCCCTTTTTTAGTGGTAAAGCTGCACTTTTACCTCGGAATTTAACAAAAATACAAACAACTTGAGATGCATGTCTAATTGTTAATTTGACAGAGATGTGATATGCTCACTAAATGATTTGGTATTTTCAAATATGACATTATATGATCTACTTAGTTCAGGATATGTTTCATACAAGCTCCTATTTCTGTACCCAAATAGTTATATAACCCAGCTTTGAGATGAATAAAAGTAGTTGTATTTATTCATCTTCTCTTGATTTTTGCAAGTGTCGCATTATTTTCACAGGTTAACGTCAACTTGGCTGGCCTGCCTGCACTGGTTGTTCCATGTGGAGTTGTTGAAGGTGGACCGGCTGGCCTTCCTGTTGGTCTTCAGATGATAGGTGCAGCATTTGATGAGGTACTTTACCATAAGCTACTTGTTCTTCCTTTCTGCCCATGATGGTTTGATTTCTGTGAGCAATGAAGCAAACTATCTCAAATTCATGTATTCTGCAAAAAATTAGAACAATAGACTTACATGACTAAATCAGATTTTCACAACTTTGATTTATGGTTGACATTTCAGACTGTAATCAGACCTTGACAATCTGATAACTGATTAAATCTAATTTATTAGGGCTGTGCTTTCGCTTTGAATTTAAGCAAATTGTAGTAATACTAACCACTTGGAATTCATTTTTTCTTTTTGGTTTTCAGGCGAAATTGCTGAATGTGGGACACATCTTCGAGCAGACTCTCCAAAGTAATGGATTTGTTCCACCATTGTTAACAAATTGCTAGCATTGGGTGGTTTGAAGAGGTAATTCAAACGGCTTGAGGAGTCACTCATAAGGCTCGGTTAATTCAAATCATATAAGATTGCGTGGAATGCTCATGCATTAGGGCAAAGCTTTCCATTCCTTTATTTCAGTTTCTTTTAATTGTAAAATTGTAATGACTAGACTAACTTGATGTGATTGTTGTTTAGATCACTTCAAATTCAGGAAGCAAAGAAAAGATGTTCAAACCATTGCCATATCCAATCACCATGTATCAATCCATCTCGAATTTAATCAACACTTCCAGTATGAACATTGGGAGATCCCATTCACTAAGTTTTACAGTACCTTAACATTCCAACTTGCCATGTTCAGGAAATGAGATTGACTGGCATTCTTCATACATTAGCCCCCTAATTGGTTCTTGCGTAGCTTATTCAGACATGATTTTCTGTTTAGTTGCTAATTTGGATATATTATTGGCTTTTGTGTTTGTTTTCTTTTGGTAAGTTTTTGTGTGTTTTATTATAGCACAGTGATATAGTTTTAAATGCCTTTTCAGGTTAGAGTTTATTTTACTTATCAAGACAGCTATTATAGTTTGTTCATTCTAAACAAAATGAAAATGATGCATTCAACCTTGTTTGCAGCGATTTGATTTTTGTTAAGGGTGTGTTTTGTTGCGTGATTGCGCAGCGTTTGCGATTACAGAAAACTACGTTTGCAATCGTGCAACCAAAACAGTTTTATTGTAGCAGTTTCTTGCATACAGATTTCAGGCAAATAGTATCCAAAAGCTGCGACTTCAAAAAGCTGAGGGAGGTGAGTTTCCTGTAGAATCAGTTTTAAAACTCAGATTCCTGTAAAATCAGTTTTGCGATCGCCCAACCAAATGCATCTTAAGTCTATATTTAGCTAATAAAATACATTCTTCTATAAAACTGCAGTACAAACTCATACTAATTGAATGTTTATTTTTTACTTATCTATCTACTTTATATTGACGAAACAAATAAAATAATTTATTTATTTATTTCATTTGGCATGAAAGTGAGTTTCTCTACATATTTTATTTATTTATTAGAAAATGTTTTTTTTTAGAAGGTAGAATCATGCTACCAACCGATTCAATTAAGAAATAGTTAGTACAGCTCTGAACTGGGGATAAGGAGATACCGAGAAAATAAATACATACATGCTTTGTGTTATCAGGGGGAAGCGTCGGAGTAGACAGGGCGTCGACTCACCCGCACCCCTCAGGCGCACACACGCGCCCAACTTCCTACTAAATGTGGATCTCCATATTATTACCCTGAAGGGTCACTCCCCCTGCACCGACCACCTCTCGCGCCCAGAGACATCGAAGGAATCTTGTCTGCTCCCACATGTTGTCAACATACACCTGGGCACCCTTGAAGATCGCTTCGTTTTTCGTACACCAGATGGACCAGGCCGCTGCCGGGATGATCAATCGCATCACCGCCTTGGCCTTACCTGGCGACGATCGCTCGCATAGCCTTCTGTCCGCCTCCCACATCTGTGCCATGGTGGAGAACTCGGTGAGCGAGGTCGAAGCACCCACAACGCGCCACAAGTGCACCACCGTTTCGAGTGCCTCGCCGCACAATACACAAGTGGTGTCCTCTGCCAGTCTCCACTTCGAATGGTAATCTTTCGTGAGCAGGCGCTCTTGCCCAAGGAGCCACAGGAAGACTTTAATCTTCCTTGGGGCCTTCGAGCCCCAGATGCGGCCCGGACTCCCACACTCGAGACGGGCAGCGGCAACTCCACGGTGACGCCAATCATAGGCGTTTTTCATCGAGAAGCCCAAGGAAGCCGAGGGCGCCCACCGTGGCTTGTCCTCCCCCAACTCGACACTTCCGTCCCATGCCTCTAGGCACGTGAACAGCTCATAGGATTGGGTAGCCATTGCCAGGGGGAGCCAGGATCTGCGCAAAGGGATCGACCACCTTCCCACCCCATCTTGGACCACCCAGAAGTAACGCACGGCGCCTTCTTGCTGCCGAGCCAACGCGTAGACCTCAGGGAACTGAACCCCAAGTGGAACCTCCCCACACCATACATTGCCCCAAAAGTGCACTCCCGCTCCCGCGCTGATCTCCCACAACACTATGGCCAAGAAGTCTGCTCGCTCCCCAAGCAAACCTTTGTTGAGTGCCTTTGCTCGACCACCAAGACTGGGCCACCTTTGCTCGCCAAGACCGCTCCCACCATAGCGATCTTTGAACAGCCGCACCCAAGGTCTGGACGGGTCTGCCAACCAGTGCCACAACCATTTGGAGAGTAGCGCTAGGTTCATATCGTTTAGGTCCAGCACGCCCAAACCGCCAATCTCTTTCTTAAGACACCTTATCCCAAGCAACCAGGTGTGACTTGAGCGGCACATCGCACACCCCTAGCCAAAAGAACCTTCGTTGAATGACTTCTATGTGGTTAAGAACGCCTGCCGGAATGCGGAATACTGATAGGAAAAAAATTGGGAGGGACGAGAGCACCGCCTACAACAGTGTTAGGCATCCTCCATAAGAGAGGTGCCTCCCTTGCCACCCCGCTAGCCGCCTCTAAAATCTCTCCACGAGCGGCTCCCAGTCCGCCTTCTTTAAACGTCCGCAAACGAGTGACACGTGCGCCAGAAAGTTGTGCACTGGACAACCCACAATGCGTGCCAACATCGCTGCTTCGGCCTCTGGCACATTGATTGGAAGCAGTGCACACTTCTGCCAATTCAGGTGCAATCCGAACACAAGTTCAAAACAGAACGTGATGAATCTTGCCGCCCTTGCTGACTGGGAAGTCGCCTCGAACAACATTAGCGTGTCATCCGCATACTACACCAATGCCACCCGCTGGTCCCCGACCAAGCTCGTGAGGCCACTGAACCAACCTCCTTGCATTGCAGCGCTGCACATTCTTGACGAAGTCCCCGGCTGAGCAGGAAAAACCCATGGGGAACTCCGTTGAAGAGGACCAAGCCATGCGCAGAGTCAAAACATCTTGACAGCATCCGGATCCACTGCGCGCCGAAGTCGTGAAGTGCTAGCACATGGTAAAGGAATTCACTATGCACACTGTAATAGGCCTTCGCGAAGTCTAACTTTAGGGCAATTCCGCTCCGACCGTCTTTATGAAGGGCAGACACCATCTCCTTCACCACTACGAAACTATCCTGGAGACAATGTCTAGGAGGAAGGCCGATTGGGAGTCCTCGATCAATACCGCGCTGACGGATGTCATACGCAAGGCCAGCACTTTCGTGACTATAGCATAACACACGTTAATCAGACAAATTAGCCAAAAGTTCTCCACTACATCTGCGCCCTCCACCTCTGGGATGAGCGTGAATAAGGATGCGTTCAACCGTCCCAAGCCCGGTTCTCCGTCGAACAGTTCAGCAAATACACCTATGACTTCCTCCCGCACGAGTGGCCAAAAGGATTGGAAGAACCTGTAAGTGAAGCCATCCGGGCCCGGGGCCTTATCGCCCTCAGCGCTGAGGACTGCTCGCTTGACTTCCTCCACCAGGAATGGGTCGCACAAAGCCTCCCGCTGAATTGCTATAAGGCCTGGCAACCCCCCATCCACCCAAGCCAGGAACCACCTTCATGGCCGATGGAAGGCACCGACCAAGTGCGCCACTAGGCGCGGTCCGATCTCGTCATGTATGTGTCAAATCAACACCCTCTATGCGCATTGCTGAAATGTGGTTCACCCTATTGCGCTGGCTCGCCATCTTATGGAAATACCGAGTGTTATTGTCACCTGACTTGAGCCAAAGTGCCTTGGACTTCTGCCTCCACTCAGCCTCCTCCATCTTCAGCTGAGAGGCGACAACTCCCTTGGCCTCCTGCCGATCAACCCGCTCCTCTTGTGCCAGCTGCCTTGATTCCTCGGCTCTATCCATACTCGCTATCATACCCTCAGCGATGGACCTTCGTTCCCCCCGGCTTGCACAAGCCTCTCTCGCCCACTCTTGCAGCCGCCTGCGCAGGTGCTTCAGCTTGAAGGAGAGGTGATGCGCGCCTCTAAGACCACTCGCACTCGCGGCCCACGACTCAGCAACGACCTCGTGGAAACCCTCAACCATAGGCCACCACGCCTCAAAACAAAATCTTGCCTTGGCGCGACCCTCCCCCACCCCGAAAAGCAAGATGGGGATGTGGTCTGAGGTAACCTGAGGTAGACCCTCTGCCAAGCATCTCGAGAAGTGCGACTCCCACTCTGCGCTTAGGAGGATGCGGTCTAGACGTGCGAGAGCCGGCGACTCCCTGAGGTTACTCCAGGTAAATGCATGGTTGCTAATTGGCACATCCAACAACCCCTCCCCTTCAATCCAGTTGGAGAAGCTGGTCATACCATGTGACATTGGACCAGGCCGGTTGCGCTCCTCCACGAAGCGTGTTACGTTGAAGTCCCCCATGACTAACCACTGTGACTCCCATAACGTATGCAAAGCGGAGAGCTCCACCCAAAGTGCCTCCCGAAGCCCATCTTCGTGGGGCCCATAAACACATGAACATTCCCATTTCTAGCCCGACGCTCAACAGCTCAGGAGCACCGAAATGGAGAATTGGCCCGTGGATTGGGCCACCATCATCCACTTTGAACTATCCCAAAGGATCACCATACCACCGGCCGCCCCTACCGCCCCTTTGAAAACGCAAGCGTCTAGGACCCCACCTCCCACCACTCGGATCGACTCCGTAGAGAAGACCTCCATCTTGGTTTCTTGAAGACAACAAACCTAGACTTTGTGCTTGGAAACAAAGTCCCATACCGCCCTTCTCTTGCATGGGTCGTTCAACCCATGAACGTTCTAGCTTAGATACTTAAACATTGCACCATTATAACCCACACAACACTCCACCCGAACACGAACACAGAGTCACAAGCCAAGGCTGTGCTGCGTGCGAGTTGGTGGGGGTGACAAGGGGCTCACCATTGGGGCCTCCTCCGGGGCTGCTTCGGCTGAAGGGGATACCGGGGGGAATGCACCGCACACACCAAATGCTCCTCTAACGGCCCCGAAGAACTGGGTTCGCTGAGGATGAACTTCCACCAACACTCCCAACTCCACTTTGCATGAGCAGTCCTCGCTGTATCGATGTGGGACCTCCACAGAAGGGGGAGCCCTGGCGTCCGACACAGAGGATGACGATGAAGCCTCCCCCGCAGCATTGACAGGGCTGCCTGCCTTGGGGCCCTGAGCTGGGGCTTTCCCCCAACTCAAACCCTCTTGAGGGAGCGAGATGCGCAGCCCTGTTGACGGGTTAGGATTCGAATCAGTCCCGGTCCGCTCCGCAACTACCTTCATGGGCGCCTTCCCCCGCACCGTCAAAACTTCTTGAACATTCTTCCCCGCGGACGGACCCGGATCCGATAAGGCCACCGTTCACTCCAAAAACACACTTAAAAGTCTACCCGTTTCTCAAACCCAACAACACAGGGTCCAGGTCAGCCATCCACTCCCACCTGGTAAAGTGCTGGATTTCGTCCCTGCGGGATGCCGCACACGTAAAGTGGTAGCAGGCCCTGCAATTTCCATTGGTCGTCTGACCGCAACAACACCTCGGGCCGTGGGACAGGGCAACGATCCCCTCTGAGAAGCATTATTGGCCGTCCCATCCTTCTGTCATGACTGACAGAGTACAACGTTTGATTGGCCTGGGAGTACGAACGGTAGCTCCTCTGGCAGAGCCACCAAACCGTCTTCAACCAGATGTGGCTCAGATGTCTCAATGTGCCATTTAGCTAGCATGGGCCTCAAGGGGCGCACCATTGACTCAAACGAGGCCAGCGTCCCTGCTCGCAGCGGCTCAACATCCCGATCAGCCCCTTGCAGTGAGGGAGGGTCATGGCGGACTCCCTCCACCGAGAAGAGAACCGCATAGGCCTCTCCACCAAATTCCAACAAGACCTCGTCTGGCACCCGAGGGGAGAAACCCGAGGCCACCACTATGTCCACCATGGATCTCCCCACCCTATCCAAGGAGACTCCCACAACCTCCAGAAACTCCCCGTATTCTGCCACTATGTGCCGGAGGCTGTCCACATCCATCCAGTGGAGAGGGAGGCCCTTGCGGCAAAGGATCCACCGTCGTAGCGACACCGCCGATGCCTCGAAGCCCGGTTCACATGCCGATATTTCCAGTGAACCCCCTGCCCCCCACAACCAACCCGCCCGCACCATCTTAGACTAGAGGGAGCTGTTGGGGATCTTCACTACGAAGCACCCCCCTGTCAGGGCCCGAACCATTTGCCACCTGTGCCAACCCCACTGCGCCGATAGGGCGTGACGGGCTTTGGCCCAAGCTGGGGACCAATCGCAGCCTCTTACTATGATGCAACACCTGAGGACAACCGTATCCAGGCACGGATTGAACAACTCTGGTAGCCGCTTACACAGAGGACGCTGCCATGTCCCCGCATGAACCGCACCACAGGAGCGCCGTGGGCAACGTGCCGCCTTGTGCCTAGTACCACGACATAGCCTGCAGATGACCAGGTCCCAGCATTCGAAACTCCTATGCCTCTACCCAAGACACCTGAAACATCGCTCCGATGTCGAACTCCGCCCCCCTCCCGATCCACCACTCCTTGGTGAGACATCACCACTCCTCCTGTACTTGCGGGCCCGCCACCCATCGCTGCCTGAGCTGACCTCCCTCCATCGACCCATCTTGACAAATCACCACCCCCACGCACCTTCGCAACCGCTCACCGCTCACCGTCAACCGCTAAATCAAAAAGTTGCGGGTCTACTATTTATTAGAAAATATTAAACTCAGTCTTTTCTCCAATCTAAAACAAAAACCACATATGTTATTTTTTTAGAAATAGTAAACATAATTTAATGATGTATATACTTTGATGACAAATATATGTCGTTTCATTACGAATTGAATGAACCCATTTATAATAAATGTAAAAAAAATTAACAATGTATATACCTAGTGCAACGATGCATATACTTTACTGAATTTCTAATGATGCATATAAGAATGTATTTTGAACTGTAAAAAAATTGAATGTAACAACGCCCTTCTTTATTTATTTGGTAGGAAGGTTTAAAGGTGTTGATACAACAACATGGCTCAATAGCCACAATCAAAGTCCACCAGGGGCTATTACATCCCACTAGGGGATTAACCGACTTCGAATATGTGACATCCCACAAGAGGAGGGTGCAGTCTACAGCTCGCCAAGCAAGTGGTGGTGCTCTAAAGCTCTTGATATTTGAATAGTCGAATTCCAGGGGTGTTTATGAAGACTATGCAAATTTAGCTAAAGAGTCCCTTATAATCAGACACGGGTTAAGCATAACATTAGTTAGACAATTTAATTGTCCAATGACCATCAAATCTTTCTAAGATAACATATTAAAAATCATTATACGTGATTACAATGTAAAGAAAAAATTTAATGGTAAAATAACTTAATTACAATAATTATTAATATGTCTATCTTAATGTAATAATATTTGATGACGATCATGAACGTGTGGGACAATCAAATTATGCAGATCTAACTAGATCTCCCTTGAACCAAACCCTGAGGCAGGTTTTATTTCCATTCCCTCCATCAGCCAAAATAAGGAAACCCACGAAATCAAAAGAATACTTAAACAGCGGATTCCTGTTATAATTAGAACCATTTCAAATCAGTTCATATTTCAACACAATTGAGAAAAACAAGACAAACATTAAAAAACAAAAAAAACCCCGCATCAATACTTTCATTTACAAAAACCACTCTTTCAATCGTCCCCAACTCAAAATGGACAACAAAGATGCCTTCACGATCACATGCAAAGTCTCCTTTGATGGTCCTCCTGATCAGAAAAGAAGCCCGTCCAAAGACGACTCGTTCTGGAGGCGCAACTGCGGCCGATGTTGGGGGTCGTGTTTCTTCAAAAGCGTCGGAGAGGGTTCTTCGTGGTCGTGGTCGTGGTCATCGTCATCGTCTCGTCCTCGCAGCAGATGAAGACAAGCAAGAAGAGGTCCTGTTGTTACAGCGAGATGTCGATGGAGGAGAGGGCGAAGAAGCTCGAGGAGGTCATCCACTATTGCAAGGCATCCACGTGTGTCTCGCCGACAAGACGTTCATGAGTTTTTTTTTTCCTTAAAAAATGTTTGATCAATAGTTTATATAACCATTTTTTATTTGGTGGATGGAGATATTTGACCTATCCATGTTGAATTATTTGTTTTATTGTTATAACGGGTCACTCATTTCAGCTTGTTTTCATTTTGGGTGCTTCTAATTGCACCTCTCAAATTGGAGTGCACAATCCTTATAAACAGATAGTGTATAAAAGATCTATTTATAATCGGATCATGTGCATACCCCATTATTTAGTTTTTATGTAGACAATGCTTGTGTCACGGAGTTCAAAAAATTGAACATGTAGCATCTGAATCATTCGCGACACTATCAGTGTCGATATTTGGCTCCAACAATATCTTGGGATCGTCGACGGTGAAGGTCTGCACGGAAAGGATGATGACGGCAAGTAAGAGAGGGAACGACGAGAGAGGGATCCATGGCTGTTGGTATCATTTTCGGAAAGGTTCCCCCGGCCCCGGGGGAGCGTGCGGGTGGCCTTCGGAAAAGATGTTTCGGGTGGTCAGGTTGCGTGTGTGGGGGTTCTTCAGGGATTTGGATCCGGGGCGTGCCTTAGTAGGCTCGATCGGATCGTCTCTCGGAAGAGGGAAGGGGTTTTGGTTCCCGGCTGAGGCGGCCGACAGGTCCTCAGGAGGATTCAGGGGTTGTTGTGATTGCTACCTGCTTTCTCAAAAAACAGAAAAAGTTGGGATGGATTTGATCGCCTTCGTGGGGGAGTTTGTGGGGTCTTCGCTCTGAGATACTGGCATGCCGCACACAGAGGTGAAAACATGGATCCTTTTCTGCTTCGGGAACTTGGCTAAAGGAGGTTTTGGGAATTTAGCGTGTGCGTAAGGGTCGGCTAGTGGGGATTAGCCGCCTGGTGGGGGATGGCTGGTTGGGATTAGCCGCCTGGTGTCTCGCTCTATTTGGGTAGAGCCTGGGTAGGAAATGGGTTAGGGTTTGGCAGGGGCTAAACTAGGTTTAACTTGGGTTTTTGGGGAGGGTTTTGGGAGAGGGGATTAGGTGTGGGAATTAGGTTTCTCTCTCCCTTTCTCTCTAGGGTTTCAAGAGGGTATGGGTTTGGGAATGGAAGGAATGACTGATTGATGATGTATATGGATATGAATTGGGATTGTTTTTTATGATGGATTGATTATGTTGAAGAAGTGCTTGGAGCCCCCTATTTATAGTAAAAAAAGGGGCAGGGGAGTGTCCAATGGACAATAGATCAAAATGGGTAATAAGGTGCTTGATTTGACCTTCCATTAGATCTTTGTTCTCTGATAATGTCCAGGTGAGGAGCGGCTAGTTGCAACTAGCCGCTCAGTGAGGGGCGGCTACTTGACCTGCCAAACGCCCATCCCTGATAAGCGGTGGCTTAGGTCGGTTACTGAGGTTGAACCGGTTGAGATGGGCTGGCTAAAAGGGACAATCGGCCGCAATCATGCTGCTTTATGCCCCATCCTAGGAAGGCGGTTTGGGGTCGATCAGGGGGGTGGCTAGTTTCGGTTAGAGGGGCGGCTAGTTGAAATTAGCCGCCCAATATGGGGCGGCTACTCTCAAGTAGCCACCCCTGTCCAGGCCTTAGATTTTCCTAAGTGTTTGGATTAGGGTTTCCGGTTTTGGTTTCTAAGGGAGTTTTCTATTTAGATGTCCAAATGTGGTCATTCCTGAGTATTACTTGAAGTACTTTTATTTCTTTGGATGGTCAAAATCAGGGTATCTACAATGACAAGAGGAGCGAGAGGTTTAGGGTTTCTTTGGTGGTGTGCATTGGAAATTAAGTACCCCAATTAAATATGGGGGTGTTTAAAGAATTTGAATATTTTTTTATAGGTGTGTAAAGAAAAGGGTGTGGACCCCAATTTGAGGGGTGCAATTAGAGGCACCCTTCAGTTTTTAGTAGTGTAGTTGTGTAGGTACAATTATGTGGCAGTGATGATAGGAGTGCTGTCCTTTTTGAAATTTTTTGAATTATTATTTACATTTTTACCCCACATATGAAACAAAGTGTGGGCCTGGCCCACATAAACCAGCCCAGTAGAGCTGTACTATCATTTTCTTTCACCTTGATTGAAGCAAGGATTGACCCCAGGATATTTAAACCCAAAAGGGGAGGTGTCCACCACCGGGCCCAAGGCTAGGGGAGGGGGGTTGTTTCAGACCAAATTCAAAAGAGCGTTGATACACACAATCCGTTTCGCAGCATGTTTTGCAGTCCCATACCCTATGATAACGTATATAATGCACTATCATAGAATATGGGGTTCTATCATAGTATATGACCTAATTTTTTTTTTTTTTTTTCATCATAAAAAAATACATTAATGTATCTCAATATATACTTCATTTTATATAACAGCATGTACTTCAAAGGGTAAGTGTATGATTTAAAAAAAAAAAGAAAAACGGGATGTACTGTAATTAGGGTTGCAATGAGAGCTACGTGAATCTTTTCCAATTCAAAATGAATTTTGTTTGGGTTGTGTGGTCTCAGATTTGAATTTGAGTTTCAAAACAGTGTAATAGGTTTGAGTTTCAAAATAGTGTTGGAGTTAGAACTCATATGACTAAGGCCCCCATCCAAAAAGGGGGTGGCGGCGTGAAGGGAGCGGTGGCATGAGGGGGCGGAGGACAAATGCGACACTCGGACCGTTGAAGGGGAGGTCCAACAATTCCAAGAAGCCTATGGATTGGGTGAGGGTAAGGTGTTTAGTTCCACATCGCCTAATGGAAAGAGAAAATCTGTGCTTATATGTGAGCACAGCTCTTACACACAAAGACGCGTTTTAAAGCTGTGAGTCTATTTAGGGGCAAAGCGAATAATTTCTTATTGTGTAAGCCTGAGGTGTTACAATTGGTATCAGAGCATGTCTATTTTACAATGGTGGGTGCGGCCCCACATGAGGACGTGTGGCCCATTGGGGGGGGAGGTGATTGTGACACCCGACCCGTTGAAAGGGAGGCCCAACAGTCTCAAGAGGCTCATGGAAGGTGAGGCTGAGGTTAGATGTTTAGTCTCATATCGCCTAATGGAAGGAGATAATTTATGCTTATATGTGAGCACAACTCTTACACATGAAAATGCTTTTTAAAACGGTGAGCCCATTTAGAGACAAAATGAATAATTTCTTATTGTGTAAGTCTGGGGTGTTACAATAGATGATAGGGAAGTAGAGGCAAATAACAGCGAGCGGATGATGACAGTAAGGATGTCGACCCCCTCCCCTTCCCCTCTCTCTCTCCCTCTCTCTCTCTCTCTCTCTCTCCTCTTCTGCGCCCTTTGCTTGCACCGCTAGATGTGAAGTCTTTGTTTTTAGCATGTCTATTTGTTAGATTCGGAAAAGTGATGTCGTTAGAAGCATGGTATCCTGACCTTACTCCCCATCATAGTAACAAAGTTCGGCAAACTTCTCCGAATGTTTGGAGAAGTTTGTCGATTTGGGGTTGACCATATCAAACGGCCGTATATACTTCCATTCGCCGAATCCGTAGAATATTCGCACAAAGCGCATCGAATCCGTACAGTTCGGATTCTTCAAAACAACTTAATCAACCTAAAGATCTCTCTTCTTCAATTAAATATATAAAAAAAACCCTAACCTCCAATTTTCCATTACAATCACAAGTTCACAACATCTTCTCGGGCAGTCGGGCTGAATCTTTTTACGGTCTGGGTCGTTGACTCGCCAGCTGCCATAACGACGCTTCCGGCCTCCGCCGGTCCTCCCTTTCCTGTCCAGCTATCCTTTCTCCTCTAGTCCTCTACAACTCCGCTTCCATTCACAGGTTTGTTTATGAGTTTCAGCTTGCTCTTCTTATTTTTGTTTGCTTATTTTATTGAATGATCGAAATTGTTGTCGATAAATAGAAGTGACAATGCGACTATGTGAGTATGTGACAACATTTTGGTTTGTGTTAAAAAAGTCTCTCAAACAGTGACAAGTGACATGCCTCCTTCACAATTATTATTATTATTTTAATTAGATTTTGATTGAATGACTCAATGACAATGACAAGTGACATTATATTTTCTATTTTTTATTTTAAATTTGAAATCACGATTGTTTTAATCTTTTTGTTGTAGATTAAAAAATAATTTGTATTTTTTTATATTTTTATGTTATATAAGAGTTTTCATTTTCATAAGTGGTGTACTTTGAGTTTTTTTTATGCTTCAAGAAAACTAACATGTGTTTTATTGTTTCTAGTGTTATTAATTTTTAAAAATATTTTTAATGATGTAACTTTTAAATGTATTAATCTTTTTTAAACAACACTAATGTGTCTTCCAGTGGATTTCATTTTTTGTTTTAAAAAAATAATTATATTATAGTTGACTTATTCTCAGTATTAAATTTTTTATTTTCATTACTATCTTTTATATTTTATAGAATTAAAAATACCTAGAGACAAAGGCAAGATCTGGGAGCATTGTGAAAGAGTTAAAATAGAAAATAAAATTAAATGCAAATATTATAAAGAAGAGTTTGCATGTCCTATAGCACAAATGAAATTTCACTTAAGAGGAAAAATTGACAAGGATATTAAAGTATGTAATGCTTTCCCGGATTCTACACAAACTTTTGTTAAAGGCTTAATTGAAGAAGCCGGAAAGAAAAGAAAAAAGTGTGGAAGTGAAAATATTTCTTCTTCAAGTGGATGTGGTTCTCAAACAACAAACTTGATTGACTTATCAGTGGAGGAGCACGACCGTAAAATAAGAGGAGTATACCAAAGTATTGTCAGTACTCTTATTCAAAAGAAAGAAAAAGAAGCAGCTGATTCGGCAATTGCAATTTTTAAAACCAATTGCACTGCACATTGTTTTGATTTGATTCTTGAAGACATTGACAGGGAAATATTAAATGTTAGAGACACAATACATAAGGCACGAGATATCAAAAATTTCATGTATAAATCTACCCATGTTTTAGATTGCTTGCGAAGCTTCACAGAGGGGAAGGAATTGAAGAGGCCAACAAGCACACGGTTCGCAACAAATTTTTTGATGTTGGAATCCATAATTAACTTGGAGCAGTCATTGCGGTTTATGGTTGCATCAAATGAGGGGCGTGCATTATCACAAACCAAAACTGTGGATGGAAAAAAAGTTAATTATATCAGGATACTCTTTTTCGGAAAGATGGAAGAGAAATTATAACTGTTATTGCGCCGCTTGTGTGTTATGCTTGGGAACGGCCCTCCCTGAACCATAACAATCCTACAATCTTAGGACTCATACACAAGAGGTCAACAATGACCCGTAATGAAAATGAAACAATAACCAACAGGATCGTATAAATAACAAGGCAACAGGAAAGCGATAGCTCTAAAAATGCGGAAGCATAAAATATAAATAAGTCTGTAAATCAAAAAAATTATTACAAATCCGAATACACAATCACTGTCCTGTGAGAGTCCAAGTCTAGTCCAAATACAAGCCCAATTGTGCAACACACACAATTATTAATACATACACAAGAAAATAGGATAGCTGACAGCCTTGCACTCGCCAACCGAAAGGTGGAACGCTTCACGCACGAATAACGCTAGAGAGATGCTCCAGCTCCACGCCAACTCAGTCCGTGGTGGATAACAACACACGAGGGGTGAGCTACAAGCTCAGTGGGTGGCAAGAATCCAAGCTCAAGAATAATAATATAACACTATCACATTTTCCTTCTAAGAAAAGATATGGATGGGTGAACACCGACATATATAAATATCACGTAGAGATGTGACCACACATCACCCTCACCCTCACCCCGCAGGGGGAAAACTGTTGGGACTTTTGGGGAACAACTAATCCATTAACAGTAACGAGTGGTAACACAGACTAGCACCACACTACAAAGATTCTCCGCATCTAGATATAATACATACCAATGCCTCGCATCATCCGGTAGCCCTCTCCCGGGTAATCCTCATCCTGACGGCCATCCATGGTCGGTACTCCAGCCTCGTACGATAGTGGCATCATACTCTGGGCATTCCCAACGATACGGCATCACCCGTGGTCGGTACTCGAGCCTCGTATGGTAGTCACATCATACTCTGGGCATTCCCAACGATACGGATTCACCCATGGTCGGTACTCAAGCCTCATATGGTAGTGACATCATACTCTGGGCATTCCCAACGATACGGCATCACCCGTGATCGGTACTCCGAGCCTCATATGATAGTTACATCATACTCTGGGCATTCCCAACGATATAGATTTACCCGTGGTCGGTACTCAAGCCTCGTATGGTAGTGACATCATACTCTGGGCATTCCCGACGATACGGCATCACCCGTGGTTGGTACTCCAAGCCTCTTATGGTAATCACATCATACTCTGAGCATTCCCAACGATATTGTGGCACAATGCAGGACAGATTCAACACCGGGTAGCTTTGACGCACGATGATGTAGGGAAACAGTACTCCACGCTCGCAATATCATCCGGTAGCCCTCTCCCAGGTAGCCTTCTCCCTGGCGGCCTTCCGGTGGCACGGTGGCACCACGCAGGATAGCTCCAACGCTGGGTAGCTTCAACGCACGATGATATGGGAAGGAAGCACTTCATGCTCGCAATACGATTCTCACAGTTCAACTACTATCCTCTAGCAAATACCATTGCTATACAGAATTCTCTTGAATTCCTACATAGATGCATCACTCGAATGCGGGGGAAAGAAGCTAAGTCCTCGCACTCAATCATGACAAGACATGATCCTAAAGGCGGGTCATGCACACACCTAACACAGGTAGGCCTAAAATACTATCACCACAGTTATCGGGTAACAAACACTGAGTAGCTTCCATGCACGATGATGTAGGGAAACGGTACTCCATGCTCGCAATATCATCCGATAGCCCTCTCCCAGGTAGCCCTCTCCCTGGCGGCCTTCCGATGGCACGGTGGCACCACGTAGGGTAGCTCCAACGCTGGGTAGCTTCAACGCACGATGATATGGGGAGGGAGTACTCAATACTCACAAGACGATCCTCATGGATCAACTACTATCATCTAACAAATACCATTGCTAATGAATTCTTATGAATTCCCACACGGATGCATCGCTCAAACGTAGGGGAAATAAGTCCTTGTACTCAATCATCACAAAAATATGATCCTAAAGGCGAGTCATGCACGCGCCTAACACAGATAGGCCTGACATTCTATAATCATAGCTATCAGATGACAAACAACAATATAATAATGAATTCTCATGAATTCCCATAGAGATGCATCACTCGGATGCAGGCAAGATAGCTACAACATTTGCATACTAAAACATGTATGATCTTAGCAACAACATATCATAGATATGCCTACCACAGACAAGGCCAAACAATTAAACATACACACAAATATCACAACAAGGTGCATAGACCACATGTCCAAAGAACCTAGTATTCGAGAATTAACAACATTAAGCATCTACCAAAACGAAGGCAATACTATGTAAAAATCAAGATTGAGTATTGCTATAAATCCCCATGAATACGCGATGCACAATCACATGCATCGAGCGTTTCCCAAAAGGGGTGGATCGAACCACTCACCAAAGACACATTCATCGCGAGTTCCGCCAACGAAAGCTGCAAAACACAACCAATGATGCTCAAATCAAACATGAAGCTTCCGGACACATATATTTAAGCCTAATTCATGAAGACACCAACTCTTAATATTGCACACAACATGTAAATTAACTTATTGAAACAATCATGCAAAACTACTGCATCTGCAGCAAATACCCCTACTTGTTTGATCTCCACAGCACCAAATACTCATCCACAAATTCCGAAATACATCATACCCATTCTATGATATGTTGGGCTCATAATCCGTGAAGACATCATATCCTGATTTAATCTTGAAATGCCCGAAATAAATTATTTTCAGAAACTGATCAATTTCTACGCGAATCTGGACAGGCCATGAACATTATGCTATAACTTACAATACAGATAATAAAATGACACCAAATTATATATATAGCATCTAAACACATGGATGATCAAATCACATAAAGACATAATATTCATAACATGCCTCTAGGAACTAATTTCATAAGGATTTTCATAAGACAGAAATTTGCCTTACAACAACACAAAACCCCCAACAACAAGAAGGGGAAAAAAACATACAACAGGACTTGTACATCCTTGCTGACCACCCAAAACACTAGATAGCAACGCTCATACTTCTTTGAAGCATAAACACAAACACCTACATGGCACAAAGGGGAGATGAAGATACCTTGGGAAGAAGAGAAGAGGGTGCACATAAGGGCTTCCACCATCACCATCACCATCACATGCTACCAGGCCTACACACACTCCTTCTCACAACAAACAACACACATACATTCAGCCACCATTTCTCAGCACAAACGGACACACAAACAGCACCAAAAAGGGGGAAAAGAATGACCTTTGGGAGGAAGAGGAAGAAGAGGTGGTTGGGGCTTCACAAGCACAAACACATACACTACCTTCTCCTCCTACACTCCACCACTTTGATTCCCTTGCATTTCTCTCAGTGAGATCACCTCCGACAACCTCTCTGTTTCAATATACCCAGCCACCCCCACCAACTTAGCATTTCAATGGAATTCACAAATCCACCAAATTACCAAAATTGCCCTTCCTTAGAAACCTGTGCAGCCTCGACTAGAACAGCCATAACTTCCACAGTCTAGCTCTAAATTGTGCAATTCAAAATTCATTGGAAAGCCAAGAAGATTATCTACAACTTTCATGTTTATGCCAAGATACAATAACACCTCCAGCTATTCCAAAATATGAGCTAAACATCGAATAGGGCTGCTGCAAGACTTTTCTCATCCCCATGGTATTATTGGAAAAATACCCATAACTTTTGCTACATGAATCCAAATAATCTAATTCTACTTTTATATGGAAGCTAGCTCAAAATTTAACATCCCATAATAATCATATTTAAACTACTTAATCTTGGGTATTAACAAAATTAAATCCGAATACCAATTGAAACTGCATAACTTCTAAAAGGCGTCAGAATGCGACAAAAATTTATAGGTAGGCCAATGCCAATAGCAGAAGAACAGATATGTAGTCAGATTTTGAAACTGAATGCCCAAACTATTAAAATAAATGCAAACCCGATATTTGACAGCCAAAAAGTGACACAGACATAACATTGTGAAAGTATTAAGAATGGTTGATAGTGAAGGGGCAACACTTGGTTATGTGTATAAAGCCATGGATCGAGCAAAGGAAGAAATATCCAAATATTATGATGTAGTATATGTCAAATATGAACTTTATTGGAACATGATTGACAAACGATGGGTAGATAACCTACATCATCCTATCCATGTGATTGCAGCCCTACTCAATCCTCATCTATATTATGATAAAATTGTAAAGCATGAGGAAGAAACTAGTAAGGGGATTGCAGAAGTTCTCCACAAGATGCTCACCACTTAAGCTGAAAAAGAGGCCTTTAGCATTCAAATGATGGATTACATTGCATTTGAATTCAACATTCTCGTCGTTTGGGAAATTCACTATTCATTCTAGACATCCAAGTAGGGTTTATTTCAAAACTCGTTATTTCTTGTTTATTTATTTTTTTTCATATTACATAAGACATCTATTAATTCACTATTTTATATTATGTGAAAAGGTCAATGGTGAAAATTTGTGATCATAGTTGATAAATTTTCAAAAATTCAAAGAATTGCATTAAAATTATTAAGTCAGCCATGCAACGCATCAGCTTGTGAAAGAAATTGGAGTGCATTTGAAGCAGCTCATACAAAGAAAAGAAATCAACTGGAGCCAAAAACACTAATGATCTCGTGTTTGTGAGAAAGAATCCTCACTTGAAAAAGATTCATACTCTACAAACTGATACTTGGAAGCCCATATATGGATCACATTAATGCTTTTCCAAATACTGAAGAAGATAATTTAATCAGGGTGGACCCGAACCCGACATGTGGCATGACCCGGCGGGTCCGGGAAAATGTGGACCTGGACCCGAACCCATCGAACCCGGGTCGGACCTGACCCAGATGGTTGGTAAAAAAAAATGGAGAGCAAAATTTAGCAAACACAAACACAAACGACAACAAATTTAGCAAAATTAAACCACCTGAAATTTGTCATAAAAAATAAGAAAAGCAAACACAAACATCAGAGATTCAGAATCCATTCAAATAATGCAATCTGACACAGATTCGATGCCCTAACTGAATATAGAGATTAATTACAAAAACCCTAATAGAATTGAAAGCATAAAAAATCTCTTCAAAAACCATCAATCACAAGATTCACGACACACAATGTGATAAAAAAAATAGAAATAAAAGATATGGGTCTACAAAAAAGATTACCCTGATCTGAAATTGGTTGAGACATGAGAGGGGCCGAGTGGGGGTGGAGACGAAGGCGTAGACAACGGTTTCGCTTGCGCGGTCCGGACGAAGAAGAGATGAAGGCAGTGACGGTGTCGCTCACGTGGCCCGAGCGGAGAAGAGATGAAGGCGGAGAGTGGCCGAGTGGGGCAGCTAGCAAAAGAGATGAAGACGGCTCGTAGTCTTGCAGAGAGAAAAAGTAAATGTTAGGGCATCACATATTCACATTGACATTGTCACTTAGGGCTAAGCCTGTCAATTATCCAAAAAAATATCCGCATCCGATCCGAATCCGTATCCGAAAATGCAGAAAATATCCGATATCCGAAAATATGTATCCGTATCCGAATCAAATAATTCGTATTTGAAATTTTTTGGATCAGATCGGATATAGCCTATATCCGATCTGAACAATATCCGTATCCGAACTTATATATGTTAGAATTAGTTTCAACCCTTAGATGAAAATCCAATTGCTAATGATCTAGGGCAAAACACAAACTTATTTAACCATGTTGGATACTTGTTTAACTATATTAGGATTTATGTTTTTATGTCTTTGATGGATACCTATTTAACCATGTTAGGACTTAAGATTTTATAGATTTTTTATTTTTTAATTTGGTTCGGATATTTCGAATATTATCTGAATTCGTATCCGGATTTTTGGATCGGATACAAATATGGGTTTTTGAATATCCGTCGGATATCGGATACGGATATTTTTTCGAATATTCAATTCGGATACGGATATGGGCTTATCCGATCCGTATCCGTCCGATTGAGAGGCCTACTTAAGGCATCACATTTCGTGGGCTTGGTTTTTTCGTGGGCTTGTGAATTGTGATTTTTCGTGGGTTAAAATAGCCACCTGGACTTAGGGCATCACATTTTCATTTGGGCTTGGTTGGTTTTAGTCTTTAGACTTGTGAGCTTGGTTTTTTTTTTTTGATGGAGGACTTTTGAATTGTGATTGTGCCATTATGGACTTAGTTTGGTTGTTATGAACTTGTGGATATGATTTATGGGCTTGTTATGGACTTACGAATACAAAAATGAGTTTTGTAATATATGGGTCAACTAATACTAATAGTCTTGTAATATATTAGCATATATTAATAAAACCATCGGGTCTCGGGTCCAACAGGTCGGAGCGAGGTAGACCGGGACCCGACTTGTTTGTATGTTCGGGTCCACTGGATCGGGTTCAAATCGGGTCAGGTATATTTCACATGTAATCGGTCCAGGTCGGGTCCAGACCTGGGACCCAACCCGTTGACAGGCCTAACTACCACTAATGTTGATGCCAACACCTCCACTTTTGATGCTTCTACCAGTGCCTCTGATGGTTAATGCCACCACCTCCAGTTTTGATGCATGTACCATCACCTCTTTCTTTGATGCTGGTCGTGTTTGACGACGGAAAAAATATTATACGGGTGTAAGAATTATTAAACACACCGCTACCCTCAAAATATATATAATCACCATGTTGGCTTAGATGGAGGATATGAGTTTGAGCCGGCTTTGCCCAGAAGATGGCATTGCCTCTAAATTGGCTTTGTTCAATGTCTTATGAAAGAGATATCATGAGATAACACTCTTCTAGTACCCTTTCCAAGCCATGCTTGTCTTCTTATAATCCTCATTCTCCTCCAGATTTCAAAGATCTTGAAATCCAATTTCATTTTGCTCTCTTTAAAACTTTATCTTATTTACTTTTAATCACGTTTTTATGTGTGGAATTGTCAGATTTTGTTTTTAATTTTATTTTCTTTGAGAGTCGTGCATTGTCATTTCTTTCTCTGAAGTAGCCCATGTGTCGCTTTGTTTTTTATAAAACATTTTCGTGAATAAATAAATAAACCCCTAAATGGATAGAGTAGACTTATCAGTGAGTTTGATGGATAGTCATATCCAAGGATCAACCTTCAGATATATACATGTTCTTCTTTTTATATATTACTTATTAAAGAGAAATTGATCTAGTTTTCATTTTCGTTTTCATATTTAAATTTTTATGTTAATTACAATAAATATTATTAAGTCAAATTTTACATGAGAGACAAACATGGAACAAAAGAAGTTTTAAATTGGGTCAAGGATAAAACAAAAAAAATCTATGGATAATTTTAAAACTAGATAATTCCATATCAATAACATTTCAAGCTTTTGGATTATTCAAATTTTATTTTCATTTTTGTACCTAAATTTTTAACTAATTTATTATATATACACAACTACATTTACACACAAATATGTGTGTGTGTGTGTGTACGTACACCCCTTAAATATTAAATCAAGTTCAATTCAATTTTACAATCGAAATTTTTTTTTCAATTCTTAGCGATAATTAAATAATGGCATATCAATTTGATATTTCTTTTAACGATTACTAAATATTCAAACCTCATTTTATGCAAATAATCTTATCTACTACTTATTAAAAGAAAAGTCACCCAACTTTTACGTCTGTTGTTATATTTAAATTTTCATGTTAATTACGATAAATTATCTTGAGTGTTTGTTTTAAATGAAGGGCAAAAATAAAACAAAAAAATTATAATTTTTTTTTAGAGAAACACACATATAAACCCCCACGAACATATAAAATCTAGATAACCCCCTATTTTTTTTCAAAATCCAAATAATCCCCCGTAAACATAACTCAAACCAAATCATCCCCCTTGTTAAATAACTAAGGACAAAATTAGAATATGCGTACAACATTCTGTTATCTTAACCCTGGCAAAAAATAATAATTCAAACAGCCCCCTATAAACTAGGAAAAGCATAAATAACCCCCTCACAATTAAGTTTTCATTCCTCTAAACAACCCAAATTAAAAACTTTCAACTTCAAGATGAAAGAGGAGAAGAACCTCTCATCTGCCCACTCTCCTTTACCCCATAGTCACAAATTCGGGGTTCAATAATCATTCAGTATGGATTTTATTTTAATTTAGATTATTCGGGGAAATACAAAAAATTCAATAATCTAAAAATAATTTATATTTATAACATAAGAATCACAACATATACAAATATATATCATAATAATAAAAATAACATAATATAGAGTATTTTGAAGATGTCAAATTCATAATCATATAAAGTATCATATAGTTATAATCATTAAATTAGAAAACAAATATCAATGATCAATTGATAATATTTAAATATTGATGACTCATCCATCAAGGACGGTTGTCACTTCACCTCCTACCCACACAAAACAATCATCAACAAGCAAGATAGGAATTTCATGCATTCAACACAAATCACCACCCTCACCTACACAAAACACTATGATCTCACATTATCACTTCCTCAAACATCTCTAATGCACTAATTGATCGATCTCCACGTACTAACTCAGACTTCCAAATTGGAAATCGAAATCCACAAATATAAAAAACAAGCATCGATGACCCATTACTAACAAACATGATACCGGAGAGAGAGAGAGAGAGAGAGAGAGAGAGAGATTTGAAACAGAGGGTTTACAGGGTTTACTTCCCCCCATTTAAAAGTATTTCCGGTGAAGGGAGGGGTTATTCCCCTACCCTTTTTCAAACTCACATTTGAGAGTTTTAATAGCTCTAAACGAATTTATTTTTGGATGGCTACCAGGAGTGTAACTTGTAGGGGACCCAACTCAAAATTTAGACGGGTTTAGGTTGGGATTTAAACGTTCTGGTTCAACCAGAATCTATGCAACTCAAACATAATTCGGGTTGAGTTTTGGTTGAGGGTTCAGAAACCATAACCTAGCTCAAACCCAAAGCAAGGAGTGATAAATTTAAATATTCTAAATCATATTTTAATTTTTTAATTTATTATGAAATAAATTTTAAATTGTTCAATTTATATTATGTAGAATCTATCACTTCTATAGTTTCATTTATGCACTTTAAAATAAAATTAAAACAAAACGTCTTTAAATTCATTTTTCTTAGTTTTTTTGTGTGGGGCATTGACTTTTACAAAATATTTCTTGTTTAAAATGACACATTTTAGAAGAAAAACCTAAAACCCAACCCGAACTCAACCCGATCAGAATTAAACCCAAACTGAACCTGCACTACACTTGACGGGTTGGGTTTGGGTTGAGCTTCTCGGGTTTTAGGACGGTTGGGTTGGGTTTGGTTTCGTTTAACTTCGGGTTGGATTCGAGTTAAGCTCTAACCCGACTCAACCTATGTTGCACCCCTAATAGCTATTACAAATTCTTTTCAAAACTGGACGGAGGTGCTTCTAGGTGAAAAGTTAAATAGGGCCCACTTTGAAATGCAGTGAAAGGGCCCACACTCCGGTACGCCAAGGGTTAAAATTCACATTTAAAAAACATTATTTTAAGAGTTTCTTTAAAAATCCGCGTTTAAAAATCCACATTTAAAAAGCATTTAAAACCATTATATGTATAAAACACGTCCTCAACACGCACTGCCAAATTGTGTCTAGACCCGCAATGGAGTTTTGGTGGATTGTCTGCTGTAGAATCCGCTTCACTGCGGATCCAAATGAGACGTATAGCTTTACTATGGGCGCATATTGGAATGGGTAGTTAGGTAAAGGCCTCACTTTTGTTACATTTTCCTTTCATCTTTTATTGGCACTTTCTTTGAAAGGTTTTACAAGAATACAACTCCTACCTTATATCCCAAAAAATATAATAGAATAAACCTTTTCGGCCATTGATACACATAGGATCTGTTTATAAACACATATTAAAAAAAACGTTGAGTATAAAACTGCTTTATAGGATACTTTTTTACCATGTGATTATGTGAGTTGCTTTTCTATTAATCCAGGAATCACGTTTGTTGCTGGTAACCAAAGTTTGCTTATTCACATTTAAAATTTGGTGGTTGTTTGGTTGCAAATCTAGTTCTTTATAAAACCCATATGTAATTTTACCTAAATAACCATTTCTTCACTGATATAAAAAATAACACTGTGAGGTTTTATTTATCTCCTCGATCTGTCGAGGGTTCCCAACATCTTGACAACCCCACCATCCCCTCGGTCGTCTCTCCGACGACCTTCATCCCCTCTTACTGACGAGCCTTCACGAATACCCCCAGCCACGTCCTTCACACATTATCCCATCCAATGGTTTTTTATTTTTTGGGTTTTTACCTTCTCATCTGTGGCTCAAAATTTGAAAAGAATGAATGAGAAGAACATCATCAAATGTAGGCCAAGAATCACTAGATTCATACAAATAGCCCATTCATTTATTAACCTGAAAGTACATAGGTATTTATGTTTGTAGGCGGCCAAAGTATTGCTCAGTCGATGGCGTCTATTTTATCAATTTTTTTGTTAAGGTTTTGCATAGCTCCACCAGACAAACAAAAATCAACATAAATGATAGAAGGTGAGAGAGTGTTGAGTGGTTGGGGAAACATTTAAAGAGTTGTAATTAATTGATATTTTGCAGGGTAAAAATGACATTATAGATGAGACAACACTGATTTGGAGAACGGGCTTTCTGTAAAAGCAGACTTTTTGTGCTTTAAAATTACCGAATTGCGGGCCAAGAAATGACATTAATCCATTACATGATTCTCACTTAAGCAAAGGTGTTTGACATCCCATTTGCAACTTTTTAACTAACCAAAAATCAAAAGTTACATACTGTCAAATGAGCCCTTAGTTATTCCTGAAATCCTAATTTAACATATGAAATATCTAACAGGTACTCTGTTTGCTATGGCAGTACATACTCTATCAAGAAAAATGTGAAATGCATGCATTCAATTTAGTCGCTTTAGTTCTGTTTTTGCAAAAGTATATACTTTATTTGAATATGTATTTACATTTTGTAAAAGTACGTAATTCATAAAAATTTATATATTTACAAAAATTCAAAACACTTTGAGACAGCAAAACGTGACCACAAGAGTTTAAACGGAAGACTAAAAAGTGTAACATTTTCCACCACGCCTTTTTGCTTAAAATGGAATACTACTTTATTGGACAATCAAACCTCTACAAATTAAGTGTTCATTGGCCTCTCAGATTCTTTAGCTTCAATGGGTAGTTAATAATCCAGGAATAGTTATTAGAAAGGGAGTCTACCAATTTTATCCCGAATAATTTCCATTTAATTGAATCCCATTAGAATATATCATTCCCCTTTTTGTTTGAACCACCAACTTTATTTCTACAAGAACCAAAACGTTTTGATGTATTCTCACAAAGATGCTAGTTGGTAAAACTGTCATAAAAATAAATAAATAAACTGAACAATTAACTATTCCAGGAAATGAAACATCAGAATTACCTAAGTTTAAGGATGTCCTAAGATACAATTCTTTTGTTCCAAACTTGAAATCTTACAAAATGAAGAATGAAGCAAAAAAACTTTCTTTTCAATGAGCAACTGGTTTAAACACTACAAGAATTTATTTAGAAAGTTGTGCAAAATCCACAATAGTCTATTTGACGAACAGATACATTGCATCTCTGTAGATTTTCAAAGGACAATGGATGGTATTAAAGAAAACAGACGAATAACCAGTTTATAATAAGAAAGCATAAATAGAGGACTGACCTATCAAACTTGGCCAGTCTTCCAACAATTCCTGTAACAATTTTACATGGTCAATGATAAAAGAATCTCAATTGAGAAGAAAGTAAGGATTGAAACCTTTCCAAAGAGAGCAATTTGTTTTGGATGATTCTGTTGCTGTGGTAACACCACAGAGCTTCTCAAAGGTCTGAATAACTGAAAAATATAGGTTAGAGATCAATGGATTCCTAAGAAATGGTCCAATAACTGTATCGAGCCTAATAAAATCAGATAAAAGTGGTGATGTATGACATCCCCTCTCCATCGATGAACTTGAAACATGGTAGTGGAACTGCGATAGGGCGTGAAGGCCCAGCAAATTCGCATATAAAGGTATAAATGCATCCTTGTGGTTACCAATCCCTCCGATCCAGTGAGAGGCACCTTCAATATCGAGGTAGCCATTGGCATATGATATCAGCTGATCTAGAAATCTAGTTCTCCATCTTTGAATATTCACCTCGTTACATGTGCTAACCAAACATGTCTTCGGCTTTAGAAGTCTTTCCAGATTAGAGCAGCAGAGCTGACAAATTAGCAGTCTCTCTTCGTGGTGATTATCAATCTCTTTATCAAAGACCCGTCGGACAAGATCCCCCTGCGCTCTGATGTAATGACCCATGTCCAAGACCCATCTCAGAAGATAATCAATATACAGAGTCCAGTGCCCAAACACCGAAGACAGATATTCAAAGCTTGATACAATCACCTTTTCAACTTGGGCAGGAGCACTCTCAGTGAGATTGCTTTTTGTGGATCCTTTGGAATCTATACACCTTTGGACACTCTTGCTAAGGTTCTGCCTCAGCTGGATGTCCTCATCCTCTAACAGCCTAATACATATGACCCACAGATCCAGAATTCTTTGGGCATAGAAGTTGATGGCTTTTGCCGGCTCCAGTTCATCAGTTACCTGTTCCATTGAATCACTGATAAGCTCTTCTCCAAATGAATTTTGATCCTCAGAAATGATTGGACCAACCCACAGTGCTTCTTCAAGCAAACCAGAAGCTATCAAGGATTCTGCAGCTGCCCTGCGCATGTTAACAGGCTCTGATGATGCACTGTGCTGCTTCACTAGATTAATGAAGAAATGTATGCATTCATATATAGTCAATATCGCTGATTGGTCAGTCCCTCTAGAACTGATAGTGCACTCCCCATCTATCTGTGAATCATCAGAAGAAGCTGAGTTCCTAAAAAGGATTGCTAAATGCCTCACACAAATTCCCATGCAGCACAAGAGAGATTCTCTAGTCTTTGCACGTGGCACACACTTGTTCAAGGAAACCAATCTGTCCCAAAATTGAAACACAAAAGCACGGTTCACTCCCATGAAGGAAATTGTTTCTTCGTTTTGCAGGCCGCTGCATTTCTGAAGCTGCAGAACATTCCATAAAAAGATGTTCCTTAATATATAATAAATGCATTTTGGATTATTTTCCACATATAGCCGTTTCATCAGTGTGGGTTGCAGATTGCTCTTTGCCCACATATAGAAATTGTCTGTATTCTCAGATGATGGATTTCTGGGGCCACTGAATTTCATAAATTTCAGAAGTCTAAATAGACACTTTAGTGTTGCAAGTCGAACTTCATGCATATCATCAGAGATGCAAACAAGCAACTTCTCGTGAAGTCCAATAATGAGGCTCTCATTCTCACCAATGTTTGATGAATTAGGAGGAAGTAGCTTACATATTTCCAACCCATCATCAGTAGCTTCAGCTGAACCTTCAAACACACAACCAAAATAGGAAAATGCTGCTTGCCTCCGAAGTTCAGCTTTAGTTGGATCATACAGAGATGGCCTACGAGAAACTTCAGCATCCAAACATTCTGAAGATAATTCCATCAAGAAGCTTCGAACATGAGTGAAATGTTTACTCACCCCACATGTCCTTGTGATGTCCATCATGTGGTTCAAGACCTGTAAGTATGAGGAGTTAAGAGTAGGACAAGGACATGATTTAATGCTGCCGATCCAAGAGCATTTGACTAAAATCTTTATCAAGTCCTCGAGAATCTGATCTTTCCTGGAAACGTCAATCAGGCTCCTGCAATTCGTGTCAAGAAGCGCACTCAACTGTAATAAAATCCCATGAATAGAATTGAAAGAGACATGGTGAGATTTCTCAATATTTGTTCCATTGACCATGTTTGATGGACTATAAGAATTCAAGCAAATGCCATTTGGTATTGGCGCCTGATTCTCTCCTTGAGGCAAACCTTCAGCAATGCACCTCATAACAGACTGCAGTTTCTCATTAGACACCAGACCTGTTAAGGCCCTTGATGCAAGAACCCGTACACGCAGATTATTCTGAGTTGCACATCGTCTGGTGAAAGGCATAAATAATAGGGGATCCAAAACATCATTCGTCGCAATGCTAATTTGAGAAGGCTTGAGCCTTGATAGAAGAATCAGAATGGGGCACAAGCTTGGGTGAATTGCTTTCACTATATTGAACTCCGAACTTTTGGTGCATCCATTTTCTAGAGAGTCGGTAGCAATCTTCAATTCGCTCAACAGGAAAGAATGCAATGATGGATACCTAAGAAAAGGAAATTTTTATTAGGCACTGCCTGTCTTTATTTCGCTCATGGAAAATTGAATCTAAATAACTGCTCTACACATGTGCAGAAGAGAAACAGTACCTGAAAAGAAACCTTATGCTGAACTTAACGTACACTATCTCAATGTATAATTTAATCTTTCCTAATAAACAGATGATTGCAATGTTTCTACTTCGAACTTACACACACTAACAGCATTGTGCAGAGAAAATAAATTTCATGAATAAAAAGATCAGAAAAAAACAATGTTAATATAATTAATCAATGCCGAAGCTTGTCTATCACAAAGCATAAGTTCAAACATTATTAGATTAAGAATTCCATCAGCACTAAAAGAGAAACAACATCATACCTATAGAAAAACTCGAGTCCAGTTAGAGCACGCCGTGCAGATTCACGTTTGTGCACATTAAGGAATCCAATCAAACGGCGAACCAAGGCAGTGTATGCCAGGCATGCACTATTCCGCACTTCCCAGTAAGGAGAAGCAAATGACCGAATGGAGATTATCAAGGCCTCGGCAGAAAAACCAGATGTATCAGTTGCTAAATTTGTATCATTAAAGGCAACCCTAAGGACATTGAAGGCATGTACTGTGGGAATCACACCCTCATCCCGGCTCTTTGAGGCCCTTCCATTAGATGCAGACTTCTCCGATATTTGGTTTTTCGTTGTCCGAGTCACTTCACCATTCTGATTTTTCACTTTGCTCACATGAGGCAAAGACATAGTCGCAACATCTATCAGCCATCGCAATGCTTGTGGAAGGAGTTTCTTTGGCATTCCTTCTGGTTCTGCAAGAAAAAGGGCAATGAAAGCAGCAGGAATCCCAGCACTTCTCCTTAACAAATCATCCACGGTTTGACCTTGAGAAACCATCTTTTCCATCAGCAGTTCCATCCAAGACTCTGTCAATTTGCAAAGCCTGATGAAGGAAAACTTGTATCAGTCTCATGGAAAAATAAGTCATGTGACAAATTCAATTAGTTTATTTTCTTCCACTACCGAGGTATGTGAAAATGATGCATAAAGTGGTTAAGTGTTAGTAAGAATCCTCTAAAAGATATTCTCACCGAACCGTAACAAATTATGCCATTTATTAAAAAAGCCTTCTGCATAAATAAAATACTAAAGTGGTTCTGTGTCACTGCGTGGGGTAAGTTGTGCAAATAAAAATCTTTCATTTGTCAGTAGCAGTGCTACTAATGGAATACAATGCTAATATACAATGCTTCTTGTTGGTTAATTCCTACTCCATATGCATCCTACCTTTAGTCCACCCTCATACCCATACTTGATGACATAACTCATTATCCGCCAAAAATGTCATATGGAGAATTTTGAAAATATGGGATAAGAAAATCACACAATGATAAAAAAAGAAAACGTAAGACAACTAATCTTTCAAGGAATTTATGCATTGGATACCCACCAAATTCCATTATGCTCTGCAAAATTCCCATACCCCCGTGACAACTTTATTTTTTAAAAAAAAAAGGAGATTTGACTTCTTGGAATCAGAGACAAATGCAAAGACATTTAAGCAAATAAGACCCACTTTATGGTACAGATGCATTATCTGTCATTTGTGCAGTTTCTTGACTGCTTAAGAACTAGCTCATCCTCAGCCAAGATGTCATATGAAGAATTTTAAACCATGGGGTTAGAAAGTCACACAACCAATGAAAAAACAATGGTAAGATCACTTATCCTTTTGTGGAATTATGCACTAAATACCACCAAATCCCATTAATGTATGCTAAATTCCCATATATTCTATAGCTTTACAAGTGTTTTGACTTCTTGAAATCAGAGATGAATGCAGTGTGTTTTAAGCAAACAGCTTTCAAATTTCTTCAATACACGTACACATGCATATCTATAGCAGGTGCATTTTCTTGACTTACAACTCTATGAATCCTTTGATGCAGATAAGCTTATAATTATCAACAATACGAGGAAAACTAGATATGACAAGAAATTGGAAGAAATTGAACAACCATGTTGATATTGAAGCTGACAAATCAAAAGACTGTGCTAGGCTGCTGTCAAGCAGAAAATGATACAAGCCATATCCCACCAATATGGAGTCAGGCATGGAGGACATATGAAAGAAAGAGGGCGAAAATTCACAGAAGATTAATGTACTTTTAAGATAGGTAATAAACCAAACATCAATAATCTTAACTGGTGCCATATTTGGGAAAACGTTAATGGCACAAGAGGAACCTGTCACAGAGTCCCCAATTAGAACTAGTTGGTGGATAGGGAAACCTAACTTTATCATTTTTCGCAGTTTAAGTTCATGCATACAGAAAAAACTCTTACACTTCCTCAAAATCGAAAGTCCTTTAGAAGAAGAGTGGAGATTCAAAAGCTAAAGAGCCAAAGTGGGATATGATCCAAAAATCTAACAACTATCTGGATGTAGAAACAAACCTTGAATCATTGGAGCAAAGAAGGCGATTGCAGAGAGCAGTAAACCCAGCCCTAGTCTTATCAATGGCACCATTATGCTTCATCTTTAAGAGAACTTGCAAGAAGTGGTTGCCTATGTTTTTAAGCTGCTTGAAATCAAGAACCGTATCAAACTCCTTCAGTGATGGCAACTCAACATTCTCAATGGCAACATCAGTGAGATCGGATGAATTGGAAGAGGTACAGTTTGGCAAGGGAATCTTCCTTATGATGGTTCCTAGAAGAAGACTAACCTGCAATAACAAAGATTCAACAATCTTTTAAGAAAATAAATTTTGGAAATAAAAAGTGCCAAAGCATTCATTATACATATTTTCTTCTTTCATTTGTTTTTCATTTCCAGATCAAAATTAGGATAGGAAATATTGATACACAGAAAGATACTGTAGTGATAAGTAACAGTTAAAGAAGTCCCAGTTGATGTTTTGAGTAACAAAAATCCACTAATACAGTAACTGAATAATGTTCCATATTCTACAAGGCAAAGCATAAAGATAAATAAGCAATGACAACACTCGGTATAAGATATTATGAAGAACCAATGAATGTTATCTTTGATATTCAAAGATTCAAGGAGTAATTATCATTAAAAGTTGATAACTGGGGGAGGGGGAGTTACCATCTATCTAACTATTTGGGTGTCTGTGTGCATGTGCGTTAACTTGTGCATGCGTGTGAAACACACAGAAGAAAATGTGAGATTATAAACAAGTATAGTTTCCCAACCTCTTTCATTGCAAGCCAGCATCCAACCATAACAACCTGTTCAGTTGGCCTAACGGAGTCCACGAGTTCCAAACTTTTGTCCATAAATCCTGAGGAGGACTCAGACACATCCATCTCAATCTGCATATCTGAGAGTAGGAGATCATCAATATTATCATCATCCATGTCATTTGGCAGATACCATGCATCTGCAGAAACCACCCAAAGAGCCAGTGAAGAAATCCGCATAACTAGCTCCAACAACTCCTGTAGCGCGCACCTTATGCCAGAAATACTTGACGAGACAGCCTCAGAGTTCCAGTCCAGTTCCTCAAAGGTATATCGTAGTGAGAGCAATACACCATGAACAAAGCTATTCTTACAGGCTTCTAGTAGATCCTTCTCTCCCTGCTCAACAACAAGACGTAGCCACTCGACAAGTGAGAATATGTACTCCACCAGAGGAGTCCTAAGTTTATGGGTTTCAGAAGCACCGTTCATCATACAGTCAACCAGTGGTTTAGAACAGATAACTTCAGCAGAAGCTCCAACCATCCATCCAAGTTCCAATACATACTTTTTAAATATAAGGCGCAATGTCAATGCCCCAGCATCACTCTCTCTCACACGGGGGCTGCATACCAACTTCTTAGCCCACACAATCAAAATTTTCACCTCAACTTCATCAGATATTCCAGGAAGTGGGGTTGGGAAACACATTAGGATTCGGAAAGAACTCTCTCTCAACCGATCCCAGCTGTCTACTATTGATCCGACCAACAGCAGAGTGGACTCTGCTGAAGTAAACCATTCGCTATAAGGAGTGATCAATTCATCATTGTCTCCGGAACTGGGGATCACTGTAGTAGGCCACACATCGATCATTGTCTGAATGAGCTCCATAGCCATGATTTTTCTCTCATAAGGGGCAGAAGGATAGCAAGAGTAGAAAAGGAAGCTGCTCAGCCACTTCATAAACTGAAACAAATCATCTGCTCTATCTCGAACATCAGATACAAGATTATCAACATTGTTTTTGCAGTGTGCCATTGGCCTCCAACATCCCAGCTTATTCTGTCGTTCCAAGGTAGTACGGACCCGAGAGAAGAACTTCCTGAACAAGCTATTCCACTTCATTTGGAATGCCATTGAGCAGCACCGCATGTTCAAGGGAACTGCCTCCCTCACTAGAATGAGCTCCAAAGAGGAAGGGAGGCTTGCTGTCTTGGGATTCAAGAAGAGTGACTCTGCTGTATCTATACGGAGAGAATCCTCAACATGGGTCAAGGCCATTCTCAACCACACCACTGGGATTTTCACATCTATTCCCTTCATGCACAAGCTAGCAAAGCTCTTATCATCACCAGTGCACCAATCAATGTCCCCTTCTATCAATGCAAGAGCACGGGAAACCTTGAGCAAGGAGACAAGTGCTGCAACGCGTTGTTCGTCTGTCAGCTCAGTCTGTCCCCCTCCACTCGTGGGCCCAATGGATATGAAATCAAGCATAGCAAATATGGCATCCACATCGACATCTAGCACTGCATGAAGAGCATAAGTATTCAAATTAGTCCGTAGCTTTGGAATCCCTGAGACAAGTCCTTCAAGAATTGGAGGCAAGCAGAGGCCTCTGAAGGCCACATAACCCCCTTCAATTCCATTGCTGCTCCAGCACTCATCGCGCAAGCACTCAAGGAAGCATTTTAAGAATGAGGTGACGGCGCAACACACATCATCTTCTATATATGCATAAACTGTCTCGGAAAGCAGATTTGGATTCAATTCCAAAATGGTCTTTGAGCTCAAACGACGAGCTAGGGAGGCCAATGGGACGTACCTCCCCTTGCAGCGGGGGCCAAGCTTTAGAAGGTCCGCAGCAATACCAAGAAGGAACAATTTCATCCTCTCCCCACCACCCTGTGAGATCCGAAGGAATGCAGAACGGATGTCGAGCAGGAGATCAAACACGAGGTGAACCTGCTTGACCGTCTGATTCAACGGGTCCTCCAAGTTGTTCCACACGATCCTTAGCAAACGACACACCATGTCTTCTGGGAATGGGTCAAACTCCACTGAGACAGATGCGATACCCTCTGAAACAGAGGTTTTTATCTGTTGCAGGCATATCTGCATAACGGTAAGCGCGTGGAAGTTGAAGTGGCTATCAACAGGGTTTTCGCAGTAGCTACAAAGCTCTGGCAGAACCCCATTACACAAAACAGTCCATGAACAGTTCAAATGGGCATTGAGCATCGGCCTTGGAATTGCTGTCAGCAACCCTCGAAGTAAACAAATCCTACTTAAGACCGAAAAACCCTCAACTTCCACATGCAAATGCTCCTCAATTTCAATGTGTTTGGATTCGTCAAAGCTTGAGACACCAAAAACCCGTTCAGCGATGAAGAAAGGGAGTTCATTTGAGTCCATGCATACCTGGAGAGCAGCGCAGAAACTGACACCGGCGGCGACCAAGCAATCCCTAGTAAACGCTGATGACCTCAAGACGCTCAAGATTACCATCACCGCCGCATCAAAGACAGTTCGACCATCCGATGCGAGGAACTTCCGCGGGAATTTCTGGAGCACGTAGTACAGACAAGAGAGGGCCTCTTGGCAATGCTCCAAAACAGCGGGGGAGGGGCGGGACCCGCTCTTGACGTCGGAAACCACGGCCGTCAAACCAGTGGACACGTCGCGTGCCGTTGGTACCGCACAGTCCTCGAGCGCCTCCATCAGAAACCCTAGTTTTGGGAACCCCATGAACGACAGCACTGCCCGGGAGGCCGCGAACCTTCGCCGGGTCCCGTATTCGACACAGAGGGAGGCGAGGCAGCCGCCAATCAGTGATCGGGCGGAGCGGTGCCTCGCGAGGGGGGAGATGAGGGTGCGGTGCAGCGGGAGGGAGTTTTCGAGGAAGAGGATCTCGAGGTAGAGGCGGACCGCCGCCTCGGAAGCCGTGGCGTCAGAGGAGGATGCGAGGAGGTCGGAGAAGGCGGAGGCGAGGGACTTGGCGGAGGAGACCTGGGCATAGGTGGTGGAGAGGGAGGCCAGGGTGGTCAGCTCGGACAGGAACTTCGGAGATGAAAGGGAGGAGGAGGCGGTGAGGAGGTCTAAGGTTTCGATGTAGGGTTTGGGGAAGACGACGGAGCTGTACGTGTAGCGGTGGCGGTGCTGCAGAGCCCTCCATTTGGCCGACATCTCCTATGGTTTTCGCTCGCGCGCGCGCGGAGTCTCGGCTCGCTTTAGGGCTTCAAAGGGAGAGGAAGGTGCGGCGGATAGAGTGAAATGGCCGAAATGCCTCTCACAGTCTCGTTAGTGAGCGGGGCCGCATAATTAAAAGGACTTTTGAATACGGGCGTCGCCCTAAATTCACTGCATTTTGGATCGTTGAGACTAGCGGGAGGATACCGAACGAAGGGCACTCTAGTCGGGGTAGGGGTGACTCTTTACACCCCTCAAAACGTAAACGCAGTGATTGAAGTCCATTTAAATTTATTTGATTGGCTTTACATATCTTCTCATTTGTGTGTGTCTCAATTTTCTTTTACTAAATAAATAAATAAGAATAATAAATTCAATAAAACCAGATTGAACAATATGCACCCCTCTCATCAATGTCTACATTTTAAACACATATTCATCGTGTGCACGAGAGACGATAACGAGGAAGAGGCGAACTACCGAAAGAGGAGAGGTGGGTAACCAACAAAAAAAGAGGAAGAGGCGGACTACCGGAAGAGAAGAGGTGGGTAACCAACAAAAATAAGAGACAAATGGACGAGGACAAGGAGGACGACATATTATTCTACTGAGCAGAGAACATCGGTGAGGGAAATCAGGTGGCGTGGGAGACCATGTACAAGGGTTTCACAAGTATAATAGAAAATAAGAATGGCAAGGGGGTGCACAAACTAAATTGGTTAGGGGTTCAAATGCATTGGGCATCTAAATTAGAATCCACAAACACGATGGTTGTGCAAACATGAGGGACATGCAAACAGTTTTGAGAGGATACAAATAGAGGCACTCATCGAGATAAACTTGGAGGTGTGAAGTGGGTCGGGTTGACCAACCCACATATGATGGATTGTTTGCACTAATCATCACTAACTATACATTAGTTTCAGTTACAATTTCGTATGTAGTCTCGTATGTCTCAATAGCTTTTAAACGAGTTATATACCACCTAAAAGAAAATTTATTTTCTATTAATGGGTTCATGCAATTCGCTCCATTATATACTTCATATTTTATATAAGTAGATACATCATTAGATAAAATATACTAACTTTTAAATAAAAATAAAAAAGATTGTGAACAACACGCAATATTGAGCCAAGGTTGTGTCTTAACATTTTCCTTGGACTCTGATGCTAGCTTTCTATTAGGACAACGGCATGACACTATATAGCAAATGAGAGACATGATATTTGAAGATGAAGGAGAGGTGATAATGTGACCCTTGTGTTCAAAGAGGTGGAGATTGAAGATCTCAGAAACAAGGGGAGGGTAGCTTTTAAGATATCGGAGATGTGGTTGTGAAAGAGATAATTGAAGAGGAAGTGGTAGGTAACAAAAGAGTCAGTGGCATCCTAGGAAACAAGGTTGAGGAGAGGGTTGTCCACGACTTGTAATGCTAGCATGGCATGACATGGCATGTGACACTACAGGCGAATCAGGTTGCTGGATAGGTCAAGTCATTATTTTAAATATCTAGGTCGATACTAAGCTCTTGTTTTTTCTAATGTGTTTGAAAAGGTATTTTTCCCCTTCAATCAAAATAATCGGATTCTCCTTCTCGAATCTGAACCCAGCTGAATGTGGATCCTGCACTCAAAAAGAAATCAGGGGGACATCAGTGTGGTGTCAGCTAAAAGGACTCTGAAGAGATGTATCAGTAAGGGAATTCAAAAGATAATCTTACTCTAAAGATGACTTGTAGAAAAAGAAAGTCAGATGTTTAATTTGTTCATCACCTTCTCTTTTATAGGGTTTTTAGTCTTAGATAGCCGTTGTAATAACTTTTCCTTAATGGCTGCTTAGTAGACGAGTTTTATGATAATTGTCTTACTTTATTATAGCTGAACGTGCCCTTAATTACCCATGTTTGACGGGTGATGGGCCTTAATCACCCACCTGACAGTTACAAGTGTTATGAGTGTTTGACCGTTTTCAAGGTCCTGCTCGTGGTTTTCATCTAGTCGGTACACGGAGTCCTACTCGGCGTGCACCCTGATATTTGTTCACGAAGTGTAAAAATGTATGACCAGACCTGATAATCTGATCGTGTCTCAACTGCTCGGGGTGACATTTGCTCGTGAGGTGTAAGACCGCCCGGCCAGACCTAGTTTAATCTGGTCGTGTCTCACTTACTCAGGAGTGCCTATTCAGTATTCATATTTTAAACTTGGGTTCTCAGATGTCGGATATGGTGGACCATACCCGTTTAAGCACGAACACGTGTCGTCTTTTGATACAATACAGATTTTTCCCTCCATGGTGTTGATACAAATATTTTCATATGATCTTTCAAATTGTTGGGATTTTTAACAATTTTATTTGAGTGAAATAAATAATACTAATAACGGATAAAATATTTATGCAGCCCAAAATAATCACCAAAGCAATCAGAAAAATATAAAGACAAGCAAACCACCAAGCAACACCAAATTTAACGTGGTTCGGCTTAAGCCTACATCCACGGGGCACTCCAGCAGCAATCCACTATATTAAAAATATAATGAAAAATTATGTCTTCTCAAGTTTTGCCCAAAACTTGAGGAATACAAATATAAGAGAGGGATACAGGGTTACCACAAGAAGAACCCTAAATCTGATCTTCTAAATAATTGGAAGAAGAAGACCACGTGGAACAACGTCGGAATCCACGAAGAAGAAGTCCTGAAGAGAACTGCTCCTCTCTCTCTCTCTCTCTCTCTCTGTTTTGCCGAACAAAAGCTGCCGCACACAATTCTCTCTTCTTGTCCGTCAAAAAACAAAAGAGAAAGGAAGACCTAATAAATATTATGCACTGTTCACGTGCATTACCTCATCCATGCATAGGTACCAAACTTTGTAATTAAAAGAAAGGAGCCCATCATGGGCTGGACCAAAAGAAAAGCCCATCTGGGCTGGGCTCACACCCAACAATCTCCCCCTCCAGCCCAATGAGGGGGGAACCCGGTCCGTGACTCCTCACCTGGAGTCCATGCTAGCCAACTTCTTGCAAAGCTCGAACTTGTTCTTCGGAACAACTTTTGTCATCGCATCTGCGGGATTACGGTCGGTGTGAATCTTCTTCATCTTCATCAAGTTTTTCTCGATGGCATCACGGATCCAATGATATCTAATATCAATGTGCTTCGTACGAGAATGATAAGTAGCATTTTTACTCAAATCCAAAGCGCTCTGGCTATCACAAAATACTACATACTCGTCTTGCTTCAAACCCAGTTCTTGGAGAAAACGTTTCAACCATATCATTTCTTTACTTGCTTCGGTAGCTGCAATATACTCTGCTTCTGTCGTAGACAAAGCGACACACTTTTGCAGTTTTGACTGCCAAGAAACAGCTCCCCCTACGAAAGTAAATAAGTATCCCGATGTTGACTTTCGTTGATCAAGATCACCTGCCATGTCAGCATCTGTAAAGCCTTCCAACACTGGTTTTGAACTGCCGAAACTCAAGCACAACTTCGAACTGCCCTTTAAATACCTGAAGATCCACTTCACTGCTTCCCAATGATCCTTTCCAGGATTCGCAAGATATCTGCTCACAACACCAACTGCATATGATATATCTGGCCGAGTGCATACCATAGCATACATCAAACTTCCTACTGCAGAGGAGTAGGGAATTTTCTTCATCTCTTCCTTTTCTTCATTGGTCGAGGGACACGAACTTCTGCTCAATTTTAAATTTTCTGTGATAGGCGTGCTAACGGCATTGGCACCTTTCATATTGAACCTTTCAAGAATTCGTTCAATATATTTTTCTTGTGACAACCACAATTTCTTAGCTTTCCTATCACGAATAACCTGCATGCCAAAATCTGTCGTGCTGATCCTAAGTCTTTCATTTCAAAAGACTTAAATAACTCCTGTTTTAATTTTGTGATCATCATAGCATTCTGTCCGATTATGAGCATATCATCCACATAGAGCAAAAGAATTATGAAATCACCTTTAGTGGACCTTTTGAAATAAACACAAGGGTCTGCAGTTGTCTTTTGGTATTCCTGACTCACCATGAAGGAGTCGAACTTTTTATACCACTGCCTTGGTGCCTGCTTCAGTCCATAGAGACTTTTCTTTAATCTGCAAACCATGTGTTCTTTTCCTTTGACTTCAAATCCCTCTGGTTGCACCATGTATATCTCTTCCTCCAAATCGCCATGGAGGAATGCAGTCTTTACATCGAGCTGTTCAACCTCAAGATCAAGGCTAGCTGCTAAACTGAGAACTGTTCTGATGGAAGTCATCTTCACCACTGGAGCGAATATCTCATCGAAGTCTATTCCGTGCTTCTGTCCAAAGCCTTTGACCACTAGTCGAGCTTTGTACTTCACCAGATTCTCGTTCCCATCTCTTTTGAGCTTGAACACCCATTTATTTTGCAAAGCTTTTCTATCCTTAGGAAGTTCAACCAACTCATAAGTATTATTTTTCTGTAGAGAGTTCATCTCATCATGCATGGCCCTAAGCCATTTTTCTTTTTCTTTATGAGTTTGTACCTCCTGAAAACTTTCTGGCTCCCCCTCTTCAGTGAGCAAAATATACTCAGAGGTGGGGTATCTTGATGTTGGCCTGTGCTCTCTGGATGATTTTCTAATCTGAGTATCTGTAGTCTCTGACTGACTATGCTGCTCCCCCTGTTCAGGAACTTCCTGTTCTGGCTCTTCATTGTTGTTAGGAATTTCTGGCACCACATCAATGTCTTCACTTCTCGTCTCCTCTCCATCTGTAGCCGGCTGTCCTGGAGAGGGAATAGGTGTAAGGTCTGCAACACCATCAACTGATTTCGTAGTTCTGTCGAAATCTTTAATACTCTGACTCTCGTAGAAGACCACATCTCTGTGCCGAATCACCCTTTTCTTTATCGGATCCCAAAACCTGTAGCCAAATTCTTCACCGCCATAGCCAATGAAGATGCATGGAACTGCTTTATCATCAAGCTTCTTTCTCTGCTCTTTGGGTACATGCACGAAAGCCTTACATCCAAAGACCTTCAAATGTGAATACGAAACCTCCTTTCCGGACCAAACTTTCTCTGGAATATTAGAATCCAAAGATACTGTCGGTGATCTGTTTATCAAGTAGCAGGCAGTCGAAACAGCTTCACCCCAGAAGGTTCTAGGCAAATTTGCCATCTTCAGCATACACACGACTTTTTCAACGATGGTGCGATTCTTCCGTTCTGCAACACCATTATGCTGTGGAGTACCAGGTTCAGTTCTTTCGTGTCGAATGCCGTGACGCGAGCAATAATCTCTGAACTCTCTCGAAGTGTACTCTCCTCCATTATCTGTCCGTAGTGACTTTAATTTTCTTCCTGTCTCCCTTTCCACCATGGCATGAAATTTTTGAAAGTGCTCGAAGACCTGATCCTTCGTTCTCAACAAATAGACCCACACTTTCCTGGATGCATCATCAATAAAAGTAACAAAATACCTATGGCCACCCAGAGATTCAACCTCAAATGGACCACAAACATCAGAATATATCAAATCAAGAATATTTAATTTTCTTTCTAATGTTTTTCCGAATGAAACTCTATGATGCTTTCCAATCAAACAATGTTCACAAGAGCTAAGAGGCATACCTTTGGAAAAGGAAATTAGAGACTTCTTTGCCAGAACTTGTAACCCCTTCTCGCTCATGTGACCAAGCCGCCTATGCCATAAATCTGGAGACGAATTTTCTTCATTCCATCACTGCATACCTTTAAATGAGTCTTGTACAAAGTGCAACAACTCTTTCCTCTTGCAACAATCAACGAGCCCTTAGTGAGCTTCCATTTTTCATTGCCGAAATAACTTTCGAACCCTTGTCGATCCAAAGCAATCCCCGAAAGCAGATTGAGGCGTAAATCAGGAACATGACGAACATCTTTCAAAATTAATGTGTGTCCTACATCAGTTTGTACGCACACATCACCAATCCCTGCAATCTTTGAGTGGCTGGTGTTACCCATTTTCACGGTGCCAAAGTCTCCTGCTCTGTACGAAGTGAAAGACCCCATATTAGGAGTCGCATGAAAAGATGCTCCTGTATCTACCACCCACTCAGTGCCCCAATCTGAAATATGCAGGCATTCATCCTCTCCGAATGAGAAGACTACCAAATCATCTGCAGATGTAATAGCCGCAGTGTTCTTGTCGTCATCCTTTTTCTTCTGATCATGTCCCTCTTTCTGTTCTCTTTTAAAAATTCGGCAATACTTTTTAATGTGACCTGTTTTACCACAGTGGTAACACGCAAAATCTCTAGACATTGATTTGCTTCTAGATCTGCCATGACTCTTTGGTCCTCGACTCTTGCTCCTCCCCCTGTTATCTATAACAAGTGCTTGTGGACTGTCTGAAGCCGTTGATTTTCTCCTTGTTTCTTCATTTAGCAAAGAGCTCGTAACCGTACTCATAGACAATACACCATCTGGAGCAGAATTACTCAACGTGACAACTAATGTCTCCCAACTGTCGGGCAAAGATCCCAAAAGCAGCAAAGCCTGTAACTCATCATCTAGAGTCATCTTCATCGTGGTCAACTGGTTCACTAAGCTTTGAAACTCATTCAGGTGCTCTGTAACACTGCCACCTTTGAACTTTAAGTTCACGAGTTTTCTGATTAAAAACGCCTTGTTACTCGTAGTCTTTTTCTCATACAAAGACTGTAACGTTTTCCATAGAGTATGCGCATTCTTCTCATTAGCAACATGATGAAATATGCTGGCATCAATCCATTGTCGAATAGCGGCAACACATCTTCTGTTCAACTTGGTCCAATCTTCTTCTGACATTTTTTCTGGTTTGCTTTTATCTCCTTCAATTGGTTCATACAAATCCTTACAGTAAAGGATGTCCTCCATCTTGGGCTTCCATATCAACCAATTGGAATTATTCAACTCAATCATCTTTCCAATAGTATTATCTGCCATCTCACACAAATAAATCTGAACCCTGCTCTGATACCACTTGTTGGGATTTTTAACAATTTTATTTGAGTGAAATAAATAATACTAATCGCGGAAAAATATTTATGCAGCCCAAAATAATCACCAAAGCAATCAGAAAAATATAAAGACAAGCAAACCACCAAGCAACACCAAATTTAACGTGGTTCGGCTTAAGCCTACATCCACGGGGCACTCCAGCAGCAATCCACTATATTAAAAATATAATGAAAAATTATGTCTTCTCAAGTTTTGCCCAAAACTTGAGGAATACAAATATAAGAGAGGGATACAGGGTTACCACAAGAAGAACCCTAAATCTGATCTTCTAAATAATTGGAAGAAGAAGACCACGTGGAACAACGTCGGAATCCACGAAGAAGAAGTCCTGAAGAGAACTGCTCTTCTCTCTCTCTCTCTCTCTCTCTCTGTTTTGCCGAACAAGAGCTGCCGCAACCAATTCTCTCTTCTTGTCCGTCTAACAAACAAAAGAGAAAGAAGACCTAATAAATATTATGCACTGTTCATGTGCATCAGCTCATCCATGCATAGGTACCAAACTATGTAATCAAAAGAAAGGGGCCCATCATGGGCTAGACCAAAAGAAAGGCCCATCTGGGCTGGCTCACACCCAACACAAATTACTCATGTTTTGTGCGTGAAAATGAACCCATAGCAACCATAAAAACTCGCTCAATCTAAGATACGATCACCAAGTCCAAAAGTCAGCTTCACAGAATTGATCCAGTGACTCCAAGGCGGGGCCCAATTTGTGGTGTTGATAGAAATAGTCAGAAGGGGTCCATGTTTTGAAAATGGTGTAGTGCCTGCCACATAACTCCAACATTTAAGTTAATGGAGAAGAAATGATTTTTGGAGGAAAATTCCAAAAAAATAGTTTAAATTCACACAAAATTTTTTTTGTAATCACGAGATCATGGATTCAAGTCCTAGCACTTATATAATATAACAATATGCATAGGAAGACACAAACATGAATGTTTTTCACATTCAGTGTTTTTTTGTGCTTAATTGAAAAAGTTTTTTTTCCTATTATATAGACGTTTTTCTTCACATGTAATATTCAGGGTTGCCATGTCAATTTGGATCACATGGACTCTCCTGGGAAGTCTTTAGAATCATTGAAGACATTGTTATTTTTAAGTTAAAGGATAGTTGGAAGTCGGTTACACATATTCAGTTTATTTGACACATCTTATCCATCTATCATATACTATTTTATATCTATTCTTCTATCTGATCGAATAAGTTTATGATAAGACTAAAAAATGACTCAAGACCAGTTAGATGTTCATTCTCATTTTCATTTTATTGAAATAATCAAAAAAATTATATTTAAAATATTCTATTTCTATATTTATTTCCTTGCAAGATAAATTTCACCATCCACGCAATCTAAATTCTTAAGAACATAAAATTCTTCTTAGATCACAGTTATCTAAACTGACCCTTAAAATAATCAGCAATGAGTGTAAAGAAAGACTTGTAAATTATGATATATTTACTTGTTTTTTTACGGTTGTATCTTGTTTGACTTTCACCCATAAATTACCCGTGTAGGTCGGCCTCTACAGAAACACAGGAAGTCCTGCCAAAGCCGACCCCGAATCAGAACCTCTTGTAATAACTGACCAGCGATGGAGGCGATGTGCGCGATGAGCCTCCGCTGGTCGCCGAAGAGGGTCTCCTCCCTCTTCAAGGCCGTCCCCAACCCCATCTCCCGCACTCGTACGCCCGCGTCGTTTAATTCCGGTGGTCCTCCACCCCCCCCCCCTCAGGATTCCATTTGAGTTGAATTTCTTGATCTGATTCTGACATTCGGCTCGAAACCATGATCGAAGAAGCACCGGGAGGAGGGAGAGCGTACGACGCGCTGTTGCTGGACGCGGGAGGGACGCTGCTGCAGCTCGCGGAGCCCGTGGAGGACACGTATGCCTCCATTGGCAGGAGATACGGTACGTGTCAGGTGATCACGCATCGGTTTTCTTGAATCTGATGATGATGTATTTATTAATGGTGTCGTAATTGCAGGTCTGGATCTGTTGAGGAGTGAAGTGAAACAGGGGTTCCGGAGGGCTTTCAAGGCGCCTTGGCCTAAAAACCTCAGATACCAGGTTTTCGCATGTTTTGTTGTATGTGGATATGCTTGGTTTAGCTCCTCATGTGCTGAGAAGGCTTGGTTCATCTTTGAAATTATTGAATGGCAAGTAAAGCATAGATAATTTTGTTTTAGATGGCGTTAGGAAGCACATTTGGTTGATTCTGCTTTTGTGGGAATTTAACTTGACCTAAACGCGTTTCCAAATGCCTCAAATGGTCACAACATTTTTAAAAATGATGACAAAAGAGATTTTCAGTGTTTCCTGGGAATTTAATTTCAAAAACAGCTTAAGTGAAAAGCTCATTTTCCAATGGGTTTCAGAATGCTACATTGAGAGGAAAGAAATGGAAATACAGGGAAGAAGAAGAAAAAGAAGAATGCAGACTGAATGACTATCTTAGTTTTAGCGTAACACGAGACATGAAGCATGGGGTATTAATGCACAGCGCAGGTAGTCATAAATCATATTTGACACTCTATAAACATTTCTGTTATAGGTGTCAAAGACAAGAGACCAACCAATCAACCCCAACATTAGAGAACTAAAATGATTACATATTGTTTAAAAGCAGTGGGCAAGATGATGCAGGATGTTGTTGGGTAAACCTCCACTTACAGATTTGTATATATTTTCTTTGCACTGGAGCATATAAATTGTACCAATGGGAGGAGGAGATGAATATATTCTATAAAGATCTAGTCACGTAGATAAGGTTTAGAAAATCATCCTTGTGGAAGTAGCCTTGTGTCTTTGTACAAGTACAAAGAATGAAAAAACATGTTCATGTTCATGTTTCATTATGATGTCATTTTTACCTATATGCCACATCAGTGGTAACACGTTGTTCACCTGGATGTCGATGTGATGTTAATGATGCATAATGATTTTGCATCATTAGGGTCACTTCAATTTTTAGGTTTTTTTTTTTAAATTGTAAAACAGGTGATCCACACCATAAATGAAAGTGATTCACACAATGGAGACCCCATCCTTATATTCTGTTATCTTTTCGTGCGTCTCTTCAGGGAGATGGGCGGGCATTTTGGAGACTTGTAGTTTCTGAGGCCACAGGCTCCGACAATAATGATTACTTTGAAGAAGTATATGAAGTAATATTGCAGGAACTTTTCTTGCTGATTTTGGTCACCTGGAATTGTCTCTCATTTCCATAGCTACTTTGTTGGTGTTCATGGAAATTGAACTTAATGTATAATTATATTGTGTTATGTGGTTGTCTTATTTAGCACTATGCAAATGGTGATGCTTGGAGACTTCCAGAGAGAGCTTTTGAAACAATGTGCCATCTAAAGGAGGCTGGAGGTCATATTCACCAAGTATTTTCTTCATTGTCTTAGAAAGTTGTTGGCATGCTTGATTTATGGACCTTTTTCCATGTTTTGTCTCTCATAATATAACTGCATCCCACACAGTGAAACTGGCTGTCATCTCTAACTTTGATACACGTCTAAGGAAGCTATTGAAGGACCTGAATGTTGCACATTTGTAAGTTCCCGTATAATCTTTTAGCTCTCTTCCATCACATGAACTTGGGTCTTAATTACAGGTTATATTTGATCTGTTCTTGAATATTGTTTATTTTAATACTTTGCTCTGGCATCCAACTCATGTATAAATTAATTTGAATAATTGAGATATAACTAACTCTTATCAAAGTCCATACCATATTTGGATTCCATATCCTCTATTTCTTTTGTTATCTTCTAGAATTGACCATTGAATGAAACATCACATGAACCTCATTTATGTTCTGCTTATGTTCACCACTGCAAAGTCTCTGAAAAAATTGTCTATTTTCCTGTTTAAAATCAATTAATTGCACAGTTTTTTTTTATTTTACTGCAAGGTCAAAGCATTTTCTCATGCAGTTATACATACTGAGCACATGCATTCCACTTCTGTCTATTTTCTTATTTTATATGATTGAGACAGAATGGAATTGTGGTTTCTTTTAGGTTTGATGCCATTATCATTTCATCAGAGGTTGGGTATGAAAAGCCAGCAGCAGAGATATTCAGAGCTGCTTTAGGTATGAATATATTCTAGTACCTTTTGTAAGATAGAATCAGCAAACCTGAATTTACATTATGCTATAATCATTTGATCAACTTTGGATCTTAATCTTGCTATTGTCCCTGTCATGTCACATTATTGATGATATAATGGTTTTCTGACATCCTTCCTTGACCTTTCGATGTGAAATAGTTAAACGGAACTCATGGAATTCATATCATACATCTGAAGACAACATATGGTCAAAGAATGTCGAATAACAAAAGAGATATATCCATACTGAAGTATGCACTTTTGTACACTTCATAGCTGCATGAGACTTTCTATTAGTCTCTATTTATTTTTTCTTGCTGGGTCAATGCTCATCAAATTTACAAATAAGGATGAATCTTTTCCTTAAAAAAATGCACCAGAAATAGAAAACAAACATGAGAATTGCCACTTTTCATCCTACTTCTGATTAATTTCTCTTTGAAGAAGTTATTTTTATAGGCATTCATCCATCAATATCAAAGGATCAAATAGCCTGTAGTCCTAGTAAAACTGCATGTTATTTTTGTGATTTCCAATACTGTTTCTGAAAGCCCCTTCCACTTCAAATTAACTGGGCGTCAAGGGGTTGTTCACATTTCCGTGCTAATTTTTTTTTTTGTTTGAAAGTAGAAGCCAGTGGCGCACAATGTAATTCTTGCTGTTTATCATGCCTCAGATATTAAAATATCCATTTGAAACTTTTGACTGTAAATACATATGATATGTAACGATTACAACATTGGCATCCCAAATTCATTGATTTTTCTAACGGAACTTTGTGGAAATTTGTAGATGAAATAGATATAGAAGGCAGCAAAGCAATACATGTGGGAGATGATCAGGAGGCAGATAAAATGGGTGCCAATGCTGTTGGGATTGATTGCTGGTGAGTGAAGCTTATGTTGCCCCGTGTGACACTATTTTCTCAGAAGAAAAAGAAGAAAGAAAACTGTATAGCATCCACATCTAACATTCAAACGAGTACACAATATCACACATATTATGAAAAGATCTGTAGCTTTGAATGTAAGTAAATCCTTGCAAATAGGGACAGAGGACAGGTTTTTGAGTCATTCAATCAGTTCTGGGAGCACACAGGAAAAAAAAAATGCAATACCAATCAAATTACAAATTAAAATTGTATGAAGCAAAAAGGCTATGATGTAAAAGAAGTACCCGTAATTTACAATATTGTAGTATTAGTTCCTCTTTACTTTTTTATATTATTAATTTGAATCATTATGATGGCTTTATTGCTTTATAACTGCACATGTAATGAACCTCAAAATGGGTACTTTATAGAACAGTCCTTCTCTTCATAAAATAGAAAATTTTTACACAATAATATATAATGTGAATATTTGAAACTCACTAGGAGTAACCCATGACTGAGTTGTTCAGATATGAGAATCCAGCTTCTATTATATGTTATTTCCCTTTTTCTCAGATTCTATGACATAAATTTAAAGCTTTTCCATTTTGATTCTGAAATAGAATTGTCATTCATGTTTGATTACGGTGTCATTGGTCATAACTCATAACCAAAATAAATTTGCTTAGTGGATTTTCTTTATGTTTTTGGGATTCCTAGCCTGCTGTTGTCTATTATTATACTGCAGCGCCTCTCCTCATCAATGGAACTAAACTATAATGACTACTGGAAAGCCTGTATCAAAACTTATCATTTATCATCAATTGAAAAGTTTGGGATGTACTTCTTCATGAAATGTATCTGATCTTGACATGCAGTTAAACCTGCACAAACAATTATATGTTTGCTTCTACTAAAACTATCATGTATTAATATTGCAGGCTGTGGGGAATGGATGTGAAGACATTTGCAGAGATACAGGAACGCATTCTAAAATCAACTTCACAGGTTAAAAGAGAAAGATGATACACACAACCCCGAATGCAAATTCACAGAGCTTCCTAGGCTGCAACACCAGGTGACAGAGAGCTATAGATTTAGTGTTTTGAGTCTTCCTCAATCGACAGAACTTGCACACAAGGAACTTTAACGAAACATATGCATTCAGAATTATGAAGGCGCTCTTCGTGCCTTTTGGAAAAGAATGTGCATTTGAATGATGAGCAGGGATCATTGCTTTTGCATTGACAATGTGACCCACTGATAGAAAAGAGCATTGTATCTCTGTTACATTGGACTATTTTATTATCACAATGATTAGTTGTCTTACGTGCATTCTTTTTGTAAGGTTTTTGAATTCTGTATATCTTAGTGGCCTCCTGACTTATGCTCTAACCAATTTTTTTTCCCCTCAATATCTACTTTCTTTCTTAATTTTGGAGCTTAGAATTGCACCTGAACAGAAAGGTAGTTATCTGAATCTTGACAAATTTAAATAGGTGATTGCGATGAAACAACTTATACTCCTTTTGGAAAAGGAATTGATGTACTTTTGGGTTTGTTGGAAAATAAATTCCCTAACCCTGTTTTCAAATAGAAAAAAAAAACTAAAGTTTAATCAAAAGTTGCAGATATCTTTTTGTAAAAAGTGATAAAAAAAGGGTAATTAGCACTTTTAACCCCCGAAAATTGAAAATTTACAAAAATAGCCCCGCCACCCGAATATTTACAAAAACTAGACCCGGTGATATTTTACACTGGAGACGGCAGTGTTGCAATCCGTAAGTGGCCCATTTACAATGGAGACGGATTATATATAATCCGTCTCCAGTGTAAATGGGCCCCCTTAATGGATTTACACTGGAGACGGATTGTATATAATCCGTCTCCTGAAAACGGATTGTATATAATCCGTCTCCAGTCTTTTTCTTTTTTTTTGTATACATTGTTGGTTATCTCACCTGTATAAAAATTCCTGCTTGAACATGCATAAATATAATAAAAATGCATTGATATTTACATAAATCCATTATAATCACTTGACTCCTGTTTCTAAACACCAATGAAAATACATAAATACAATACACACAAATGAAAATGCATGAATATAATAAACATGTTTTACATCCCATAAATACAATCATCCAAATATTCTCATAAGTCCTTTTTTTTAGCTTTTCTCGGAGCAGGAGGTGCTGATGAAGAGGGTACGTCAGTTGCTGTGGATGGCGGCACACCTGATTGTGGTGGAGTGGTAAATTGTTCGCCTGATCCCCGACTGGTAGTAGTAGAAGTACACCAAATCCTGCGTGGTCCACGAGTATATGTTTGGAGTGTCATCTGTGGAGCTCGATCAGGAGCTGGGGCTGGTTGTTGTGGTTGCTCATCGATCTCTGCATCGAGTCGTACATCATTGAAGAACTCATCAATTGTGAATTCGGTGTGAGCGAAACTATCATCTACCACATCCTCAGAATCATCAGCATCTGTAGCTGCACTGGAGGTACTCGAAGGTTGTCCCCTGTCTCCCATCATCGCATCTGCATAGTCACGTGCCACAGCAATTATACGATCCCACTCACCGCAGTTGGGGTATAAGACCAACCCCCTTGCAAGCACCTCGGTAATGTTCTGTGTAACTCTGTGTAACTCCCCCTGTTAACAAAAGTTTCAATATGATAAGTAGTTTTGAACCCTAATTTAATCAATAAAATCAAAACAATTGATAAATAAATAATAAAATTCAAGAACATTTAGGGTTTTGATATTTACCTTTGGATTCAGAGTTGTTTTTTATGATTTTTTGGGGTTGGCAGCGGGTGGGTGGGTGAAAGAGGGACAAAAGGGATGAAAAATGGGGGTTTTAGGGCTTGGCAGCGGGGACGGGCCTTATATATGCCGTGCCCTGGAAATGGTATATATATATACCGTCTCCAGGAGACGGCATATATATATGCCATCTATAGTATATATGCTCAGTCATTCAACTTTATTATCATTGTTTTGAACGAGAATATTTTACACTGGAGACGGATTATATATAATCCGTCTCCAGTGTAAAATATAAGTGGGGCTAGTTTTTGCAAATATTCGGGTGGCGGGGCTATTTTTATAAATATTTAATTTTCAGGGGCTAAAAGTGCTAATTACCCTAAAAAAAGCTAGCTTTTTCATAATTGAGGAGAGCTAGCTTCCTACAAACTTGGTTTTAAATGTCAACGCCAAAATCTGTTTTCAAACTTGGTTTTAGGGTCCATATGTGTGTGCTTTTAGACAACAGTGGTGTAGGTAATTGCTGGCGGACACAAACGCACACACAAATGGACTTTCCACGTGCACGTCGGTAACCCATCCCCCCCTGTGTTTTTTGGCCAGTTTTCCCATGTTACTCTACTCTATAAAAACAACGCCGGTCCGCAGATGTGCGGGACGCGCACACAAACAAACTCTTAGTACATAAAAACTCATATTATAACACATAGAAGTATGGTGAACTACATATGAAAGTATTACATATGAAACTGCATGGGATCCTCGCTAGTGGTTAGAGGCGGCCGGTCTGTCTCATTTTAATTTTGAGACCACATAACCCTAATTATATAAATAAATAAATTGATGAGAGATGGAATTATGTGAAGTGGAGTTAATGAATTTCCATTAATGGGTTGATGGATCTGGTCAATATTGACCAGTATCCATTCTAATTTAGGGATATTTTAGACTCATTTGTCGGCCATGGGACGCATGACTAGATGAATCATGTTTTGAATCCCTGCGATAGGACATTTTCTTTAGAGGAGATTGTGATATTTATTTTTGTTGCAGGAAAAGAAAAAAAATTGGCCGGTTAATGAATTTCCATTAGTGGGTTGATAGATCTGATCAATACTGATTAGTGTCCATTCCGATTTAGGGATATTTTGAACTCATTTATCATCTGTGGGACGCATGAATAGATGAATCATGCTCTGAATCCCCGTGATGGGACACCGACTTTCTTTGGGGGAGGTCATGAGATCTATTTTGGTCACAGGAAAAGAAAAAGAATGTAGGTCAGTTAATGAACTTTCATTAGTGGGTTGATGGATCCGGTCAGTATTGACTGGTATCCATTATGATTTAGGGATATTTTGAATTCGTTTGTTAGCTGTGTAACGCATGACTAGATGAATCATGCTCTGAACCCCCACGATGGGACACTGACTTCCTTTGGGGGAGGTCGTGATATCTATTTTTGTCGTAGGAAAAGAAAAAAAATAGTCAGTTAATGAACTTTCATTAGTGGATTGATGGATTTGATCGGTATTGACTAGTATCCATTCTGATTTAGGGATATTTTGAATGCATTTGTAAGCTGTGTGATGCATGACTAAATGAATCATGCTTTAAATCCCCACAAGGAGGTATTGCATAAGTTGTTGGATCAAAACAAGTATTTGGATCAAAAGATTTTGTACCTTCATACTTTTGGTGTTGTTATTGTGTAAGCATGTTTACATAATCAATATTAGTATATCTTAATATTTTATTACCAAGTATCTGTATTTAAATTCACAAAAAAAGGTATCTGTATTTAAATGAGATATTTGAATTGGGATAATTATCCTAATTGAATTTTTTAATATGCATATTCTTAAAAAAACATATTTATTTACAAAAAATTTCTTATTAATATAAAATAAAAATCAAATTAAACAATGTTCGAATGGGAGAGAATAGAGATTAAAAGAACAAAAACAAGAACAAAAAAAAAAACCATATATTAAATGCATATATATCTATATTGAGATTTTTGCATATATACCACTGTTAAATTCTAATTTTATCAAAATACCCCTGCAAAAACCCACGGTGCAAAAATACCCCTAAAAAACATTGAGTGGGTGCAACAGTACCCCTATACGACACGCCGTGAAGAATTTTGGATTAACTATGGTTAAAAAGTCTAACTCCATATGTACATTTACCTAAATGTCCTTATTAATTCTGGAAAAAAGGTTTTTGAATAAATACCCCTCTTAAAACCCGTATTTTTGGAATTACCCTTATTATTTCCATCATTACAAAATACCCCTGAAATTTTAATAAAATGTGCAAATTTGCCCTCCGTCAGTCACTGTTAGGAACACAGACTGAACCATGGTTAGATTCTTAACCCTACCCTGTAAAATGACCAGTTTATCCGTCATTTAAATTACACACCCTACTCAACCCTACGTGAAGAAGAAAGAGATAAGGTTAAGTGACGAAGAAGGAACTAGGGTTTGACCATCCAAACAGAGCGTGTCGAGGGTATTTTAGACTATTTACATGTGATTAACGGTGGCTAATAGAGATATTTTAATCAATCCTCATGAACACTAACCTCAGGGACAAATTTGCACGATGTATTAAAATTTTAAGGGTATTTATGTAATGCTGAAAATAAAAGGGGTACTATGCAAATATGGATTTTAAGAGGTGTATATATGCAAAAAAAATAAAATAAAAATAAAACTCACTTCGGGTAGCCTGAGGGTACAAGAGTCATTTCAACGCCTATTACGGAATGAAAATGAAAAATATTAACCATACCAGACGAAATTTGATCACAAGGACACGATTGCACCCACTTAAAGTTTTCGAGGGGTATTTTTGCACTGTAAGTTTTTGTAGGGGTATTTTGATAAAATTAGAATTTAATAGGGGTAAATATGAAAAGATCCCATCTATATACTAACCAGAAGTGTTTTAACTTTCAACTATGTTTCTTTGTAACATTTTCATTTTTTATTTTACCCTTGAAAGATAATAAATGGTATTGATCTACAACATCATCACATTTTATTATTTTATTGGTTCATATTGAGGTAAAGATAAAACAAAAAAATCTATTTATATATGTTTGTATATATATAAATTTGATAATATCAGATCCACATCCACCAAATCTCAATATTTTTATATGTTTTTTTGCATATTTACCCCTAATAAAATAATATTGTGGTAAACTATTCATAATGATTTATTATTTTTAATAATACCCCTAAAAAAGTTTTATATCGTACCCGAATGCTTTTTTTTTTTATCCATTCGAGATGGTTTTAGAATTTCAAATGGTTGATTTTGATAATATAGGATTGGTTGATGGATATATGTAAACAATTCATTTTAAGGTGTAACATATCTCTTTTATTTATAACCTTAAAATAATTATTAAAAAATTTATTATATTATTTATGTGTATAACATGATATATTTTATTCCGTATAAGTGAGTTAAAATAATTAAAGGTGTTGATTTAAAATATTTTTTATAATTAATTTTTATTTTCACGCACGTTGTGTGTGAGAAGACTATATTATCTGACCCCCAATATTCATAACATACATTGAATGCAGATTTTTTTTGTCTTTTTTTATAATTGACAGATTTGACATTGTAAAGTGAAAATTTATCAAATTCATGTCTACCCAATGGGATTTGTGTAGAGAGAGAGAGAGAATCACGCATGCTCTACCGAAAGAAAAGCTAATGAGAGGAAGAATGTAGAAAAGTGTTGTGGCTTTTATTTCGTGGCAGTTATTACCACCCCACCAGCTCCTCAACCATCCCCTTTTTTTAAACTAATCAATCCCTCATTTGCATGTTAACCCACCCCGAGAGACCTCACATACCCCCAAATATCCTCCCGGCCGTCCCACCGCCACACCACCCTCTCCTTCTCTGATCTCTCGTGGGTTGCTTCTTCATCGCCATGACCAAGCCTGTCACGCCCTCTCCGCAGCGCCTTCGATGCCACGTGCTTCCTTGCGTGTAACAAGCGCTTCACGCGTGTGTTCGCCACGCTCATCTCCGCCATGTGCCGCCTCCTCGCAGCGGCCCTCATCGATGCTCTTTTGTTTCTTTCAGTGCTGCCTTTCAATGTGATTCAATGGTCACCACAAGCGGGCTCACCTTCGGCAAGGACCCGGTGACACTCTCCCCTAACCTCTTGGACAACCCATTCTCCTCCGTCACCGAATCCACCCTCTAAAAGCTTCTCTACCCCTGCTTCTTGAACCAGTGAACAAATAGAATATAAAAATATACAAATAAAAATGTGAGGAGGTGAATTGATTAAAAAAAAAAAAACAAACACAGATAAAGAAGACATGTTGCTCCAATAGAAAGACACGCCGCGATGCTAATTTTTGGGTTCTACATTCAATTTTTTTGTATAAAAATCTCTTCTTCAGCTTTGTTATTTCTTTTTGTTAAAGAATCATTATTAGGATAATATTATATCTTTATTATCATTATTGTGATATTATTAGTTATTATTAGTTTCCTAGGTTTCCTAGATTCCTTATCTTTATTTTAGGGTTTCCTCTATGTATCTATAAATAGAGCCCTTTGGCCCCTCTAATATAATAACAATAATTCCCTTTTCTTTATTCTAACATGGTATCAGAGCCAGGTTCTCAGAAACCCTAGATCTATAAAAGTTTTCTCCTTCTTCCCCGCTCCGATTGGGAGTTCTCAATCGGAGCGGGGGAAGACTTTTAGTACCCATATTTTCTTCCGCTGTCAAGTTGTATTCTACTCTTTGTCCTCTCGTGGTACTTATGTTTATTGCCGTCGTGCCCTTGCCGTAGTCGTCGCCGTCGTGCCCTTGCCGTCGCTGTTGCCGTCGTGCCCTTGCCGTCGTCGTCGTGCCCTTGCCGTCGCTGTTGTCGTCGTGCCCTTGCCGTCGCCGTCGTGCCCTTGCCGTCGCCGTCGTGCCCTTGCCGTCGCTGTTGTCGTCGTGCCCTTGCCGTCGCCGTCGTGCCCTTGCCGTCGCTGTTGTCGTCGTGCCCTTGCCGTCGCCGTCGTGCCCTTGCCGTCGCCGTCGTGCCCTTGCCGTCGCTGTTGTCGTCGTGCCCTTGCCGACGCCGTCGTGCCCTTGCCGTCGTCGTCGTCGTCGTGCCCTTGCCGTCGCTGTTGTCGTCGTGCCCTTGCCGTCGTCGTCGCCGTCGTGCCCTTGCCGTCGCCGTCGTGCCCTTGCCGTCGTTGTTGTCGTCGTGCCCTTGCCGTCGCCGTCGTGCCCTTGCCGTCGTCGTCGTGACGTTGCCGTCGTGCCCTTGCCGTTACCGTCGCCGTCGTGCCGTCGCCGTCGTGTCGTTGCCGTTGACGTCGCCGTCGTGCCCTTGCCGTTGCCGTCGCCGTCGCCGTCGTGCCGCTGCCGTCGACGCCCCTGCCGCTGCCGGCGCCGCCCCTGCCCCTGCCGGCGCCGCCCCTGCCGCGCAGCGCCCTGCCGAGCACCCTGCCGCGCGGTTGCAACGACCCGGATTTCCCGGGATCTGTCGCGCGGATCCTGCACGGATTTCCCGGGATCTGCTGGGACAGCTCCTGCCAGCCTGTCTCGAGCTGTCCGACCCGGCATCCGACCCGGGCGCTCCCAGCATCCGACCCGGGCGCTCCCTGCATCCGACCCGGATCCTCGAACCCGGCCCAGCAACCCGGATCCGCCCTCCGGCCGCCATCTGCCGCCTTCCGCCGCCTCCGGCAATCTTCCGGCGGCCCTTCGGCAATTCTCCGGCGCTCTCCGGACGCCCTGCCGCCTTCCGCCGCCTCCGGCAATCTTCCGGCGGCCCTTCGGCAAATTCTCCGGCGCTCTCCGGCCGCCCTCCGCCGCCGCCGGAGGACATCCGCGGCCTCCGGCAGCCGTCCGGCCGCCCTCTGCCGCCTCCGGCCGCCCTCCGCTGCATTCGGCACCTCCTTGAGACTTCAAAATCACTAAATCGGTCATAACTTCCTCTCCGGAAGTTCGATTAAGGTGTTTCAGGGGTCCATTTCGCTTGATTTTTCATTCTCTATGCATCTGTGCGTTTTTGTTCTTCATCCGAGATCTCTACGATCCTCCTCGCAGATTTGCACACCTTCGCACATCTTCTTGCGGCATCGACCGCTCTCGCGCTCTTCGTGCAATCTCGCTACTTCTCTTGCTCCCTATACGCATGTCTTCTTCTATGTGCGCTCTTTCTCTTTTTCGCAGATTTGCACACCTCCGCGCATCTTCTTGCGGCATCGACCGCTTTCGCGTTTTTCGTGCAATCTAGCTACTTCTCTTGCTCCCTCTACGCATGTCTTCTTCTATGTGCGCTCTTTCTCTTTTTCGCAGATTTGCACACCTCCGCGCATCTCCTTGCGGCATCGACCGCTCTCGCGCTCTTCGTGCAATCTCGCTACTTCTCTTGCTCCCACTACGCATGTCTTCTTCTATGTGCGCTCTTTCTCTTTTCGCAGCATTGCGGCCACCACACGCGTCTCTGCAGAGCCCTTACCGTGCCTTTGTTGCACCCCTGCCGCGCCTGCACGTGCTGTCGCCAGCCTTCGCCACCTTCTCATTTTTGTGCAAACTCTAAGGGTTCTACCTTTCAGAGTTTGGGAGGGGGTGTTAAAGAATCATTATTAGGATAATATTATATCTTTATTATCATTATTGTGATATTATTAGTTATTATTAGTTTCCTAGATTTCCTAGATTCCTTATCTGTATTTTAGGGTTTCCTCTATGTATCTATAAATAGAGCCATTTGGCTCCTCTAATATAACAACAACAATTCCCTTTTCTTTATTCTAACACTTTTATAATCAAAGATCACCCAATGTATATGAAGAAGAGGAGGATCTCTTGCAAATGTTACGTGATCGATAAAATGACTAAGAAAAAATCATTCAAAACCCCGATCGAATCCACCCGCCCTCCGCCTCATCGCCCTAAACTTCGTCCTTGTCAGCCGGGACACCTCATGGTCGTGCTCTCGTGGTTCTTCTACAACATCATGAACAACCCATCCGTCGAGGAAGGCATCCTCTATGAGATTGCGCGGAGGAAGAGGTCGAGCTCGTCGGCGATGGGGACAGTCGGGAGGATCTTTGGGGGACGGGGAGTACTTAAGTGCTGTTGGGGTGGGTTAGGATGTGAAGGGGGTGGGTTACGAAGGGGTGGGACTGATTTGTTTTAAATACATAAAACAAAATTAAAAAAGGGGTGAATTGAGGAACTGATGGGGTGGTAATAACTGCCCTCTTTTATTTTTCCTTGAAATTCTACTTGACTTGCACTAAGTCAATTCGATTTCCATATGCACATGTAGCATATGATTTTTTACCAATTGCAAGGAAAATGTTTGATATACTTTTCATGTAATCATTTGTTTAATTTTTTTTTAAAGTGATATCTGGAGATGCTATTGTAGAACAGCTTAGAAATATCAGAGACGTTAAATTTGAAAATGCACCACACTTGAAGAAGAGGAAACATACAAAGATGGAGTTTAATTGAACAAAAAGGAGCATTTTTTTAGTGGCCGTATTGGCATATTCTAAAGTTACGACACAATATGGATGTCATGCATGTGGAGAAGAATATATGTGATAGTCTTTTGGGAACACTGATGAATGTTTAAGGAAAAACAAAGGACACTGTAAAATCTCGCATGAATTTACATACAATGGGTTTAAAGAAAGAGTTGCACTTAAAGCAACATGGTGATTCTTATACCATGCCACCTGCGTATTACACATTGTTGAAAACAGAACGAAAGAGCTTTTGTGAATGGTTGAAATCGATAAAGTTCCCTGACGGATATGCATCAAATATCTCTCGATGTGTAAACAGGGTGGACTATAAGATATTAGGAATGAAAAGTCATGACTGTCATGTATTTCTACAACGTCTACTTCCTGGTTCAATCCGTGGGTACTTGCGTAAGGATGTTAGTCAAGTACTAATTGAATTGGGTTTATTCTTCAAGGAATCATGTTCAAGAACATTGAACATGGAGGTGCTAGACTGATTGAAAAATGATGTTGTCATAATCCTTTGCAAGCTTGAAAGAATTTTTCCACCAGCCTTTTTTGATATAATGATCCACTTAGCAATTCACTTACCATGTCAAGCAAAGGTTGCAGGACAAGTACAATATCGGTGGATGTATCCGGTTGAAAGGTGATATATAGTTTGCATTCTTATATAATTGGTTGCCTCCATGTTTTTATGTTTTTAACGAACCCTTATGTGGATAGATTCCTTCACACTCTTAAACGATACGTGAAGAACAAGGCACACCTGGAAGGCTCAATTGTTGAAGCATACATTGATAATGAGTGTCTCATATTCTGCTCGATGTGTCTTCATGGTGTTGAGACAAAATTCAACTAAGAAAAACGTAACGCAGGTGGATGGCACGAGCATGAAGGACATGTATCTGTCTTCGCACAGACAGTCCATTGTTTAGGATCCCCAACATTTTAGGATTTGGACATTGAGGTTCTAGCAAAAGTCCGATTGTATGTATTAAATAATTGTGAGGAAATTGAGCCATATTTAAAGCAAGTCATCGCTCTCTGTTTATTTCTTATTTACCTCAAGTATGTTTCATACATTATATTGATATTCATTTCATGCGTAGTGAACATATTGAGGAGATAAAGAGGAAATACCCTATCAGTTGTGAACAAAAACATCAAGAATATTTTCCTAAGTGGTTCGAAAGTTAAGACGTGTAAGATTTTGTAATTATTTTTTTTGGATATGTATATGCAATACTTATTGTAAGTTAATTGACACACTCTTGGTCACTATGTGATAGATGAAGTACTTGCGTTCTTCTAATTCTGTTGAAGCGACTTATTAACTTTATTCACTAGCTTGCGATCTTGATCGACGGATAACAAGTTATACATGGTGCATTGTAAATGGGATTAGGTTTCACACAATAGAGCATGAAAAACATCGAAGCACGCAAAACAGTGGTGTCGTTGTTCAAGGTGTTATATATTGTGGAGCCTGATGATGTGCGCAGAGGATTGTTGGCGCTACGCAAGGTCAGACGGGGGTCGAGTTCTAGGGTTTTTATCTTCGGTGTGGCCATTGTAAATGAGATGTCAGTATAAAAGGGCATCTCATATTTTTCATTAGGCTCTAGGGTTTTTATCTTCGGTGTGGCCATTGTAAAAACTTCTCATTGATAGTGGATTGATCTCTGGTGTGCTCCGTGGACGTAGGCAAGATTTACCGAACCACGTAAAATTTTGTGTCTTTGCTTCGATTTGTTTGTTTATTTCTTTTGATTGATTGCATCCCAAGATCCGAAATCGTAACAATTGGTATCAGAGCCACGGTTTTACTAGATCTAGGGCACAGGAGGTGCCTATTCGCGAGATCTATAGATCTAGGGCACAGGAGGTGCCTATTCGTGGGATCTGTAGATCTAGGGCACATGAGGTGCCTATTCACGGGATTTGTAGATCTAGGGCACATGAGGTGCCTATTCGCGGGATCTGTAGATCTAGGGCACATGAGGTGCCTATTCGCGGGATCTGAAAATCTAGAACACAGAAGGTGTCTATTCGAGTGGGAGCAATGGATTCAGATAAGGAATTATCTAAAATCGAAAAATTTGATGGCACAAATTTTGGCTATTGGAAGATGCAGGTGGAGGATCATCTGTACGAGAAAGATCTCTATCAACCATTGAAAAAGAAACCAGAAGAGATGGAGCAAGCGGCGTGGGATCTGTTAGATCGGAAGGCTCTCGGAGCAGTCAGGAAGACGCTGTCGAGGCATATAGCCTTTAATGTCAAGAAAGAGACATCCACGACTGCTCTCATGGCCAAACTGTCCAAGATGTATGAACAACCTTCTGCGGCAAATAAGGTGCGTCTCATTAAGAAGTTATTCAATATGAAGATGACCGAAGATTGCAATTTCAAGGATCATCTCAACGAATTTAATGAAGTTACGGATCAATTAAATTCAGTCGATCTCGTTTTCGATGATGAGATCCGTGCTTTATTGATCCTCGGGCAGTTACCCGAGAGTTGGAACGGCACTGTTACCGCGATCAGTTCCTCTACAGGAAAGAAAAAATTGAAGTTCGATGATGTGGTGAATCTCATTATGACAGAGGAGATCAGGCGACAAGCAGATGGTGGTTCCACTTCCGGATCAGCGTTGAATGTTGATAGCAGAGGCAGAAGTTCAAACAAGGGCAATGGGCATGGCAAATCAAAATCGAGGAACGGCAGATCCAAATCGAGAAACCCAAGCAATTCCAACAATAATCAAAATCAGAATGCGAAGAAGATTATTGAGTGCTGGAATTGTGGTAAAACTGGACATTACAGAAATCAGTGCAGGTCAGAGAAGAAAGAAACACACAACAAGAATGAATCCAATGTTCTTTCAGAAGAATCAGATGATGCATTGATTTGTTCCATGGAGAACAAGTCCGATTCTTGGGTGATGGATTCTGGTGCATCGTTTCACGCGACCTCTAACAAAGATCTTCTCAGAAATTACGTCCCAGGCAGCTTTGGGAAGGTGTACCTTGGTGATGATCAACCATGCGATGTGGTCGGCAAGGGTAAAGTGCAGATCAAGCTGAATGGCTCTGTATGGGAATTGAATGATGTCAGACACATTCCTGACCTAAGAAAGAACCTGATTTCAGTTGGGTAGCAAAGGAAGGCTATATGACAACCTTCAGTAGTGACAGCTGGAAGGTTTCGAGAGGCTCATTGATCGTTGCACGAGGTAAAATGACTGGTACTCTTTATGTGACAACTGATGCTTGTGGTTCTATTGCAGTTGCTAACAGCAAGGATGATCCCAATATATGGCATCAGAGACTTGGTCACATGAGTCAAAAGGGACTTAAAGTCATGCACTCGATGGGGAGATTGCCAGGATTGCAGTCAGTTGATATCGACTTGTGCGAGAGTTGTATCTTTGGAAAGCAGAAGAGGATCAGTTTCAAGACGTGTGGCAGAACTCCGAAGCAGAATAAGCTTGAGTTGATTCACACAGATGTCTGGGGACCGGCTGCGGTCTCATCCATTAGCGGAAAGTCATATTTTGTGACTTTCATTGATGACCATTCCAGGAAGGTATGGGTTTACTTCTTGAGACAGAAATCAGAGGTGTTTGAAGTGTTCAAGAAGTGGAAGGCAATGGTGGAAAATGCAACAGGCTTGAGAATCAAGAGGCTGAGGTCCGACAATGGTGGTGAGTATGAAGACACCAATTTCAAGAAATTCTGTTATGATAGTGGAATCAGATTAGAGAGAACTGTGCAAGGGACTCCACAACAGAATGGTATAGCAGAGCGGATGAATCGAACATTGACTGAGAGAGCCAGAAGCATGCGTATACAGTCAGGTCTACCAAAGCAGTTCTGGGCAGAAGCAGTCAACACAGCATCTTACCTGATCAACCGAGGACCATCAGTACCTTTGGACCACAAGATACCAGAGGAGGTATGGAGCGGCAAAGAGGTAAACCTTTCTCATTTGAAAGTTTTCGGTTGTGTTTCATATGTACACATTAGTGATAATGCTAGGAGTAAGCTTGACTCTAAATCACTAAAATGCACTTTTATTGGATATGGTGGTGATGATTTTGGTTATCGTTTTTGGGATGACCAAAAGAAAAAGGTTATAAGAAGTAGAGATGTCATATTCAATGAAAAGCTGATGTACAAGGACAGAAATGCAACACAGTCTAGTGATTCGAAGAATATTGATCCTGTTTATTTTGAGCCTAACAATACTGCAGTAGTTAGAGTGTCACAGCAAATAGTTGACAGATCTCAGAGAGAGGAAACTACACCACAGAATAATCAACAGCAAGTTGATATGCCACAGGCCCCAGCTCCTGAGCCTCCTCCACTCAGGAGATCCACCCGTCCACATGTTCCGAACAGAAGGTACATGAATTATTTATTACTGACTGATGCAGGTGAACCTGAATGCTATTTTGAAGCATGTCAAGGAGAGGATGCTAGCAAGTGGGAGTTTGCTATGGAAGATGAGATGAAGTCACTCATCTCCAACGAGACATGGGAGCTAGCTGAGTTACCCATGGAGAAGAAGGCTCTTCACAACAAATGGGTGTATCGAGTCAAAGAGGAGCAGGATGGCTCTAAGAGATACAAGGCGAGATTAGTGGTCAAAGGCTTTCAGCAGAAAGAGGGGATTGACTACACCGACATTTTCTCACCAGTTGTGAAACTGACTACCATTCGGTCAGTTTTGAGTATCGTTGCATCCGAGGGTCTGCATCTTGAGCAGTTAGATGTCAAAACTGCTTTTTTGCATGGTGACTTAGAGGAGGAGATATACATGCAGCAACCAGAGGGTTTCATAGTGAAGGGCAAGGAGAAACTCGTTTGCAAGTTGAAGAGGAGCTTGTATGGCTTAAAACAGGCTCCAAGACAGTGGTACAAGAAATTCGATAGCTTCATGCAGCGAACTGGCTACCACAAGTGCAACGCTGATCATTGCTGCTACTTCAAGAGGTTTGATTCCAGTTATATTATTTTGCTACTTTATGTTGATGACATGTTAGTGGCTGGTTCAGATATGGATGAAATCAGGAACTTGAAGAAGCAATTATCAACTGAGTTTGATATGAAAGATCTGGGTCCAGCAAAGAAGATCCTTGGGATGAGGATTACGAGGGACAAGCAGAGAGGTACTTTGCAGTTGTCTCAGGCTGAATACATTAATCGTGTTTTGCAGAGGTTTAGCATGTCTGATGCTAAGGCAGTTAGCACACCCTTGGCTAGTCATTTCAAACTGTCCAAAGATCAAAGTCCCAAAACGGAGGAGGAGAGAAACTTCATGGCTAATGTTCCATATGCCTCAGCGATTGGAAGTTTGATGTATGCCATGGTTAGCACGAGACCAGATATAGCCTATGCAGTGGGAGCTGTGAGCAGATTCATGTCAGATCCAGGCAAGCAACACTGGGAAGCAGTAAAGTGGATACTTAGATACTTGCGAGGTACGACTGATAGATGCTTATATTTCAGCAGGGGCGAGTTGAGGCTACAGGGTTTTGTAGATGCAGACTTTGCTGGCGAGGTTGATCATAGGAGGAGCACTACTGGTTATGTCTTTACAGTAGGTACTACTGCTGTTAGTTGGATTTCACAAATACAGAAGATTGTTGCTTTATCCACTACAGAGGCAGAGTATATAGCTGTGACAGAGGCTAGTAAAGAGATGATATGGTTACAGGGCTTGTTGACAGAGTTGGGATTCAGACAGACAAAGAATGTTTTGCATAGTGATAGTCAGAGCGCTATACACTTGGCGAAAAATTCAGCATTTCATTCGAGGACTAAGCACATAGGACTTCGTTATCATTTCATCAGGACGCTTTTGGATGATGGGAGTCTAATGCTTGAGAAGATCCAGGGAAGCAAGAATCCAGCTGACATGTTGACTAAGACAGTGACTACAGAGAAACTGGAGCTGTGCGCAGCTTCAGTTGGTCTTCTAGCTTGAGGACAGGGATGAGCACACCAGATTATAGATCAATCATTTGATAGAAGTTATTTACTCTTAGTTCAGTCTCCAAGTGGGAGATTGTTATATATTGTGGAGCCTGATGATGTGCGCAGAGGATTGTTGGCGCTACGCAGGGTCAGACGGGGGTCGAGCTCCCCGCAGAGCTTTCACACAATAGTGGTGTCGAAGCAGGCAAAACAGTGGTGTCGTTGTTCAAGGTGTTATATATTGTGGAGCCTGATGATGTGCGCAGAGGATTGTTGGCGCTACGCAGGGTCGAACGGGGTTTTTATCTTCGGTGTGACCATTGTAAATGAGATGTCAGTATAAAAGGGCATCTCATATTTTTCATTAGGTTCTAGGGTTTTTATCTTCGGTGTGGCCATTGTAAAAACTTCTTATTGATAGTGGATTGATCTCTGGTGTGCTCCGTGGACGTAGGCAAGATTTGCCGAACCACGTAAATTTTTGTGTCTTTGCTTCGATTTGTTTGTTTATTTCTTTTGATTGATTGCATTTGCATCCCAAGATCCAAAATCGTAACACAAGGCTCACATCAATTGGAAGATACTGACTTTTATGGTGTGTTGACAGATGTTATTGAGTTGCATTATTTATGGGAAATCGGATATGCTTGTTCAAGTGTGATTGGTGGGACATTGGAAATAAGAAATTGGGAATACATATTGACAATCATTTCACTAGTGTCAATTTATCTCGCAAATGGTATAAAGATGACCCATTTGTCCTAGCAAGTCAAGCTAAACAAGTATTTTATCTTCCCGACACTAAATTAGGCAATGCTTGGCATGCAGTATAAAAAATCAAGCCTAGAAATGTCTATGACATTCCTCAAGTAGAAACAGAAGAAGATGGGGAATTTGATAATGAAGCATTAATGGGGGATCAGGCATATCAACAAGACTTATCATCTGGGAGTCATAGGAATGTAATGTTTGATAACACTGATGTGGCTCCATTGCATAGAGATGATGTGAATCCAAACCATGTAGACGTTTCAGCAGTACAAGAAGATATGGAAATACATGACACATTTATTGATGATGAGGAAAGTGATGATACAAGTCATCCAATCGAATACAATAGTGATGGTGAAGAATCATTAACAAGTGATAGTATCTATACAGAAGAAGAAGATTGATGATATGACAAATTGATTTGGTATGTTATGTTACTTTGATTAATTATTTTGCATATCTATTTAATTGTTTATGTAACATTCTCTTTGCTTACATGATATCGTAATGCTTCCAGGGATTAAAAAACGAACTCGTGTGGGATCTACTAGTGCATCATCGTCATCTCAGTTGAGATTAGAGCCTTTACCACCATTAGGATCAATGCCTTCAACATCACAGTCTGAGCCTTCTGTCCATGAGACGGGCCTCCACCTCTTCATGTACAATGTCAATTTGTTTAGACTTATTACAACTTATATTGGTAACTTCATGTGATATATATTTCTTGTAGCTACTTCATCATCATCTAAAAGGGTCGCGGACGGACACGAGGTTTATCATTACAGAGGTTGACACGTGGTGGTGCAAAGGTACATGTGACTTTCCTTGATGGATGTCTTAGACGCGTTGGGGATAATGCCAAAGAGTTCACCACAGATATTAGGATTTTATGTTGATCGTTTATACCTGCATTGACTCTTCAATGGGTTGATGTGACAAATAATGATAGACATCATGTTTATTAATGCCTTGAGGTAATTTTATGTTATTATTTTTTAATTATATTGATTTTTTAATTGATATATTTCAGGACAAAAATATGGTTTTTAGCGATGGACCGTCATCACTTTTGGTGACAGATTATAACCGTCGCAAAATGACGACGAAGGTAGGCCATCGCCATTTCTAAAGCAGTTGACAAGTTTTTTTAAACGGGCAATTGGATCCTTATTTATGTGCGGTTGCCCATTTAACTTTCAAAAAAGTGGGATCTAGCCCCCTTTTTTTCTATTTATTATCATCTCTCACTCTTTTTTTACCCGTCGTTGCTGCCATAGAACCTCCTCCTTTGCACCACCATAGGCCTTCCATCATCAGCCGACCCACAGTTGAAACCATGGAAATCTGGTAATTTAGAGTTGTCCACATGTTTTGTCTCAAAATGTGATCGACATAAATTTTTTTTAGGGTTTTGCAGGTGCTGTCCAGATGTGGTTCTGTGGAGGTGTAATCGACGGAAAAAAATAAGGGGAAAGAGACACAAATTAGGGAGAAAAAAAGGTAAACAGAGGGACAAACGTTTTGTTTTCTAATCTTGGTATTTTTTTAAAATTTTTTTTTGTCAATCTTCTTTTATCAATTCACTGTTGCTAGGTTTTCCTTCAATTGTTTCTGATGGCATTTGTGATTCTTAGTTAGATTTGGAGGCCAGTGGTGATTCCGGATTTAGAAATCCCTCTTTCATTTATTTTTTTATGAATATGCAACTTGAATTCAGAACTTGTGGTGGAAGAGTCTGTTTAGAGCAAAAGCCATGCCTATCACTATCTTGAATAACTCCGGACTCAGAAATCCCTGTTTCATTTTTTTTTTGTTGAATATGTAACTTGAATTCAGCTCTTTTAGTGGAAGAGTTTGTTTAGAGCAAAAGCCATGCCTATCATTATTCTGAATAACATTAAACGATCAATAGCTTAATCAATTAATCTGTTTTTTGTTCTGATATTCCAATGTGTCAATTGACGTGTCTACCATGTAGCAAATATTTGCATGTCCACTACAGCCCCGCCACCCTTGGTCCTCCACCGTCTCTGTTTTGAGGTTTTGATTATATAGTTGGATTTCTCTGTCTCCTTTTTTGTTTGTGGTGGTGTTTGTAATTGGATCCATGTATCATCACATAAATACTTTTTGTTAATTTGGAAGGTTCTAATGATTAAAAGAGTCTTATTTATTTATTTATTTATTACTGTGTGTTTAAAAAATTAAAAATCTTGTCAAATATAAGTAATTAGAATGTGAGTAATATTGTCATGGATGATGGTAAGACTCTTTATCTATATTTCCACCCTTTTTGTGGTGTTTAATTAGAATGTATTACCTTTTTTCTTTGTATGTGATTGTTTTCTCTCTCAATTTTTTTTATCACCTTCATTCAATTCATTGATATTCAGGTCTTTTGGAATATGGGTGTTGAAGAGTGACGCATTGAAGTTGATATGGGAAAGAAAACTTGAAGTGGGGTAAGTTTTGTTGTGTTGACATGATGTAAAATGTGTCAAAAATTTACCCTTCAGTTAAGAGAATTTATAAAATGGTTTTTATCATTAATATTGACACTCTTAATATATTGATTTTATGTTTTTACATGCCTTCTTTACTTTTATAGCATGTGATTGCTAAAGATGACGGCCTCATCCTCTTTCCATTGCTTTGTTAGGTAATGCAATAGTTTTTTGTGTTCATAAATTAATGTTTTATCAAACTTTGTTATTGTTATTCGAAATGCATAAATTAATTTGGTGGTTGATTTACTTTGCAATGTTTTCATATTTGTTCTAATCCGCAGATTTTTTTATTATAGATGAGAGTAAACTTTTCTTTGTGCAATAGCGTTGAATCCAAATAATTGTGCGTGGTGAGATTTTATATAAGGTAAGAAAGCTGAATCTCCTTCCTTTATTTCCATGTTGCATTGATATTAAGGAAAAGTGTATTTTCTTGTTCATAAATTTCTGTTGGATCAAATGTTCTTATTATTGTTCCAAGTGATCAAGACTTGGCCTTTCCTAGGGTACAACAATTTTGTGATGTTATATAACTTGTTATAGCTTATATTCCTTGCACATCATTTTTTTTAGATTATCACAAAAGGTTTCATATATATGTCTTAGACTTTGATTCTGAATCCCTTTTTCTTGTATTGCACCCAATGTTTAGTTCCATCAATAAGCATGTTGTTAAATGCAAATAAACTTCTGCTCTTTTTTATACAAAATGTTTAGCAAGACATAAACATAACCACTTTGGTGGTCAATAATAATTAATCAGTTGATGATGGAGATTTCTTATCTAGGAAACTGATTAGAGTAGACACCTTATGGTGAGTGACATAAATGGAGATTTCATTCAAGTTCAAAATAAAAGCACTAAAAGGTCCAGCTATAAAACTATCAACAATCTAATGAATATGCATAAATTGAAATTATTCTCCTGGAGGCAGTTGACATGAAGATCATTGAATTTATGCAGTGTGGACTGCATACTTAATAGAATTTTTCTTCGTAAGTTCAAAGGGTCGAGTCGTGCTTGCATTTATGTCTGATTTTTTCAATCTGCCTTGTTCTGCATTTTATACTTAGAGTTATCTTGAATGCTTAATTAAAAAAAAGGAACAAAAAAATATATTCATTTCTAAGGCCTCTCTAGAATGTTAACATGCTTTTCTCATTTTTTACCTTTTAGATTAAGTATTTATCAATCTTATCTATTACTATTTAATTTACATATTGGATAGCTTGAAATAAAAATGATAAATTAGAGATGTGCATCAAATGATGGATCTAGGAGTGAACTTTGTGGGAGTTATTATAGGTGATTAATGATGTCTCTGTTTTTTATGATTGTTTAAGGAGTGAACTTATGACTTGTATTCCTTTCACATCATTTTTTAGGATACCATGATAAATTTTTAAATATATATCTTAGATTTACGATATCTTTTTTGCAGGTTCAATACTCTTGCGTGTGAGTATATAAAGGCACCATTTGGAAAATGTAAAAAGAAGAAAACCAAAATCAAGCCATGGTTGGACAAATTTTACACATTAGTTAGTTAACATTTGTATGTATAGAAAAATGATGAACATTTATTCTAAGTGAGAGTATTCTATTGTTAATGTATGATTTGATTTATAAAATTTGTTTTATGAAATTGCATCCAATTTTGTGATTGAATGGGAATTAATATTCAAATTCATGTCGAATATAGTTCAATGATTTAATTTTTTTCAAATTTTTGGCGATACAGATTTTGATTAAAAAAAACGATGAAGAATTAGATTCTACAGGTTTTGTGAAATTTATATTGATGGATCCTGTCCGTCGCTAAAAGGTTAATGGTGACGGACTTTACACTTTAAAATAGTATATGTGACGGAAAATATCCATCGCTAATAGAAGCGGTGACAGCATTTAGCCGTTGCCATAGCTCTATAGTCCGTCGCTATATATAGAAACCGCGCTGGACTTAATCCGTCGCTACATATAACAACCGCGACGGCCTTAATTCGTCGCTACATATAACAACCACGACAGCCTTAATTTGTCGCTGACTTTTTCGCGACACCCTCGACGCCAACTGCCTTGCAACGGCTAATATCCGTCGCTAACACTCTACAGCGACGGGTTTAGTCTGTCGGGGAAGGTCAAGTTTCTTGTTGTGTTGATTAACTTGTCATTTGCTGTTTTGTAGGATAAATTTATAATAGATATAAACGATCCTTATGTCATTTACGCTGTAAATGATACGATAAAAGAACGACCGCAAGAGTATCGTTCAGAGCTGCATCAACACAACAAGAGATTTAGTACACGTGAGGAAGTAGTTCAACATGTACCACGAGGTGTCACAGTGGAAGAGTAGCTGCTCCTTTGTGAGCGATTTATTCAAAGAGATTTATGGTGATTGTATATGTTTATCTTATTCGAATTGTTTTTTCACATACCTTTTTTATATTAATTGGAATTTTACTATTTTTTTATATATAGAAACAAAGCAAAATCAATTATGAGAATAGAGTAAACTTAGTCGTGAACCACGTAGCAGGCTCCAAGTCTTTCGTTAGACAGCGGCGTGAGATGGTAAGATTCTTGCCAATAATTTCTTTAAATTCTATAAACTATTAACCTATTATAAATCTAATGTGCTTTAAATGATCTAGCAAAATCCCAAGACTGGAGAGGAACGTGATGAGATAGATCATTACAAAGAAGTTCATTATCGAGAGCAGAAAGGAACATGGGTTCATCCATTAGCCCTGGAGCGTTGGGTATGAAATAAGTTACAAATAAATTTTGGTTTATTGATTATCTTATCTTCTTTAATAACTATTTGATTATACTGGTACAGGAGACAATGCAGCTTAAGCGTAGTCAACCCACCCCAAATGGTGCACAAAGGAGTGAGTTAGAGATAATGAGTGATGTGCTTGGAAATAAATTAGGATATGTGCGTGGACTTGGGCATGGTGCCAAGCTTATGGAGCCATCTAGATCAAATCGTGTTGTGATGGAGGCAGAACTAAAGAAGCGGGCCGAGGAGAACCAACGACTACAATTACAAATCGAAGAGCTAAGAGATGAGATTAGAGAAAGTCGTGCTGTGATGGAGGAAGAGATAACGAAACGGACGAGAGATGAGTTGATGGAGAGTCGTGCTGCAATGGAGGCAGAGATAACGACAAGGACAGATGAGATACAAGTACAACAAGACAGGCAGATGCAAGAAATATTTCAGAGTCTCACTGCACAACTTCAGCTTCCAAGGAGTTCCACAACTCCTCCATGAACGGTAATTCTTATATTGGTGTTGAATTTTACACTTGTAGCAATAGATTTAACATATTGAATTGACCATATATTGGTCCCCTGTCCAAATCAGAGTTAGAATCAATTATTAAATATTTTCGTGCAATTTTTTTATAATTGCCCAAGGGTTTTAGTTCCTTTTATTATAGATATGAATCATTTTGAATTCAATATGAATATGGATTTATGATGTGTATATATATTCAATGACCCAATGAACTTGATGATTAATGGAGACAATTTTGATGGTTGCAGCTGGCCTGGGAGCACCCGACTTCATTTGGCTGCTCGTGGGGTGTAGATCGGCTTCAAATGGACTCATCTGGGTAAGCTCTCTCTCTCTCTCTCTCTCTCTCTCTCTCTTTCTCTCCACCTCTTTGTAAGTTATCTTTGCATTCCTTATTAATACTGAATTTTCATCACTTGATTTGAATTTACATGGCATTTGACGGTATATTTTCTATCTAAAAAAATAATCACAGAGCATTCACTTAAGAGAGATCTTTGAATTCTATAATGAGTAGCTTCAACAGCTTGAGATCTTTGCATAATTCTTGGTACCCGTTGAAGTGTTTGAAAGATTTGTTCATCTCAATTGATTGGAGCCTTGCATGTGTTTGATTTTTTGTTTGGATGAGAAAGCTTGCAAAAGGATTTGATTTATACTTGATTTCCATGGTGTTCTATGAGACCCACATCAATTTATGTCTGAGGACCTCAATTTACTTGTTGTCTGATTATTTCATATGCTACATGTGGAAAAACTGTTATTCTTTTTGAATTTGAATGAAAAGCTGTCAGTTTTTTTTTTTTTTTTGAGCTGCTCTTAGGCATTGCACAGGGATTTGATTTATATAAACTTTCTATAGTCATCTAGACCCACATCAATTTATGTCTCATGAACTCATTTTACTTTCTGGCTAAGATCTTCAGATGCAATGTTGAAAACTGTTCATCTTCTTGAAGTCTTTTGATTTCTACATGGAATTTCATTTTTCTTTGCATGAAAACATTCAAGTTCTTATTGGGATTGTTTGTCATTTTATTTTATTTATTTCCAAGATACATGATAGCTTTGTGTTCTGATCTAAACATATCTAAAGGAGGATACCATATGATGTTTTATAGACGTGAGCATGTGCAGCACTTTCAAATCCATCTTCGGCGGAGCCACTCGTTTGGCCGCCACCATTGAAGTTCATCAATGAATTCAATTTAGATGCAAAGCTCCTATTAGAGAGAGCTTTAATGGAAGCCAACATGGCAATGGAAAGGAACATCTTAAAAGGGGACTAAATACTTGTTATTAGATTTTTGTATTTTCTCTTGGATGTGATGTATATATATGGATTTCTTTTAGAATATAATGATGGAACATATTTGAAATTGATTTTCTTTAGGATGTAATTTTTTTCATGTGATGTATAGGAATGGATTTAGACAATTTACTGATTTATCTAATTGAGGTTTGAACGTTCAAAACAACTTACCTTCACTGAAGAAAAATGTCATAACTTTTACCCAGGAAATGTTTTCAGGGTAAATATTGCATATTATCAAGGAAATATTTCCTCGGTAAATATTAAGTTTTACTCATGATTTTGCCACGAATTCATATTTTTACCGGCAATTCATTTCGTCAGTAAAAAGTCATTTTTACCGAGGAAACAGAAAACAATTCATCGCACATACCCCATCAATAATTGTTTTTACCCAAAAATTCTTATTTTTCCTTGGTAAAAATATAAATAAGGTGTCGGTAAAAAACTTGTGACTTTTACCAACGAATTTGTGACTTTTACCAAGGAAATTCTTCCTTGGTAAATAACATAGCTCTTGTAGTGATATCTCATTAGAAATTTAGTGAAGCATATACTATATCTCGTTAGACGATGTATATACATTCTTAAAAAAAATTTAACACTTACTAAAAAGGGTTTCATTTAACTCGAAATTGAACGATATACACTTTTTATTAAAGTATATACCACGATAGATGAAGTTTGTTATTTAAAAAAAAATAAAATCTTGTGTAGTCTGAGTTTTAGTTGATAAAAATGCCAGAACATTTTCCATATAGAGCAAGTCGAGAGACAGTTGGTAGGGCTTTATAGACCTGTATAAATATATTTTGTTAAGGGAACTCATGCCCTGGACACAAGGGGGACCGTTATTGACACCCCCATTTAATGGAATACCACCCCCAAAGGAAACCCACCCTATCTAATTTTTTAAACCTACAAAACCACCCCATGTTAAATATTAAGGTGTGAACAAGGTAAAACCACCCCCATCTCATTTAAGTTTCTCTCTCTCTCTCTCTCTCTCTCTCTCTCTCTCTTCGACCCACTCCCACCGAGAGACCCCCTTTTAATCGCCTCCATCAACTGCCGATCGCCTCAACGACTCCCACCGATCGCCTCGCCTCCACGGCTCCCACTGATCACCTCCAAGACGTCCCTAATCACCGTCCACGAAGCCCGATCGTCATCCCATCTTTCACCCACCGTCCTCTTTCTTGGCCGCCTCCAGTATTGGTAAATACCCTTCCTCCTCCATCTTCTTCATATTCTTGTTGTTGTTGATATTGTTTCTGTTTTTTTTTTTTTTTTTTTTTTTTTGTCTTTGAAACCCTAGTTGATCAATGAATGTTGATCCACTTTATAATTAGGAGTTTTTGGGATTAATTTAGGATGTGTTTACTAACATGGCCTTTTATGATTTTTTGCTTTGAAACCCTAGTATTGGAAGGCACATGGAAGTGGTGCTGTGTGGTTGTACGAAATTTCATCTAAATAAATGCGCTGTATAAGACTTGGTACCACATAATTTCACTAATTGTGATAAGAATCGATGGCAGGGTCTCATCAAAATCTGGTATTTCAGCTTTAGTCATCACAACACTATCCTCATGATAATGTGAATGGTATTTGCAATCTTTGGATGCAAAAAATGTCGATTGTATTGGGTATCCGGTTGGGGTAGTTCTGTCCTCCACCTTTCATGTGAATATGTCAAAAGGGACTCATTGTTTTTCCTTGGTCTATAGGGAGGAGTAGATAGAATCTTGGATGTCTTCAAAGAGCAAAATCTTGTAGCTTGTCTGTCTCGGATTAAATATTGTATTTTTTTTCAACCAAATTTTTACATTTGGATATGGTGTTAAAAATCGATTGATGGTGGAAAATATAGTTGAAGGTTTCTATTTGTTATTATTTTTGAGAAGCTCACACCTTCTGAGTGTAAGATTTGTAAATGTGTAGTTGTAGTAGGTACTTGTAAGTTTGTATTACAGTTGGCCCAGCATTAGATTTTGTATGACCAGAAGAAAAACCTATAGTTAGCTTAAAAGATTTGTTTAAGTTGAGATGGGACGAATTGACTCTCAAAGTGGAGGAGAATGCTTGTGATTTAGATGTTGTTGCAAAGGTATGCATTAAGACTGTTTCATCTGTTCAAATCTCTTTATTAGATCAATTGACTTGCCAAAGTTCCTTGCAATATAAAAAAAAAATCTATTCAGTTAACTTGCAAATTTGTAATTGAATTCTCAACACGTAGTCTTCTCTGTAGCTATGAATCTGTACATTAACATAATATACTCTGCATTGGGAGGGTGTTGTTGCAAGTTGTGCCAACCTTCTCACAAACTGCAAGGTATTGATAAAGCACTTCCATGAGCATTCAATAGACATTGATGAGAACCCAATTCTTCGAATCGGAGATATTTGTTCATCAAACCTGGTTGAGTCAAAGAGCATTTACTCACTCAGATTTCTCTAGTTGTCGTAGATTTGCATTCTTTTTGCTCAATTTTTTTTGACAATTCGAGTCTCATATGACTCCAATATGGCCTAGTTGATTTAACTTGGGCACCCGAAAATCTTAGTAGAGTCTGTGTCTGCTCTCCACTAACTCTAGAATCTCATGCTGGACAGTGAAAATTGTGACCATGCTCATGCATTTGCTGTCTTCTTAAGCAGCTTCATAAAGCAGAATATTGATATTGTGCTGCAACTGCATCTTAATATGCTTTATACCATCTCTGTTTTTTTTCTTGTACTCGTGTATTTGTTTCCTAAAACCAATATGGGATTTTATTCTAGAGTTTCATAATGTTGTTCAATTGAATATTATCATAATAATTGGACTTGATTTTTCAAGTGGTGGCCTTGATTGATTTAGATGCTTGTATTTATTTATTTATTTGCTTTAGCATAATTGTTAATTACAAGGTAATACTTCTATTACTTTAAGTTTGATCCTGTCATACCAAGCCCAAGGAAAAAGGCTGATCATGTCATGTCAATCTTATTTGATTTTATTTGAAATAATAATCTTTGGCATTAAACCTGCTTGATGAATATGAATATAAATTAAATGTTGATCTTCAAATAGTTAAGTAACTTCCGATACTTCTTTGAAACATTGTTTAATATAGAATTTTTTTTGCATATGTTTTATTAAAAACTTTCATCCATTTTAGAGGTCCTTGTGTATTAATTGAGCATATTAGATAGGTTAGGAAATGGTCTGTTTCTGTTTAGATTACATTTGTCTGGAGTGGGATGTTGTATTACAACTTGGTTCTACAAAATGACTCATGTTCTGATTTCATATTTTTGAGTGAGTAGAATAAGTGTGGTTATAATATGGTCTGTATCTTCTTATAGCCATTGATCAACAGAAAAACATTGGAGTTGATACACATTCCCTTATTCACCCATCTCTCAAAAACCAATACATTCGAAGGAGCTTCCATAAAAAGACTATTTTACCATATTGTTTGCCTTTTGGAAAATGGAAATCCATTTTTCATGCAATCATTAACCCATGTGGCCATGCACAAGAGAAAATCCTTTGATGAATGCGGTCTGCGCTTCTTCCACCAGCACTTCTAGATCTTCTAGCAAGCATCTCAATATTTTTATGCAGAAAATTTATATTAATTAATCCATTTTGTTGGTCCTCTATTTATTGAAAACACTGCATGAGTAATGGAGTGACAAATGTATTTCTAAGATGTGTCTCCTTTACTTCATCCCTTGCTATATATAACTTTCTTTTTTTGCCTTAAGAGGAAGGTATCCCCGGATAGAGGCAGATCCTATACAAGATGCATTAACAAAATTGGTTGAGGCATCTAATGTTCCAAAAAAATAAGAGATGTATGTCATTGTCTATGCTGTCGTAATCTTTTGACAAGAGGCTTTCAATAAGAATAGAAAAGACACCTATTCATTTTCCATTATCCTTGATGTTACAAAAAATAAAAAATTTGGCTAACTTGATTTAACATGCAGAGCCATAAACTTGCACTGAATTAGGCAAATCTGGTAAGCTCTAGAACAACAGCCCAACAATTAAAATATGAAAAGTTCTCTCAAATTACAGCCTTCTTCCTTCCCTCCGCTCTAGTTGGTATTATAAATGATAAGAGCCTTATTGAAGTTGACTTGTTAGTTCTATGATCCAATGATCCTTTAAGTTCTTAAGTGTACCTTCGGATCACCATAGTTATGAATGCAATTGGATTTTTTTCAGCTTTCATTTGTTTCATTATAGATCTTTATTAAAAGAATGTATACCTATAATGGTTTACTCATGTGGCCTTTTCAGTGAATATCTTATTGGGCAAGACATTAGAAATTCATAATGGTAAAATAGCTTCTTTATGGCATCATATGTATAATGAATGTGTATTTACTTAATTTTTTTTACTTAATTTCTTATATATGATTGAGTATTTACTGAATTTTTTACAATGCAGCATGGTGTCCAAGGAACGTATGAGACCTACAGCTTCCAATTGAAAAAAACATATTAATGACGTGGCGCCGAGATCTTGAAATGATGAAGTTCAAGCAAATCCACAAGAAGAAGAAGCAATGGAAGATGTAGAGGAAGAAGTAGATTCTGAAATTGATCAAGCTACCTTGAGGGGTCCTTTTCTCGGTGGACTACTAGATAATGAGTTACACGTTGACTATCGACACCATCTTGCATATCGTATTTGGAATGGAAATGTATATAGTATTTTTTAATCGTTCAACTTTTATTTGGTGAAAATAACAGTTTACATATAAATGAATTAATTAACTTTATATAGGAGCGTCCAGTCTTAAGGTGTCGACAACCTGTTTCGATGCTGGACAGTTGGAGTTTAGACAACGAAGCGATCATGTTCTTTGAAAATGTAAGGGAGAGTGGCTTATTATCATTGGTTAAGTTTAGCTTCAAAACAATAAATTGTCCATTAATATCTACAATGGTGGACGGATGGCATTTAGAAACAAACACTTTTCATATGCCAGTTGGAGAGATGGGAATCACTCTGGAAGACGTACATCAGATTATAGGGATCCAATTATGGGTCGTGTAGTATCTAGGCCTGCAATGCCAACTTCTAAAGTTGTAGATTTGGTTCATAATGCATTGCATATCAATATGTTGGACATCGAGAAAACATTTGAATCACATAATGGGAGAGCAGTTGGATTGTCTTGGTTAAAGGATCACCTTGCTGAAAAGACGTGTACGATGCCCTTGCAAGATATCGAGTGTGTTGTTCGAGGCTATCTACTCCACCTATTGGGTTGCACCATTTTCTCTGAAAAAACCGGAGAGCTTGTTGCTGTTGAGTATCTTCAGTATTTTGAGGATTTAGAGAATGTAAAAAATTATGCTTAGGGGGCAGCTACGCTTGTGCACTTATACCGTCAATTAGGAATTGCATCTAGAGCCAAGTGCAGACAAATTTTTGGTTATTTAACACTTATTATTCAGGTATATATATTGGATATATTGTGTTTCATTTATACAAATCTTAAGTATTATAAGATGTATTATTTAATTCTACATACATTCTGCAGGCATGGGTGTATGAGCATATTCCTTTACTAAGCCGACACAAGATGAACGTGTTAACTAGAGATTCCCTCGAGCCGCCTTGTGGAAGAACTCAAGAAATTTGGCTGGATTGCAAAAGAATAGTGTTGTCTTCATTAGGGAATTGCTTGACTCTTTGAGTCCGGAGTAGGCAGAAAGAGTTTCAATTTTAATTCATTACAACAATCGTATGCTTTTTAAAATGGAAAATGTCCTTTAATGTATTATATCATCTGTACAGATTGATTTTGATCCATACCACAACATACAAGACTGGAGTTCAATGCAAGAATATGTCTTCTACAAAGGTTGTCTGGTTGCAAATAGAGTTTTTGAGCCATATATGACAGATAGAATGCTCCGACAGCTCGGGTATATACAAACAATTCCACTTGATCCAACTCGACCTGACCAAAGGACAAGAAGACCACGGGCAGCTAGTGGCTACAAAGTTTCATATGGTGGCAATGTGGAGCATATGGAACAATGGGAAGATGGCCTCTTAGGACCTAAAACAAGAGGCCCTCCAGTGCAAAGACTGTGGGACACTGTACCCAAGTACATGGGGTGGTTCGAACATGTAAGCCACCGATTTGTTCAAAACCTTGACAAAAGAAGATTCATGGCCACGAGAGCCAGTAGTAACCAAATGACTATCAGTTCAGATGATGAATGGGTAAGTGTCGACACACTTCAGTCATTACGTAGTTGCAATGCAATATTGCTAACATTTATACTCATTTGACTTTGTAGCGCAACACGATATCGCAATATTTGCAACCATTATAGTTCAAGGAAGGCATACATTGGGTGTTTTACAAAGGCACATGCAAAATGTGATTGAATTTTGTCAAGATAGCACACCTCTTTCGATGTCCACACCTCTATCGTCTATTCCCACCACAGAACGTAAGGCACCACTACTATCTTATAAAAAGAAGCGATCACGGGGCCCATGTTTGGCATTGTCATCAAATAATTACTATCGGCGTATGAGGTTTGACATTGACGGGCTCTTTTTAGCACATCCTAATGGTCACCACCATAGAAGACCCTTTCATACTCCTTGGCATGTTACTCGATCTCCGATAACAGATCATTCCTCACATCTTGCCATCCATCATCTGACATTCCCAAAAACTCAGAGACCACTCGATATCCACAATGGCCATCACCAACCCGATCCTATATGTTGCTGATATACGATGCTAGAAATGGGGGTAATTCATTTAAGTAGTTGCTACTATCAACAATCCAATTTCTGAGCATCGTTGTTCGTTGCACATTCATTTTCTCTCTTTTGGGGGTAATGAAGAGTTGTACTTGTGAACATTGAATGGGATTTTCATCCTCATTTGGGTTGGAGCTTTGGATGGACTGGAGTACATATTCAAATCCGCTCTTCTCTCTTTTTCTCTCTTTTGGTGGATTCCTCAGTGTGGGCCTTAGCCCTTTTTGTTCCGCTCCTTTTTTGACCCCTCGTATGCACCTTCACTGTCGGCTCCAATAGAAGATTGGCACTTGGATCACTCAATTTCTTGAGGATCCTTTTAATTTCTTTCTGCTGGGCTACATTGGCAGCTTGAAACCTTTTCAACAACAGCGCAATCTTTAGACCTATGTCAACTGCATCTGTATCAACCTCTGACAAAGGTGTAGTGAAGTCCAATTTTCACCGAAAAGGATGAAAAACCAGTAAGGGAATAGGAGCACCTTCACACTTATACTCCACCATCATGTGAGTGCATGGCAATCCACATGATGTTTGTGCTACATGAACACATGAGGATGGATTCTGTCCAATGGAGTCACCATCATCAATCTCCACTGCGATCTTTTGTATGGCACAGATGGACACAAAGCCAATCAGATCTCGAAAGAGAGGTCCTATATATCTATGAGGGATTTTCGTCAAACTCTCCTCAAATGGTGCTTTGATGTGACAGATTTGAAGCTCCAACAAGTTATGAATTGTACTCCAACAACTAACAAAGTTACCTATTGAAGTCTGCAAATATCTCTTCAGTTTAGAATGATGACCTTCAACACGATTGGTAGATGTATTACCAAGATGCATGTGTTGGTCAATCCAAGCAGATATGAATTTCTCCTTGTGCTTGTCCAACCATGTCGAATGAAGATAAGAGATTACCATCGGATAGCGTTGATACTCAATTTCCCGCTTTTCAAGCCTCTTCAAATATTCATCGACACTTGGTGCCTTTATAACTTTAGTCCACGCGCCCATTAATGCATCCCATGTATCCACATCATCGAATGCCTTCCTACAATTCTTTAGGACATTCTTATTAATGTGCACGCGACATAAAAAATTTATACTCATGGAAAAAACAGAAGATATGGCTTTCATTAAACCCATCTCATGGTCAGTGATGATGACCTTGGGTGAGGTGCACCCATCAAACAACGATCTGAAACATTCCAAGGCCCAAGTGTAGTTCTCCTCCTTTTCAGAATTCAAATATGCAAACGCTGCAGCAAATGTTTTCCCCGTAGATGTGATTCCGACAATCTCCAGCAATGGCAATCTGTACTTGTTGGTTTTGTATGTACAGTCCATCATAAATACTAGTGGGAAAGCCTTAACCAAATTCATGGACATGGGGTGGGCGAAGAAGAGCTCCATCAAAATGTCACCATTCGCATCAACCCGATGATGCTCGATGTATCCATGATCATATACTAAGTTCATTAATTGTTGCATCTGGGTCCGCCCACAAGTCTCTGAGATTCTCATCTTCTTTCGATAATTATATATCGTTCTTATTGTACTTACATTCGTGGGGTCATTGTTTTTCAAATGGGTGAGAATGTCACATGGACGCACACCACTCTTGCTCATTCCTTGTAGGATGTCAACTTCCTCCTCGAGCAATTTACTAGCGAACGAAGGACCTTCGAAGTTGATGATCAAAGGATGGTTATGTATCCCACACAATATGTGCAACCTCCATTTTCCATTGACTTTGGATGCCCGTAGCTTGAATTTACATTCACACTTCTTCGTGTCAGTTTGACGCTTTGGATTTCCCTTGTCAATCTTTCATGGTCGATCAAAGTATTTTCCTCCCCTTTCGCATATTAAAATAACACGTGGAGCTCTCTTAGGGTCGGAGATGTTATGCCTGTGTGAATGGGGGCCTTATTTTTTTTATCAGAGTCGCTAAAATTTTAGCTTTTAGCTACCTACGAAAGTTGGAGTGCTCTGATTGAAAATCTATCTACATATTATGGGTCCTAGTACCGTTTTGTACTGCCCATAAAAATTTCATCGAATTCCAGTAACGTTTTGGAAAATATGCAATTTCAAGTGGTATCCGGATTTAATTTTGTTAATATCCAAGATGTAGTAGTTTAAATATGATTTTATCATGGGATGTTCATTTTTTAGTTAGCTTTCATGTAAAAGTGAAATTAGAGCATCTTGATTCTTATAGCAAAAGTTATGGGTATTTTCCAATTATACCCCGGGGATGAGAAAATCATGGCAGAAGCCCTGTTTGATGTTTAGCTCACATTTTGGAATAGCTGGAGGAGTTAATGGATCTTTGCATAAACACAGAATTTGTAGATAATCGTCTTGACTTTCCAATGGTTTTTGAATTGTAAATTTCAGAGCTATATTGTTGAAGTTTTGGCTGTTCTAGTCAAGGCTGTCCAGAATTTTTAATCCGGGGACAACACTGTCATTTCGCCCCCACTAAAATAACTGTCGTAAGTAATGTATTTAGGGCATCAGAGAGTGGTTTCTCTGGCATTTTGGGGGTGCAACAGAAAAGGAGATTGGGGAGGAGAGGAGAAGAAGAGATTGTTGTGAGTCCCCTGTTTTTCTTTGTTGCCTTTGTTGGCTGTTTTGGCTCTCTCTCTTTTCTTTGCTACTGCTGCTGCGATTTGGGGCCTGTCATGGCTGCTTCAGGAGGGTTTGGGTGATGAGAAGCCAAGAGAAGTGAAAGTTTGGTGTTGGCTCAATAGGGGTGAGTGTAATCCAAGTCCTTAGTATTTCATCTCTTTGTGGTTGTTGTTTGTCTCTCCCTTAGTGATTTTCAGATGTTGTATATTGTGTTCTTGCATATATATTGGTCTTGATTGAGTAGAGAGGGAGAGTGTTGTTAAGTGTAATTGCTGCTTCACATGAGGTGTTTGTGTTTATGCATGGATGGTAATAGTTTTGTGTTGTGGTAAGGCAGATTTATGTCTCCTTAAGATCTTTGAGGAACTAGTACCTAGAGACATATTCTAAGGATTATGTCTTCATATGATATGATCATCCATGTGTCCAGATGCTATATATGAAATTAGGTATCATTTTATTATCTGTGTTGTAAGTTATTACCTGATTTGCGTAGCCTGTCCAGATTTGCGTGGGAATTGACCAGTTTCTGGAAACATTTTATTTCGGGCATGTAGAAGCTAAATTAGGTTATGATGCTTCATGGATTATGATCCCAACATGTCAGAGAATGTGCATGATTTATTTTATAATTTTGAATTTGTATTTGGTGCTGTGGAGATCAAATAGTAGGGCTGGTTGCAGCAGATATACCAGTTTTGCTTGATTGTGTGTCAAGGAGTTGTTATGCATGTTGTGGAAAATATCAGGAGTCGTTGTCTTCATGAAGTAGGCTTGTATATCTGTCAAGAGGCTTCATATTTTAATTGAGCATCATTGGTTGTGTTTTGCAGCTTTTGTTGGCGGAACTCGCGATGAATGGGTCGTTAGGTGAGTGGTTCAATCCAACCCTTCGGGAAGCGTTGGATGCACATACTCGTGCGTCATGCATCCGTGGGGCACCCTAACTATACTACTTGTTTAGATGAGTAGTATGGTCATGTCTAACCCATATTATGTTAGATATCTTGCATGCTAGGCTTGTATAGCTCGTATATTGCGTAGAACCCCCTATTCTACCATATACTTGCCTATGTATTGTATTCATGAATGAATAACCATGTTTGCATGCGCCCTGCTTGTACGAGCATGTATCTCTATGTATTTATATGGATGTATAGAATATGACCTGCCTTAGGTAGTCTTGGTTGTAATACTACCCCCATGTTAGTAACATCTAACCTGATTAAGCCTAGGTTAATAACCGGGTACATACCTAATTATCTCAGGTAGTAGGATTTGAGGGTGTGGTGTAGTTGTTGCACCCATGTTATTGGAAAAAAATTATGACCAACTTCTAGAGATGATGCGCTCTTTCTCGCCCTCTCTCTTCGTGCAAACTGAGTAAGTAGATGTGGTTCCTACATGACTCAGGTTCGCTTGGGAATGTTGGCATGCACCTGTTAGTGCGCGAGATCGCGCTTGACCCTTCCCTTTTAAGTTGGTGATATCCAACGCATGTTAGGGTACACTTGTATGCTTGTATGATTAATGGCTTTGTATGCATATTATTTAGGTCACACCTGATATGTATGTTGCATATATATTGTTTATGCTTTTTATCCATGTTAGGGAGTATTCCTATAATTAATTATTATGTTATCGTGCATGTGGTTCATGTACATAACTGCGATAGAATTCTCCAATTATGATTATGCGCATGTTAGACTAATTGGGTCTATCTGCAATATGCGTGGGTATGACCCACTATCGAGTTGTATCTTATTAGTTAGAGCGCTAGCGATGTAATCGCCCCCTTACATCCAAGTGATGCACTCGATTGGAATTCAAGAGAATTCATTGTCATATCGGTTTTGTTAAGCCAGTGGTTATGGCATTAAGTTAGGTTTACCCGTGCTAGGCGCGTGTATGAACCACTCATTGGGTTATGCCTTGGGCTTATTTTCAGTGCGAGAGTTGAGGTAACTCCCTGCATCCGAGCTACGCATCTGTGTGGGAGCTCATGTGTATTCGATAGCATCGGTAGGTGATTACCGAGAGTAGTTGTTTTTCCATTGGGTTTACATTACGAACATGAAATGTTTCCTCCCAATATCGTCCGTGTTGAAGCGCCCCGGGTTGTAGCTGTCCTAACAGAGGGCCCCCACCTGTAGGTACTATTGATGCATGCGGCAAAATGTACTGATCATAGGAGTATACCAGATAGAGGTTACTCGGGAGAGGGCTAACGAATGATATTGCGAACGTGGAGTCGTTTTCCCCTTCGTCAGATCCGTGTCGAAGCTGTCCGGCATTGAAGCTGTCCTGATAGAGGGCTCCCACCTATAGGTACTACCGACGTGTTCAGCAGATGTACTGATCATGGGAGTATACCAGATAGAGGCTACCTGGGAGAGGGTTACCAAATGACGAAGGGTGTAGAGCAGACAAATTTCTCCCAACAGTCCTGTGTCACCCTTAGGGGTGAGGGTGAGTTGAAGTCATGTAGTCACGTGACTGTTATACCCATTAAGTATACTTTGGGTATGTTACTCCTAACGTTTGAGGTATCGTAGTTTATCTCTACCTCGTAGCGGATGGAATCGGTATACCTCGTTATCCAGTAACAACATGTGCTATGGTTAACAGTTGTTCCTACCCGAGTGTCCCAAGAGCCTCCCTCCGAGAGTGAGAGTGAGGGCGAGGGCGAGGTATGGTCACGCCGTCGCGTGACCTTATTATTCTTTGGGTTTCTACCCATGTTTTTCCTTGAAAGAAAATTGCCTTAGTATTGAATTGTTGTGATGGTGTTTGGTTTTCAGCCACTCACTGAGCTTGTAGCTCCCCCCTCCCGCATTGTTTCTTCTACAGGGGCGGTGTTGGGCATGGAGCTGGAGCTTCCCTGCAACGTGGTCTTGCGTGCGTGGAAGCGTCCCGTCTGGTGGTTGGCGAGTGCGAGGCTGTCAGCAGTCCTAGAGTCATTTATGTATTGATAAATCGTGCGTGTTGCACTGATTGTATTTTATTTGGACTAGACTTGGCTCTCAAAGGACAGTAATTGTGTATTCAAATCTATAATAATTTTTTGATTTACAGACTTAGTGATGCTTTATGCTTCCGCTTCTCAGTGAGCTATTAGTTATCATTACTTTATTAGCCTTGTATGTTTTATTGGCATCATTGTTGACCTCTTGTACTGATTACTAATATTATATATATTGCCACGTCTCGGGGACGACTGCCCTGGGGCGTGACAGGAGACATCCGATCTACCAATTACAACAATTACTCCAGCACATCGACCGACCCTCTTCACCCATTCTATCAATTCTTTGCGATTATCAAAGGCCTGAAACAATTGCAACAAGCAAAATATTGGTATGTTTGCTAAAATTTGATATATAAACGCATTTGCTAGAGATGCCATTGTCAATTACCAATCACAAGTGAAGTGTTCTGTGGTGTCGATACTGACAACAACATCTTCATAGTTTGACGCAAATGGGTTGATTTCATTCTACAGTTAAGATACAACATTCCATTTTAATAACCAAGGAATCATAAACTTTACTACATTGCTATGCAGTCTCACAAAAACTAACCTCATTGGCCATTGTTTAGATGTTTGGAGAATTTATGGATGCCAACGTCAAACGAACAAATGAAAAACCTAAAAGACAATATATTCCATTAGTTTACAAATAAATTTAAACCATTTAATTGTTATATATGTGTCACTTTTTAGCCTTCTGGTAACCATTGGAGCATTCTGGCAGTTTTTCAACTTTTTCATTTTTTCGATTGGAACCGCTAAAATTTTGGAATTTTAGCTATCATCCTGAGTTTGAGGACTCCGATTGAAAATCTAACTGCATATTATGTGTCCTGGTGCCATTTCAAGCCACTCACAAAAATTTCATCGAATTCCAGTAACGTTTCAGAATTTTGCAGTTCCGAATCGTATCCGGGTTTTGACCGAGCGAAAAGTCATTGGGAGACTTGACTTGGTCAATGTGGGCCCATGACTTGGTCAACTCTTTTGTCTTCTAGTGTGGTTGGGTTGACCCAAGTCTAAGTGCACCTAAACCTAGCCTAAACCAAGCCTAAACCTAATTAGGGCTAAGCTAAGTGTGGGTGTGAGAGTGTGTGGTGTGTGTGTGAGTGCTTAAAGTGGGCGCCCATGTATAGCTCCCCTCCCCTATTCATCATCTTCTCCACCAAAACCTCTCTCTCCCTTCTCTTTAAAACCCCCATATGACCTAGTAGAAGGTGTTGAATCAAGAAACCCTAGAAGGAGAAAAGGAAGGTGAGGACCCGATCTATCTTCCTATGGTCTTGGATCTTCATTTCCTTTTGTTTTTCCTCCTCTTATGGACCCTCTTCTCCTCTGTTTTCAGCCCCTCTTTGGCTGAGTGGAGATCTTGGTGGTGGTGGTCTTGGAGGTGGCAAATCGGTGCGCGAAGAGCACCCGATCTCCTTCCCTTCCCTTCCTCTCCTTTGGGTGAGTTTCCTTTCCTTCCATTCTTGTCTAGATGCATGTTTAGGAGGTGTTTTTGGGTGTGGAAGGTGAGCATGTGTGGTTGGGGTGAGGGAGGGCTGAGGGAGGTGGTTGTGTCAGCTCGAGCAGTGCGGGCTCCTCGGCACGTGCGCTGGGCAGGCGGGCTGTCGGGCGAGCTGGCAGGGCACGCGCGCGTGCGCGCGGGTGTTGCGCAGGGGGCGCAGTACGCGGGGCGAGTGAGCGATGTGCGGTTGCTACGCAGGGGGTGCAGTGAGCGCAGGGTGAGCAGGGAGTGCGTGCGGGCGCTGCGCTGGGGCGCAGTGCGCGCGGGTGCATCTGGGGTTGGACGCGCGGTGCGCACGGGCGCGCGCGTGCGTGCGCCCGAGCGAGCGGTGTGTCTGGGCGCGCGGGTTGGGCGTGCGAGCGTGTCTGGGCGTGCGGGCAGGGGCTCGGCAGCGTGTCTGGGCATGCGGGCAGGGGGCTCGGCAGTGCGTCTGGGCGCGCGGGCTGGGGCGCGGCTGTGCGCCCGGGGTGGGTGGCCGTGCGTATGGCTGCCTGAATGTTCGGGAGTGAATCGGGGTGCTCGGACTCGCGCGCGTTTGGCCGTATGTACGCTTGTCCGAGTGTTGGGTATTTTTAGCGTATTTTGTATGTATTGTGTATTTTAACTCACCGTGTTGAATACCCTGTCTTGCAGATCTTGACGGACGGTCACGCAACAACCCGGGTATTGGTGAGTGGGACAATCCAACCCAGTAGGGAGGCGTATATGCTTTTAGGCGTGTATCGTTCTCCCCCTGGGGCACCATAGTTTAATATTAACTTGAATAATATGTAATGTATGTAAGCATGATTGTTATGTAGTATGCATGCCACCCTAGACCTTGTATGTTAGGGACTTGCACCCTTAGGATATGTGTAAGAGCCATGCATCCTGATACCATATTTTCATGCTAGGAAGCCTTGACCTGTGCATGTTCCCATTTAGTTTAATTTATTTAAATCAAATGTTGTGAGTTATTTAGTAATGAGCATGCTTAGTGAATATTATAACCATGTGGTTATAATATATGGTTCCCCGCATCTTAGTTATGCGCCCTGGAGGAATTCGCAAGAATTCATGACATTTAAATTGTTAGGAAGATGTGTTGCCGACGGATCCAAGTGGATCGTATACGTGTGGATAGGCTGTTTCTGTTCCCTTCGTTGGATCCGTATAGAGACTGCCCCAGCGTTAGACAGGCCTTCCTGACAGAGGGCTCCCATCAGTAGGCACCTCCTGATTTGGGTTCGGACTGTGCTGAATTGTGGGAGTAGACCAGGCGGCCTACGGAGTGGAGGAGAGACTATCGGTGGACCAAGGGTGATTAACAGCCTAGTCAGTCCCAATAGACCATGTCACCTATTGGAGGGTGAGGGTGTAGTGGGTCGGCGATGTAGCGACCCACTGGATTGTGTAGTTCCTGCCACTTTGAGGCTTTGAATAATTATTTATGGTTAATATGAATTGTGATGCATGGGTTGTGCTATTCACTGAGCGTGTGGCTCACCCCTCGCATATATTTTTCTCCAGTTATCACTGAGTCGGACCTGAAGGAGGAGCTCCCCGAGGGACTTCATCAGTAGCGGAGTAGCGCCATATTCCCGCGAGTGTTAGAGGCTATCAGCACCCCTTTTTTATTGTATGTATTATATTTCCGTGCTTGGGCACCTGTTTGTATTATATTTGGATGTATTTGTGTATATTGGCTCTCACATGACAGTTGATTATGTATCGAGTCTGTAATATGTTTTTGAATTACAGACTCAGTCTTTTAGCTTCCGCTATGTGTGTATATATCATGTCAGCCTTGCTTTTGTCTGTGTTGTCATTTTAGCTGTGTTTAGAGTATGTTATTGACCTCCTGTATAGACTGCTGATATCATGTATACACTTGCCGCGTCCCGGGGACGGCCGCCTTGGGGCGTGACATTAATGGCATAAAACACATAAATACACAGACAAACACACACTATATATATATATATAGCATAACCCTCACCATCATCGTCATAACCATAAAAAAAAGCATGTATTATGAAACCCTAAACCTAGCACAACCACCACACCACAATGCAGCAGCAGCACCACCACCACCTCCACCACCAATACAACCACAACAATAAAAAATAGGGTCAATTGCCCAAACACCCCTGCAGCCTAGCCTTAATTTTTTCTGTGTCCCCACCCTTTTGAAAAAAAAAATTTACCCCTGGTTGAACACACTTATTTTTTTTCTACCCCCTGAGCTGCCACATCATTTATCTCTTCCACTACTACCCTTCTCTTCCACAATCCCTACCAGCCCCACAAAATCCATTTTGTCCCCCTTTTTTTGAAACCCTCGCCGATCTCCTCCACCCGACCACCCGACCCGACCGCATCGACCCTTCTATCCTCCACCCGGTGAAGACCCCAGTCGTTGTTACCCTCGTCAAAACCCATCGCCGAAACCCTCGCTGAAACCCACCCGATGTCTTCATTACCTACCCATTGTAAATACAGAGAGGATTCATACATTGCAGATGTTGAAGAAGATACTGGGTTTCAAAGTTTTGTTGGGGAGTTGTGTTCAAGATGGAACTTGGATCCATCTAAAATGACGATGAAGTACTCCATTCCCGGCTGTGACAAAGAATTTGTGACATTGGTAGATGATCGTGATATGAAGAAGATGGTTCAACTACATATTAGCTTTGATGCCCAACTAATACACCTCTTTGTTCAAAATTCCAATGGGTATGCATAATCATCTTCAGGATTATTGATTTATGTGAACTTTGCATGATCAGATCTGTTAGTTAGTGCATAGAAACTGTAATTGAAAATGGATATGTGGTGCATGTATGTCTATTTATTATGTAAGTATCAGAAGAATACATTTGTGACATAGCTGTAAACATTGATTTTGTAATGGACATTGATATTGTGCATTTGATTCTGTAATGGACTTTGATAATTCTGTAAATTAAACCATTGATTCTGTAACTCATTATATATATTCTGTAAATACTCCCAGACCTGAAGTTCACCCCTTTCAATGGAATGGGTCAAATCACGATGTTAATGAAAACGTTGTCGAAGAAACTCATTGTTATATATATGTCACTTTTTGGCCTGCTGGTAACCATTGGAGCATTTTGGCAATTTTTGAGTTTTTTTCGTTTTTCGATCGGAACCGCAAAATTTTGGACTGTTAGCTATCGTCCTATGTTTGAGGACTCTGATTGAAAATCTAACTGCATATTATGTGTCCTGGTGCCATTTTAAGCCACTCACAAAAATTTCATCAAATTCCGGTACGTTTCAGAATTTCGCAGTTCCGCGGCGTATCCGGGTTTTGATCGAGCGAGAAGTCATTGGGAGTTGACTAGGTCAAAGTGGGCCCATGAATTGGTCAACCCTTTTTATTTTTTTGTGTGGTTGGGTTGACCCAAGTCAAAGCTCACTTAATCACTCTAATCCTCTCTTAAACCCTAATTAAACCTAGTTAACACTAACTTAAGTGTGTTGACTTATTTAAGTGGGATCTAAAAAGTGCCCTACACTATTCATCATCTTCTCAAAATAGATTTCTCTCTCCCCCTCTCTCTTTTTCTTAGATTTGAGCCACCTAGGGTGCTTGAACCTTAAAACTCAAAACATAGAAAGGTTAGATCCGGTCCCGATCTATCTACCGGTAGTTTCGGATTCGAATTCCGATGTATTTAGCCTCCTCTTACCCCCTCTCTTCTCCTCAGATTTTGGCCCTTTCTTGGCTAGGAGGAGATCTTGGTGGTGGAAGGCTTTGGGGAGGCGTTTCGGTGCACGAAGAGCTTCCGGTTCCCTTCCTTCCCTCTCCTTCCTTTGGGTAAGCTCTCTTTCCTTCCTTTTCTTGCTTAGATGCTTGTTAGGAAGGTGGGTTTGGGTGTTGGTGGCCGTGGGGGGTGATTGGTGGCTGTTGGAAGCCATGGGTGGCCGGATAGAGGAGGTGGGGTGGCTCAGGCAGGGTGGTTGTCTGTCCCGGGCAGGATGGCAACACAGGCAGCAGCACAGGCAGCACAGGCGCAGTAGGCGAGGTTGGCAGGGTGCGCGCGCGCGTGCGCTCGGGTGGAGCTGGAGGGCGTGCTGGGCGCTGGTCGTGGGCGATGGGGCACTGCGTGCAGGGTGCCGTGCGGGGGAGTGCGCGCGGCTGTGCGCGCGCGGTGAGTCGGTGGAGTGCTGGGCGAGCCGGTGGTGCGCGCGGGGTGCGCGCGGAGCGAGGCGAGGGCAGCGGAGGTGCGCGCGGGGTGCGCACGGGGCGAGGCGCTGGGCGCGCGGGGCGTGCGGTGTGCGCGCGGGTTGCTGCGCTGGGGCGCAGTGGGTGCGCGGTGCACCCGGGGAGCTCGGCGGCGTGTCCTGGCGTGCGGGCAGGGGCTCGGCAGGGCGCCTGGGTGCGCGGGCTGGGGCGCGGCGGTGCATCCGGGGGCGGGTGGCCGTGCGGGTGGTTGCCGAGGGTGCGGGAGTGAGTCGGGGTGCTCGGGCTAGCGTGCGTACGGGCCGTATGTACGTTTGCCCGAGTGTTGGGTATTTATTTGTGTATTTTTGAGTATTTTGTAGTATTTGTGTATTTTACTCACCGGGTTGATTACCCTGTCTTGCAGATCTTGACGGACGGTCGCGCGACGACCCGGTTACCGGTGAGTGGGACAACCCAACCCAGTTGGGAGGCGTTATATGCACTTGGGCGTATACCGTCCTCCCCTGGGACAGCATAGTTAATATTAACTGTTATATGTAATCCATGCAAGCATGATTAGTGTGTAGAATGCATGCCACCCTAGACTTGTATGTTAGGGACTTGCACCCTTAGGATATGTGTATGAGCCGTGCATCCTGTCACCTCGTTATCATGCTAGGAAAGCCTCGACCTATGCATGCATCCTATTAGTTTGATTTATTAAATTAAATGCAGACTTAAGATATTTTTAGCATGCCTTGGGGAATATTAAGGGGGCCTTGCGAGGTCAACATTGAGACCAGGGCTAGGGTACTCCGTGTTCCTTGTTTTGGTTGGCGGGATGTCCTATATCGGGACCTTAGGTTGCCCTCCCAAGGTTTCTTTTCCTCATTATTATCTTATGTATTTCCCCGCATCTTGGTTATGCGCGCTGGTGGAATTCTGAAGAATTCAAGACATTAGAGTTGTAGAGATGTGTTGTCAGCGGATCCGAGTGGATCATATGCGATGGATAGGCTGTTCTGTTCCCTTCGTTGGATCCGTGTAGAGACTACCTCAGCGTTAGAAAGGTCGTCCCGTGCAGGGGCTCCCATCAGTAGGCACCTCCTGATTTGGTAGACGTACTGTGCTGAATGTGGGAGTGGCCAAACGGCTTACGGAGTGGGGAGAGACTATCGGTGGACCAAGGGTGACCAACAGCCTAGTCAGTCCCAATAGCCTATGTCACCTGTTGAGGGGTGAGGGTGAGGGTGTGGTGGGCCGGCGATGTGGCGACCCACTGGATTGTGTGAGGATGATTATCAGCCTACTAAGTCCCAATATCCTTTGTCACCTATTGAGGGGTGAGGGTGAGGGTGAGGGTGTGGTGGTTCGGCGATGTAACGAACCCCCGGATTTGTGTTGTTTATGCCACTTTGAGGCTTTTGTTGATTAAATGTGGTTAATATAAACTGTGATGCATGGGTTGTGCTATTCACTGAGCGTGTGGCTCACCCCTCGCATAATATTTTTCTTCAGTGATTACCGAGGCGGTTGAGGCTTTTGTTGATTAAATGTGGTTAATATAAACTGTGATGCATGGGTTGTGCTATTCACTGAGCGTGTGGCTCACCCCTCGCATAATATTTTTCTCCAGTGATTACCGAGGCAGACTTGAAGGAGGAGCTTCCCGAGCGACTACACCAGTAGCGGAGTAGCGCCACGTCCCTCGAGTTTTGAGGCCATCAGCATCCTTCCTTCTCATTGTATGTATATATTTCTGTGCTTGGGCACCCAGTTTGGATTGTATTTGGATGTATTGTGGATATATTGGCTCTCACAGGACATATGATTATGTATCGAGTCTGTAAAGTGTTGTTGATTTACAGATTCAGTCTTTTTAGCTTCCGCTTTCTGTGTATACATCATGTCAGCCTTTTTGTTGTCTGTGTTGTCTTATTAGCTGTTGTTTATGGTATATTATTGATCTCATGTATTGACTGCTGATATCATGTATACCCTTGCCGCGTCCCGGGGACGGCTGCCCTGGGGCGTGACACTCATGATATGTCATTGGTGAACATCCAAAATACAGAGGCTAATGAAGCTCATAGCCTAATGATTAGCATGTGGGGGGACCTCATTACGAAGCCTGGCCAAATCTTTCATGATGTAGATCACTTTCGTCGTGACCTTCAGAACTTTTCTATTGCACACGGGTTTGACTACCATGTCATTAAGAGTGACAGAACCAGAGTGACTGCAAGATGTGCTGCACACAATTGCAGTTGGCGAATTCATGCATCTGTTTTGAAAGCAAAGGAGGGGGGCCAGTTGTTTAAACTAAAGACTTATATACCGACACATACTTGCGGGTGTGGTTTAAGAAGAGCAGGGCATCCGAAGCTGGCAGTAAATGGATTTCTGAACTTGTTAAAGATGATCTTCAAGTTAATCCCTTATTCACTGCAAAGGACATGAGGAACCAACTGAATAGATGGTTTGGGATGAATGTTACATATGATCAGACATGGCATGGAAAGGAGATTGAAAATAATGAATTGCTTAGTAATGAATTTTTTTGGGGGGATTTTTAGTTTTAAGTCCCTGTAAACATGCCTATTTAGGGATCGGTCCCTCACTTCTTGATATTTTTTTAGTCCCCATATTCAACCGCGTATTTGATTTTTAGTCCCTCCGTCAAACGTCCGTCCATACACCTTTAATTTGTGAAATGTGATTTTATTTTTTAGTCCCTATAAACTATGTTATTTAGTGATCAGTCCTTGTAAACTATGTTATTTAGTGATTGGTCCCTATAAAATATGAAGAAGGGAGGGATTAATAACTAAATAACATAATTTACAGGGACTTAAAAATAAATCATATTTCACAAATTAACGGTGTATGGACGGACGTTTGACGGAAAATCCAAATAGGCGGTTGAATATGGGGACTGAAAAGGAAATATCAAGAAGTAAGGGACTGATCCCTAAATATGCATGTTAATAGGGACTTAAAAATAAAAATCCTTTTTTTTTATCAAATGAGATGGTATGTAGAAGCGGTTGAAGCCACTAATCCAGGTATCTCAGTGGTGATCGAAACAGATGCCACAGAATGATTCAAGTAT